>PVKA01000080.1:0-281922 GCA_004027165.1 Ctenomys sociabilis
GTTCGAGACCAGCCTGAGCTACAAAGTGAGCTTAAGGCCAGCCTGAACTGCACAGTGAGACCCTGTCTCAAAAAGACCAAAAAAAAAAAAAAAAAAAAAAAAAAAAAAAAAAAAAAAAAAAAAAAAAAAAAAAAAAAAAAAAAAAAAAAAAAAAAAAAAAAAAAAAAAAAAAAAAAAAAAAAAAAAAAAAAAAAAAAAAAAAAAAAGTTAATTATTAACAAATTTCATGCCCCTAAAGAACAAGACAGACACAGCAGATGCACACATGCACTGTTATACAGGTCCAGGAACCAAGGTGATACTATAAAAGAGATTTAAGCAATATACCTGGCTCTCTGTTTTACCTCCAAGCATAAAACAAATGTTTCTTAAGTAGGATAATATTAGCAGCTGAGAGAGCAATTCTTCATCCAGTGATTTGTCCCTTGCATTGCAAGGTGTTTATGATCTCTGCTCCCCCTCCCCCCAGTATTAGTAATAATCTCTAGCTATTGTGCAAACCAAACAAAATGCCTCATATGATTGCAAGTAGGGCACAGAGGAGAGCACATAGGCCACCTCTGGTGGAGAACTGCTGTTGGATTATCCCTGAGGCCCTTTCCACCTGTGATGTGTACTTCTGGTCAATAAGAAACCAATCAGATTATTCTCTTATCTATATAATTTTTTCTTGTCCACTGCCATATACATCTTTTATAAGATGACATCATATAAATTTCAAGTCCAAAAAAAAAAAAAAGAAATTTCAAGTCCAAAGTGGAGAATAAAGGCCTCCCTCATATGGAAAATCAAAACAGCATAAGGAAAATCAAAGAGACCTGCCCTTCCCTAAAGACAAGCAGAGAAGATCCACGGACTTCTCTTTGTGCTTTCAGTTTACTAATCTGAACAGCAATCTCAGATATAAAATGTGCTTATCCAGATGTACAAAGAGTGATCAAAAGATACTGTGAAAATGATGGGCTAAGTGTGTTTGAAGCAAGCTAGAGTACTTAGAACTTTAAGAGGGATTAATGGCAATGTGTCTGCAGTGTAATACATTTTTAATTTAAACATTCATGAAGCTTCCTTGGCTTCATTTTGTGATCGCCTTTATTGATCAAACATTTATAGCAATTTCTGTCAAAACACTTCAGTGTATCTTCGTCTACTTTATTCATTGGATCTGGCACCAGGCAGCTTCTGGCGCTTCCCCAAAGTCAGCACGATCAGGAAAGATAAATATGTTGAAACAATTCAAGACACTAAGGATAACATAACTAAATACACTCTCTAAACAGGACTTTCAGAAGTGCTTCAGAAAGGCAGGAGCCAGGTGTGGCGACGTGTGCCTATAATCCCAGCACACAGGAAGCTGAGCAGGAGCTCGAGGTCAACCTGGGCTACATAGTGAATTCAAGACAAACCAACATCTTGAAATACATAGTGGGACCATGTCATAAAACAGCAAGAAGAGGCAAGAACAATGTGATAAGCATGTTTGAAGAAAGGAGAATATATGGAGGGAGATTAATGGAAATGCGTCTTTTATCAATTTTTTTTTCTCTCTTTTTGAGACAGGGTCTCTTTATGCAGCTCAGGCTGGCCTTGAGTTCATTTTGTAGCCCAGGCTGGTTTCAAACTCATGACAATTTTCCTGCCTTAGCCTCAAGTGCTGGGATTACAGTTGTGCATTCTTTTTAAATTAAAAATTCACCATAGTTTTTAGTCTATGCTCCAGAACCAATGGAAGAGATTATTAAAATGTCAGATTCAGGAGCCTTGGCCCCTGAACACTCCTGCAAGGTTGGTCTGATGTGCAGAAACTGGGCTCTAAACCAAGGTACAAGGTAACTCCCAAGAGGATGGGTGTGGGCCATGTTTAGAAAGCCTGTTCCAGAGGATCTCTAAGTATTTAGAGGTGGAATATTTTTTGGCTGTAAGTCTAGGCTTTAGTTTATAAGCATCAGATTTTTTTTTTTCAAATGAGAAATTTCACAGAGATGCCACTCTAGGGAACAAATAGTGACCCAAAAGATAGAATTTATTTATTTACTTTTATGATACTGGGGATTGAGCCCAGGGATCTTGTTTCCAGACTGATTTTAAACCTGATGGCAGAGGCTGGACTTGGTGTGTACATTTACAATCTCAGTACTCAAGAGGCTCAGGCAAGAGGATTGCTGGGAGTTCGAGGCCAGCATGGGCTGCAAAGTGAGCTCAGGGCCAGCCTGAACTGCAGAGTGCGATACTGTCTCAAAAAGACTAAATAAATAATAACTAATAATAAACTTATGGCATGTCCATGTTTCTATCTGGAGTTTAGCTGAAATAAACTCATTTCATGGTCCAAAAGGAATAAAGATTTGTCTAACATTTAAACCATTATCATTTTGGTGACTGGTTAAAGAAGACTGTTAAGGGTTTAAGAACTTAGAACAAAAGGTGCTGTTTTACTCCATATTTTACACCTCAAATATCTCTGAATCTACAATTGTGATAGCTGATTAATCAACATAGTAGCAAAATAGTGACAACAAAATATTAGAACTAATGAACTGAAATTACAATTATGTGGCAGTTGATATACAATTATTACAGTTTGGTGTTTTTTTTCCTTTTATTTTTCAAATTTATGTACTTTCAATTGCAACATGTTTTATTTTATTTATTTATTTATTTATAGGTGGTGCCAGGGATCAAACTCAGGACCTTGTACTTGCCAGGCAAGCATTTATTCCACTGAGCTATTTCCCCAGCACTGCAGCATGTTTTTTTTGTTTCTTTTGCCCAGAACCAGGGATCGTACTCAGGCCCCTGTGCTTGCCAGGCAAGTGCTTATTCTACTGAGCTATCTCCACGGCCCCAGCATGTTTTTTTTTTTTTTTTTTTTTTTTTTTTTTTTTAACATAGGAATTTCACTATTCTTACCACTATAACTCAACTGTATAAAATAATGGGATAAACATTATTCTGATCTAGAATTATGATAGCAATGCAGGGTGAAACCCAAGAGGTGGTTCAAACAATATGAAAAGCTTCTTTTATGAAGTTATCTCATTGGCAACAATGGTGCATTACACAGGCTACACAATAAAGAAACAATGGGTCAATTTCTTTGCTGAATGTAATGCAAAAAGCCCAGTAACATAACATTGCTGGTAGGAACATGGTATCACCCAGCCACAGTCTGGCGCTTCCTCAAAAACATCAAATATAAAAGTTATCATATGACCATTGTGGCAAAAACTTGTACACATGCCAGAGATGTAGTACAGTAATAGAGCACTTGCCCACCATACCCCAGGCCCTGGGTTCGATACTCAGCATAGACAAAATAACTGCAGATGAATGTTTATGGTAATCTTATTCATAATAGCCAAATAATAAAAAACAAACAAAATCTCCATCAACTAATGAATAGATAAATAAAATATGGCATATTGGAATATTATGGGATGTTCCAATATATGGAATAGAATATTGTTCAACCATGCAAAAAATGAAAAGACAAGTGTCCTGCTACATGCTGCAGCATGGATGAGCCCCATTAACACTATGTTAAATGACAGAAGCCAAATGAGAGCAACTACAAACTGTTTGATTCTATTTATATCAAATCACTAGAAAAACCAAATGCAGAGACAGAATACGTTCGTGGCTATTTATCTCTGGGAGGAGAAAAGGTAAGAGAGAGGCTGCAAAGTGACTATGGCAGCACAGGATTTTTTTAGAGGATGATGAAAATACCCTAAAATTGTTTAGGATTATTGCATAATTCCTTCTTTCTTTTTTGGTACTGGGGCTCTAACTTAGGATCTTGTGCTTGTCAAGTAGGTGCTTATTCTGCTGAGCTATCTCCCTTAACTACACAATTCTGAACATTTTAAAAGCCACTGAGTTATATTTTCAAATCTGTGAATTGTATAGCATGTGAATTATATGTATCAATAAAGTTCTTTTAAAATCCCACAGAACATTATTAAAATATAGTGGAATTAAAAATTAAGACACCATGACAAGTTATTAATTTTGTAGACAAACATTACAATTAGGAAACTTAATGTGTGTGCGTGTGTGTGTGTGTGTGTGTGTGTGGCTCAGCCTGCCATGGGGACAGGGCTGGCACAGCATGTGTTGCCAGGGATCGAACCGTGGTGTCCCTGCATGCTTGCCTAAGCTTGCACTTCAGACCGCTGAGCCATCTCACTGGCTCTGAGCTATCTCACCTGCTCAATGATTTATCACAGTGAAATGAGAAAAATAATCTGATCAACTCCAAAGATGCTGATGGGGCTGGAGAGATGGCTCAGTAAGCACTTGCCTGGCAAGCACAAGGGCCTTTGTTCAAAGATGCTGAAAAGACAAATGCTGAAGTCCCATATATATATATATATATATATATATATATATATATATATATATATATATATATATATATAATCTCAAAATAGAAATCAACACAAAAAATTCTTTTAATAAAGTAAAAGTCCCACGAATAACTCAATCAAAAGCTAATGCACAAATAGCGAAATATTAGAGGATTCTCAAACTCAGACTCAAAGGTAATACTTGTAGACACCTTTATCCAATAAAGATGAGAAAAGGTAAAAGAAGCAGAAGGAAGTAAAATTTGTCATCACATGCAGGTAATAATGATCACTTATTTGGAAAACTCAAGAGGACAAAGTGGCAAGGTATTAGAAATAATCAAGACTCATAAGTGATCAAACGTTTACTACACAAAATGCTCTTAAATACCTGTGTAAATGCAAGTAGTTAGAAAACATAATGAATTAAAAGGATTCCATGGAGAAAACCAGCAAAAAAGGATAATTTTCCAACATAAACCTACTGGAAAAGATGAAAATGCTAGTAAAACACCTAAAATAAATAAAAAGGCACCCTATTTTAAATAAGAAGACCAAAAGTCTTTAAAATGTCAAGCCCTCCAAGTAAAACTAAAAAATAAAATATCAAGTCTTAGAAAAGTAATGTATAAACTCATTTCAATCACAATAAAAATGCCAGTAAGATAAAAATACCAATGGAGTTTTAGAAAACTCTGACAGAAAGGAGTCCTATCAAGTGATTAGTCTTAACTAAAAATATGAAAACATATTATGAAGTTATAATAAATCACAGTGCTTGGTAGGAATACATAAATAAAATTCACTTCTGAAAATGTGTTTGTTCTGTAGCTGTATTTACAAACTTGTAATATATGCACAGGTTTGTTTACCTACAACATTGTGTTGGCAAAATACTGAAAATAAAGTTTACTATTAAGGTAAAATAAATTATTAATAGTGGATTATAATATAGCCCATTCTCTAAAAATGTTAAGATTATACCTATATAATTTTCGTTATCTAAAGAGAATACAAAATAAAGAAAAAAAAATCATTAGAAATACAGAACCTCAGCAAACAAAATAGGAATTCAACAGTGCTTGCTGTATTGCAATGTCTTCAAATTAGTTGCTCAAACTACCAGATATAAGCACACAAAATTGTCTACCTATACATTTTTAAGTGGAGAACTTTGAAAACTGTTATGCTGTACCTAGATATCCCCTCAAAGCCTCATGTGGCCACAGGTGAGACTTTTCAGAAGTGGTTGGAGCTAGGATGGATGCTGCTAGGGTGAAGGATGTGATTCTGGAGTTGATTCATGCTGTGATGCTAGGATTAAGGGTGGGTAGAATATAAGGGACGGTCAGGGGTTCGAGCCCTCATGTGCCATGCTGGTCCCGCCCCTGGGGCACGCTGAGATGTCAATTGAGACTGGGTGTGGTGGTGCAGGCCTGTAATCCCAGCACTTGGGAGGCTGAAAATCACTGAGTCTAATCTACATAGTGAGACCCTGTAGACCATGCCCTAAATATAGGGAAAAAAAAAAAAAAAAAAAAAGAATGGAAAGAGGGCCACTTTGGTACTTGCCACTTCCTCACTGCTTTGCCACCTTCTGTCTACTATGCACTGTTTATCCCCTGTCATACCCTCTCTGCCTTGAAGCTAGCCAATCATGAAACCTCTGTGAGCTACAATGAACCTCTTCTCCTTTAACTTTGGGTGCTGGGTATCTGGTCTCAGCAATGAGAACAGTAACTAAGACAAAAGCAAAGACATTTTTATTGCCAAATAACTTCTATGATGTAAAATTTTGAAGAAAAAAAATAAAGACTTTTCTTTCAAAACTAGAAGAGATTTTCAGAGAATCAGCAGTCTGGCATGCACATCTGTCTGCCAATACAGAAACTGGGCTTATTGTGGGAAATTAGGTTTGATTGTGGTAAAGAGGAGAGATTTCTATAAGAAAAGTTTTTTTTTATTTTTTAACTTATCGTGCCTTAAGGAGATTCCTAAAAGGTATCCCCCAAATCTAGCTCAATTTGTACAATAAGGAGAGCTGCAGAATGTATAACATTCCCCATGGGAATGGTTAAGAATTGGTTTCTTCCGTGCAAAACCCTGAGTAGCAAGGACATGAGCCCTTCTATAAAGCTGTCAAGCAAATCAACAACATGATGTTAGCAATAGAAAGCACACATAATAATTTCGCTTGCTTATATCTGAGATAGCAAGAGAAGGAAACGAATTGTGGCATCTCCAGACTCCTCAACAATTCTCAAGATTCTGTTACCATATATCTAGCAAACGCACTAACAGGTATATTTTATCAGAAATTTCTTAGAGAGTCCTGTGCATTCTTATCTCAGTTACCTTCTACTAACCTTCCTCTTCAACTTGACAATGAATAGATAAATGCCTCCTCGTACTGTCAGTTTGTCTACAGACACTGCGGGTACAGGCCAGGGACGCCCATCCGGAAATGAAAGTCAGCTATCTGATGCAGAAACAGATGTCTGACTCTCTAGAGTTTGACTTGCTTCCATTAAAGTGTTCAGGTTCATAAACCTTATGGATTCATGACTTTCAAAATGTACTCCAAATACAATCTTTTTTCTTGTTTTTTGTATTGGGGATCGAACTCAGGCCCTGGTGCTTGTCAAGCAGGCACTTATGCAGCTGAGCCATCTCCTCAGCCCTCCAAATACAAATCTGAAAAACATTCCTATACTAGGGATCAAGTAGACTAACTGCTTCAAGGAATAGAAAAGCAAATTAAGAAGAATCCTTGCTTCAAGAAACTTACATATTCCTTTCTAAGAATGTCAGCTCCAAGGAGAGAGGGACTTTCTCGGTCTCATCCATCATGCCATCTCTAGCACTTAGGACCCTATTTGGCAATATTTAAATGGCAATGGAATACCACCTCTGACAAAACTAAACAAAAAAAAGGGGGAGTCTACAAATGAAGCACCATTTTGTATCTGTATATACAAAAAAGTTATGATAGATATACAGCTACTTAGTTCAATGAGAAGACAGGTTTGTAATAACAGAGTTTGGACAGAATATCATGCTTGCATCTTCTACTATGAATAACCACTATGAAGACAATAGTATGTAATGCATTAATTACTGAAACTCTTATTAATCAGTTTTGAAACTGTCTCATTGCTATTTGTTTCTCAATAAAATAAATTTTTTTAAAAACAGGAGGTAATCAATATATTTTGTCAACAAATGAATGAACCAGTAGCAGAAAGTAAGTCTGCATGCTCTAAAAAATAAGAAATATGCATGTTTGCCTGTGGCACTGTTCTAAGACCAACAGAAGTTACAAGAAAGAGATCAGGGTAGACTTCAGTAGTCTGGGAAAAATGGTAAGGGAGCCCTTCTAGAAGGAAGGATGTATACAGAGGAAGAGAAGGTGACAAGACTGACTAAGGACAGAGATAGGAAGACCAAATGTGCTGGGAGGAGTACGGGGTTATGGCTTCAAGGTCTGTCTCCCAAACTCCATGTAATAAAGACACTACTGGGAGGTGGTGGAATCTCTGAGAGGAGGAGGTGGCTGGCCTTAGTTACTTTTCTTGATGAGATAAAATATCCAACACCCAAAATTTAAGGGGAAAAGATTTATTTGGCTGACAGTCTGTGAGGTTTCAGGACCTAACTGGCTGGCTCCAAGGAGGAGGTCATGGCAGACAGGGCTTGCCAAGAAGAAAAAGTCCATGGCAGGCAGGAGGGAGAAGGGCGAGAGAGAAGCAATGAGTCTCTTCCAATCCCTCATATTGTGTTCAGGCACTCACACCCTTAATCCCAGCATTGGACCACGAGTCAGTCACACACTAGATTCAGCTACCTCTGAAAACTTGCCCCCCTCCCATGACTGCAATAGGCTTTGGGGGGATATCCAGACACAAATCAGAACAGGCCTAGTATAAGGAGTACAGGTCTTTGGGAACCTGACTTCCTTCACCTGAAGTCCCTGGGAGGCTCAAGGCAGTGGGGGAGGGGGCACCTCTTGGAACAGAATCTCCAAGGTTAGGTATCTCGATTATTCTGGTATAGTGATGGCAAGCTGAGTGACTGAAGGACAGGTGGAGGTGCAGTGAGCAGATAAATAGGATGAAGAAGGGGAGGCCAGAAGGCAGCCAGCAGGGAAGGGCCGTGGTGGGATCCCACGTGGCTGGGACATACATTTTAAGAATCTTTTGTTTTTTTGAAACAGAATCCCACTGTGCAGTTCAAACTGGCTTGGCCTGACAGCACAGGGTGGCCTCAAACTCTTGACTCTCCTACCTCAGCTTCCCGCATGCTAAGATGACAGGTGTATACCACCACACCTCACATACATTTTAAAAACAGCTTCCACTTTCCCAATTTCATCTCTACAGGAATTTGATGGTCAGAGACCTGAATCTTCAACAGTAACAAGGCAAAGGGACCAATAACTAGAGTCACATAAATGTAACATCTGGGTTTTAAAAAGTCATAAGTTCCCCAGTTTACTAAAAATTTATGGCTTAGCATGGGACAATAAAAGTCACAGTTTAAATTTATTAGCAACTGTCACATAGTTTCTTAACTGAAACTCATTTTTTAACATCACAGAAGGGTAAGTTTAATAGAATTTTTAAAATATTGTAACTTTTAACTAATACTAACCAGAGAATAACGCTATTCACTAATTCTGGAAGACCTAGAAATATGTATACGTCAAACGCTCCAAATGGTTCTTTGTTAGATTGTCACAATTTTGAAGACAGCTTCAGATAAACCCAACAATTGAGGTGCTGTAAATATCCTTGTTCTTTCATTAACTGTTAGCTATTGTTAGTAGTACACTTTCCTTTGTTCAATAACTACTCTCTATAAATCCCAAAGGTAGAGAGCCTTGAACATATTTGTTAAATGAATGGATGGCTGCATGGATGGTTGAGTGGATGAGCCACCAAGTGACGGTACCAGAATCTCTGAACTGTAATGCATAGAATGCTCCGTATATGTGGATCCTGGATCCAACCAGACCTGAGGCTTCCAGGCTCCCACAAACAACTTAGCGACACTCAGACTGGTTGGTCTACTGTAGGCCAGCATGAGCAAGAAACTTCAGTATGGAAGGGAAAGAAGTTACCCTGGGCAAGGATGGTGGTGTCTACAAGAGCAGGGTAGATTTACTGTAATTCTACTGAGGCTCAGTGTCAGAGCCTGCCCACCAAAGGCCCCTCTAACAGGCCCTGAGAACGTGTGTATTTGGTCACATGTTCAATTGGTCATATGTTCCTGTAATATTCACCAAAGTAAAAAATAGCTGAGTTCATACTATTAAAGAAGAGTCTCAAAGTAAACGTCAGGCCCCATACAACCTGGGTCTGCCCCTGTGAGAGGTAGGAAAAGTCAGTGGCAGGAGAAACTAGATCTGCGGTCAGGTTGACATGGTACATGACAAGCTACAGCAAGAAGAGGTTTCCTTTGGCTCACAGTTGTGGAGGTGTCAGCCTATGGTCACTGGCTCACTGCTCTTGGGACTGTAGCAAGACAATATATGATGGTGGGAGTGCTCAGCAGAGGAACTTCCCACCTCACTGTAGCCAGGAAGCAAAGGCAAAGCCAAGGGGCCAGGGGGCCAACATCTGTCCCCTTCAGACATACTCTAAATGATGTAGCTTCTGTCCAGGAGACCCTGCCTTCTAAAGGCTCTACTGCCTCCCAGTATCCACACAGGTGGGGACCAGGCCTTTACAATGTGGCCTTTGGGGAGCACTCATCCATTTATCCAATACCATAGTACTTCCAGAACCCTGCTGGAGCACAGACACTAAAGTCTGAGGTTGCCTGTCAAATTTCAGGGCAGCTTCTTTCTTTCTAAAAATGCTATTTCTTAGGCTCCCAGTTCTCATATCACGACTTTCCTTTCAGCTTTTACATCTCCTTTGCAAATGAAGTCACAAGAGACATTCAGCTGTTACAAACTTCATGTCAAGCTTTGAAGTGCGTTTTAATAGCAGAAATATTTGGCTCACGTGTAGGCTTTGTAGCTATGGTAAATACCTCTTAGTTATCTGTCGCTACTGTTATTTCACACCTCCAATTTGGAGGAGAAATTCTGCATATGCATTGAGGCACTAAAAAAGAATATTGAACTATATCTTAGCTCTTTTGTGAATGGCTTTCTTTTATTTCTTCTCTCATGGAACTAATACTTTCTCGCATTGTACTGGTTCTGGGTGGGAAAGCAGCGGGTGCAAGGGGAATACTGATTATTACATCATTGGTTGGCAGCTTCCTTTCACCGCTTGAAGGTTAAGTGGTCAAGTAGCTCCTTAATACAAGATCAAGGCATTTCAAGGACTAACTCATCCACCTGTTTTCTGGCACGTGCTTTAGTAGACTTTAGACAAAATGCTTGCAGTGGCTTAAGGAGAAGAAACTGACCACAAATAGAAAGAGATAAAGATGGAAAGGAGGAGGCAGAAGAAAATTAAAAAAACGTTTCTTATCTTTGAGGTCCTATTTGAGCACTGAAATATGGACTATATGGCCATACATATCAGAGCCACATATTTAGAAACGGCACTTTTTAAAGAACAGAAAAATACAGGCCATGTATTAAGCATTTGGGATTGAACATTTTCTGCTTTATACAACAATTATTTGATGATGAGATGCTAGAAAATGTTATTGCACACCATACGTTAACACTTGACATTTTTATTCCTTAAAATGCAACAATTTAGAAGTCTAGATGTGTTTATTAATTAGTGATTATTAACACCCTGTAAACAACATTTTGTCTTGTAAAAACACAATCTCTTTTCACAGCATGAAGCTGAAATCTATTATGCCCTGATTCCATATGCTGAAACACACTCAAATGGTCACAAATGACCTTAAGCACTAAATAAATGTAAATGAGGACAACACAGAAAATGCACTTTTGATTGATAACTAAAAGACTAGGTTGAAAATCAGTTCCAAAAATGAAGTCCTGTCCAGAATGAATGCCTGGTCATCCTGCAGAGAGGAAGAAGGCACAGGAAGCACAGGCTCCTCTTTTCTCTGGGCCTGCCTGATGTTTCTAGTAAATTGCTTTGTCCATTTATACAAGAAAACAGGAGCACGTTCCCCAGGGCCACTGGTCAGTATGGAAGGTCCTATCGCAGTACTTAAAGCTATATAGGTATATGGACACTTCACTGAATTCACAAATGAACAGATGAGACAGAAATGACTGCTATTCCACAACCGTGTACCTGTATACCCACCACTTTGCTTCTTAAGCATGGTAGCTGCACATCCAACTTTTCAAACTGGGCAATTCACACAGGAAAATATCCTCAGAAAAAGGAAAGATGTAAAATACCAAAGGATGACAGTCTAATAGTAATGAATAAACTAATTAAGGGCTGGAGAGATAGCTCAGTGGTCTAAGCACCTGCCTGGCAAGTGCAAGAACCTGGGTTCAATCCCCAGTACCACATGCTGGGCGGGCCACTGAAACCAGACATGGTGGTGCATGCCTGGAATTCCAGGGCTGGGGGAGGCTGAGACAGGAGACCACTACAAGCTCAAGCTGTGTAGTGAGATCCTATACCTAATAAATAAATCTTAAAAAAATAACTAAAATAAAATTGTTCTTCTAAAGTCTAGAATTAAATAAACTTGAGAAAAATGCAGAAATATGGAAATTTCATGTGAAAACTACCATCTGATGACTCATTCCTTCTATGTCCATTGCTAAAAAGCAAAAATAAAATGCAGCAGCAGGGAACACAGCATTGTTTTGGTTGCGGTGAGGATTTCTCTTAGCCTGAATAGGAATTAAGAAACTCTAAAAGGGAATAGGTACATTGATTATTTCAAAATCATAGACTAGAGCAGGTTTCTTGACTCCAACTCTCTTGGCATTTGGGGCCATACACTTTTTTGTTGTGGGTCCTGTGTGCTGAATGACCCTCACTATTAATTTTGGCTTCTACCCACTCGATGCCAGGAGCAACACTCTTCCTTCTCTCAAGTCAGTACAGTAAAAAAATGTCTCCAGAGAACACCACAGTCCCCTGGAGGATGCCACTGTCCCCAGGTTGATAGCCACTGGAATACAGTAGTTTCAGAAGGTCCCAGACCAAGCTTCTCTCCACCATGTATTGTGTAACCTCAAGTGCACGTCACCCCCCACCCAGCGTCCAATATACTCACCTTCAGTTTTCTCACTGTTAACTGGAAATACAGAGGGTATCTGACTGCCTCCAGGTCTCATGAACATTAAATGAGATAACGTTTATAAAGTGCTCAGACTTACAGCCAGGCCTGAGACAAAGTGCTCAATACATGTTAGCTATGTTTATTTTTAATAATTATCAATAGTGTAAAAATAACACACTACTATAGACAGGTATCTTACCAGCTTGATATTTTCTGAGTCTTAAACACACCAGCCCTTTGATTCCTTGTGATGATGTCTCTCACATCTATAGGACATGGTTAAGAAAATCTCCACAGGGATTATCAACTGACTCAGAAAAAAAAGCCCACAACACAGCGATCTCCCAAGTATCTCAACAGGATCATCCCAGCAAAATGAGAGGAGCTACAGAGCAGGAGCTGATGAGCGTAGTGCGCCTCACCCACCAAACGCTGACGTGCCACAAGCACGGTCTTCACTCCTCAGGCTGCCGCAGTGTCGCCCTTGAAGTGCGCATCTGGGTAGCACCCTAGCAAGGCCTGGGGTGGGGATGCCATCGGGAGTGACTGCTGCACAGGTGCCAGGCCTCACCTGCTAGGAAGAGGTAGCAGGTCAATGGCAGGTGCCTTCATTAGAGCGGAGGGCCTTGCCAGCCTCCTGACACATTCCAGTTGAAATATTTCCAGTCTACTAAATTCTAGTAGGGAAGGTGGCAAGGAGGAGCAGGGAGAGATGTGAGGGGAAGTAAGAAGGGTGAAGAAAAGCTAGAGCATCTCAGAGAGAAAATGAATTACTGAAGAAGAAAATGAAGGTCTAGAGAAAGGCCCTTGGCAGACTGTCTTGGTAGAGGTATGGGTTGGCCTGTGGCCACCTCCTGGCATAGAATGACTTGTTTGCTGAGCAGTAGTTAAAAGATTCACGTTCCTGAAGGGACATATTGAAGAGCTGGTCACTCACATCACAGAAAGCCACCTAAACCAGGGCCCATGGGAAAACACCAGGTTTTAACACCAGGAAAACTAGACCACAGATCAACTGACTTTGCTTCAACTTCTGGTCACTAAAAATTTTGTAACTGTTGCTCTGCTTTTGCTATGGCCCCTGCACATCAGGACCTAATGTTTGTCTTAACTCTGGCAACCAGAAGAGCTCCTGTGACCTACGTTTTCTGTCCTGCCCCTGTTTTTGTTTCTGGCTTCATCATATTTGCCTAGCTTTCTTACTCCAACTGCTCTTACTTTCTCATTTATCGTGCATGGTATGTTCCATGTGTTATTGTAAGAAGCCTCAAAATCCCCCATTTGGAAAAAGGCAGGTTTAAATAAACAAGAAATAAAATAATTCCAGCGAAGGCTGCAAGCTGAACTAAATTGGGCCCATGGGGAGGACACCAAGCAGACAAGCGATGTTCCCCTATTGCTCAGAAAAACAGATTTCCTGAGTACTCAAAGCAAGCTTTGGCCAAGATCTCCCTGCAAGAACAGAGCCACAGGACTTTTAAACCCAAATCTCTGCTGGAACCACCAGGCACACCCATTTCTTCTCTGAGTGAATAAGCAGGTACTGTGATAGCTTTCTTCCCCCAGGAGTGGGTAGGAAAAATCAATTAGGTCTCCTAATGAAGGGCTTTGTTGAGGTTTACAAAAGTGCTATAATGCAGACTTTTTTTTTTTCCTGGGTGAACTTTCCTGTATGCAAATTAAATACCGTTAAATTACATTCATTAAAAAATAAAGGAGACTAATTTGCCTACTTGTTTTGATTAAGTAAAATGACACATCGGCCTACAGTTCTGTCTATTTCAGGAGGAAAGTATTTCAGGGAAGTCTTCTAAATGAAATGCCTGGCAGAAAAAGACAGCTGACATCTTTATGCTGGGAAGAACAAAATTAGTAAAGTGTCAACTGACAACTGTTTTTGATGAAGGTCCCCCACACTCTGGCCACACCCTACTCAGCGTTTCCATGGCATCCAACTGCAGGCCCTAATGTGCCTGGCACACCTGTGGCGTCATATGAGTACATGACTAATCTATCAAGCAAAACATATTATTTTGTTAGTGGAGGTAATACTTTTTATAAAATAGTCACAGGGAAGTTAAATTATATAACTCAGAAAACCTATTAATAATTTTTAGTAAACATTTTAACACTATATACTTTCATACAATTTATAAACCTGTGACAGCGGGTGGTCAGGCTGAAGCAAGCATATGTATTTATATTCTGGAAGCAATTTTTTTAAATGAAAAAATTCACAGCGGTATTTAGGCTGCTTTATTTTTACAACTGGGCAGGGAATATATTTTGTGGTTTAGAAAGTGTTTTAAATACTAAAACAAGTACAAAGAGAAAAGTGGAAGTCACATTTTATATATTATCTTCATAGATTTTGATGTGTTCCCCACCCTCTCCTTGAGGTCAGATTTTGATGGTCCAGCTGGATGGCACTGTGTCCAATAATAGATTTTTATCATTTTTTCCGTGTCACCTCAGGGTAATGAAGGAAATCCAATCAAATCCAGTCAATATGTCCAGCATAGTGCTCAACACAAGTCACACTCTCTGAATGGCACCTACCTTATGGAAGACTTCAGCAGGAGGGGCCGGCTGCAAACAAAGCCTTAATGCGTTTTCTGATCAAGTGGACACAGAGAAACCACCTCCAGCCCCCTTGTCTTGGCAACTGGACTTCGAGAGCTGCAGGACATATGTGTGGCTAAAAGGAAAGTGGAATCCTACCTTGAAATTTTCCTCTCAAACAAAGCACAGTTCAGGAGTGGGGCTCCATTTTAATTTTACTTCACTTGGTTTTTTATTCTTAAAAATATAATTGTACATATTAGCCATGATAGTCATTTGAACACAACATATATGTTATATGTATATAAAATATGAACCACTTCCTATAATTAGCGACTACTTTATTTATGAGTTGCTGAACATGCATTCTGACAGTTGGCATTGTCCTAAGAAAATATTTCAGAAACAAGAACACAATGCATTACTTTCTTGGTATCTAATTGGGGCATTAAAAGTGAGGGTAGGAAACTATGATATAAATCCTATTAATTTTTCTCTCTAAAGCATTTTTAAATGTTTATTGTGGCGGTATTTTCTGGCTCATGGTTGCAAACTATTCTTAACTGTGCTTATTATTCCAACGAATCGAGAGAATGACACAGAGGTCTATGATCTCTCTGTTAGAAATACCAACTGTTACGTTTATGCATGAAAGGACTTTTCTTGTAGAGTGCTGAGGAAATGCATGATGATGCTCACCCAATCATTCTCATTTTTGGTGAGCCAGAGTAGTCTGATGGGGAAAAAAATGCCTTGAAGCAAATGAACCTGGCTTCTAGCTGTGTAGCTTTGAATAAATTAACCACTTTGAGCTTCATCTCTCAAACATTAATAATGATAGACTTAATGGGATGCCCCACATGATAGGCCCAGCACATAGTAGGTGCCTAATTCACATCAATTCACTGTCTTATTTAAGTAATTTAGACAAGAGTTTTGGTGGAACAAAGAAACTAGTGATAACAACTAAAATGAGGTTTTCCAGTTGAGCTTTATTTTTCTATCTCTGCTGCTTAGAGCTAAGTATGTGAACATTTAAACTATAAATCTGAAATGAATAGAGAATCAAAGAACTTTTTCCCTGTAGTTTTTCCAGGGTCTTTCTCATGTATAAATGTACTCTAGTCCTAGAAAATTCTGTACCTCACAAAGACAGGGAGTATACCTTGCTGGTCCACTTTTATATCTTTAGTGCCTGAAATGGCACACAGTTAATATGCATTGTATTAATTCAAATTTAATTTTAAAAGATATTTTTCGAGTTCCTACCTAAGGTGAGGCAGATAGAGTTTACTTAATACTCATCTACAGTACAGCTGGCATTACTGTTGGAAGAAGGGCTTGGACCCAGGATAATGACTTGGAACTTGGCGGTGCCAAGTTCTTAACCACCTACAGGAAGCTTTGCTTAGTATACAAATCAGGGATTCTGCTACTAAAACAATGTCAAGCCAGGAGTACCTCCTAGTAGAGTATAGGAGTTTAGCCTGTTTTGCCATAATCCTAAGCTCCAGATCATAATGTAGACAGTGCACTGCAGCGATGGGATGTTTGAGTGAAAAATACAGAGAAGTGGGTAAGCACTGGAATATTTTTCAGATAACACACTGGGCTTTTACTAAGGATGGATTAAAGCTAGGGGTGTATACTCGGTGAGTCCATGATTGGAGCTAGAGAGGGTTGCTTACCTTTAGTTATTCTATTTTTATTCATTATGAGCTAGAAAAGGTTTAACATAAACAACAACTCAGTATACCTTTCTTCTTCCTTATTCTTATGTCACTGTCATCACCACCAATTGAGTAATTATGTATAGGCACTTAAGAGATTTTTAAAATTATACTATAAAGAAAAGAAAAAGGCATACATTTCAAATTATTCTAGAATAAATTTGAGAAGTGGATGAACCAAATGATTTAATTTCCAATTTACCCCAGTCTCTTAGGGTAGATATAAAATGGTATCTATAGGAGCAGATAGTTCTCAACTAGGGGACCCTGGGTTACACTGAACAGTGTTGTTTAAGGACCACACAGAGCCTCCAGGAACCCTACCCATGAAACTGAGAAAATATTCAAGACTTAGAAAATTCATTTTGTCATAACTCTCAATTTCTTTCCATATATCTCTATTTAATAGATCTCAGATCAACATCTAGCTTTTTGGGGTCAAGGGAGAGAGTTCTAGAAGGTATAACCAGTCCATTTGATACATTTTAGGAAGATAATACATAAACTCACAACTGGCTGACAAGCTTCTGTGATATAAAGATTCAGAATTAATCCATTCACCATCTCACATATTTAAAAAAATAGAAATAACAGAAGATTAAAAGGAAAATCAGAAAAGGTTTTCATTTAGAAAAAAGGTTAAAAACCAGAATCTTCACAAGCTTAAGAGACAAGACTCAGTTGGGTTCATTAAATTCAGAAGCCAAGAACAAAAAAATAATTTTTAAAATGATGAGAATAATACACAGGCCAATACTCAGATGTGATGTGCAATTGCCAGGTCGATTTTCAATTACATTTCACTGATGTATTCATTTGTTTCTTAATGTGCTCATCTTGCCCATTAAGAATAATTAGCAGTTTTGCTTGGAGATTTTCTGGCTTCTGGCAATGTTTCTCCCCCTTTTTTGTTGACATCCACTTTTACTTTTTAGAAAATAATTTTTGGATAATATCCTACAACTGCTGTGTAATTTAGGCTTCCTAAAATTTTAAAAGAAAGATGTAAACAGTAATTTTTAAATGAGTTTGTTTCAATCTATATGCATCAATAGTATGTGATTCAGTGAGTTAGTTATTCTTACTGAGAGTGGGCACAAACGGGGAAAAATTCACTCATATTAACCTCACTCAGTAAAACAGATTGCAACAGATGCCTATTGTAAGCTCTGTTAGCAAGTCAAGAACAACATTAGTATTAAAAGCAGGAAAAACACATTGCCAATTTTAAGGCTTGATTCATGCTTTTTTCTCTTAATTTAAAAAATCAGATCTAGTTACAGCAGAAAAAGGCACACAAACATAGAACGACTGAATGATAAAAACTGAACTCTATCAGGAAAGTCCTGAGAGATGAAATAAAACACACAATCAGTTTTGGTCTGCATCCTGAAAGGGCCTACTTTATCTACATTGTAAAGTTCTTCCCCTCCTGCCCTTTGGCACCCCGCTATATTAAACCCATTGTAAACCCCAGCACAATAAAGCACTCTCAGGGCTGAGCTTGTGAGGACCAAATGTTAAAAATCCATTTTCTTGGGAGGGGGCTGTACCAATCATTTCTTTGAAAGGCCGGCAGAGTGAATGCGGAATTGGAGATTTCCTCTCTGATTTCAAGAGCTGGCCTGGCATCTTTGCTGTGTGCAGTGAAGGTGTGGTAATTAATGACACTAGCCTTCCTTCCCTTCTTTGGAAGCTCCATAGCTTAGTTCAGTAATAATTTTAGTAAAGTTACATTTACATGCTGGCTACAGATGCTTCCCATATTTTGATAAAAGTTCTAATTGATTTCTGATGTCATTAAATAGGACACCTGCTGACTTGAGAAGAAGCCAGGTTACTGGGCTCAATCAGAAAGTTTCTGTGACCAAAACAGCCTTCTCTTGTTCCCTGTTCCTGGTTTCCATCGCCCCAGATGACATTCTCTGGGGCTGAGCTGGTGTACCTGCACTTCCTCTTGTTCTCTGTATTCCCTGACATGAGGAAGAGGAGGAGCACAGTGAGATGATACATGCGGAAAAGAACTCTGAATAAGGCACAGTGAATGAAACAACATCAGCTCGTCTTCAGGAATATTTTGAAAAACTTGCGACAGACTCGGGATCATGATTAAAATCCTGCATTTTAAAAAAGGAAGCACCTTTTGTGATCTCTTTCCCTTGTGTGAAAGGCCACGATGGTGATTGGCTGGTTTTCCTTCCTGAATTTTTTTTCTAGGTCTGTCAGGCAATTAGCTGGGTGGGGCTCTGTAGAGCACACAAGTGCTGCTGAACAATATTAGCTCCTGGGATTCTGGTACCTCCTTCCTCCTCTGCGAGCAGCCTGACTGAGCTGCAGTTAATTTTATGTTCAAAAAATTATACAGTGGAGGTAGAAAAATGAAATAAAAAATAGGTTTGTTTGTGTGTGTGTGTATGAGAGAGAGTGAGAGAGAGAGAGAGAGTGTGAGAGAGAGAGAGAGATTCTGTGAACATCAAAGCCACATGTGAGGCTTTGGTATGTGAGGGGCCTAAAATTCAAATAAATGGATTGCTTCCCTCCCTCACACACATGTAAGGCATACACACACACACACAAAAGCTAAAGCAAACACATCTTCCACTTTTCCTCTCAATTTCTAACGGCTGTTAACTGCCCCTGAGCAAATCAGCTTGACTGCTAAAGTAGCCACAAATTATGCTTGCTTTCTTAGTTAAAATACAGTTCAATTTTCATGAACTCTGTGTACATATTAGTAAAGCATAATCTAATATAATGAGGTTTGAACTGTAATAGCATAGCAGGAAAAAAGAGATAGCTCTTATAATCCTAAATAAAAGGAAATAATGAAGAACTGATAGCTGTTTCCAGTGGGGACAGAGTTAACTCCTCAGTAATTAGGGTGCGCACAGTCTCACATAGGTACAGATGATATCAGTCTTAAAAAAAAGGTGGGCACAAACCTGAAGACAGAGGTTAATATTTGCAAGCAATTTCTAATACAGTAAATATCAAATCATTTATTTTATATTGGTAAATCTTAGTGAAAATAATAGTAAGAATGCTTGAAAATTATTATGAGATAAATGTTCTTAATGCCTTGACAGTGCCACAAAACACAGTCTTCTTTACTGAGAGGAGTCTATAAAAATCTATGGAAAGGTAGGGGAAAAAAAAGACAAAACCTGTGGTCAAAGCAATGAATTCATATATTTCTACTTTTCCTTAATTACTTATCATGCGTGTGTGTGGGGACCTCTCTGTTAAAACCCCATGCTGTCTTTCTTTATATCAATTGTTACTCAGCCGGGGGAAAAAGGAATGAGCACAACAAACCCGCTTTCTATCTGAATAAGGATACTCCTGATGGCCTTTTCATTCCCATCAGTTAACAGAACTTCTCTGACATCTGCAGAAACAGCAACCTGAAAAAAAAAAGGAACGGAGCAAACAATGAGCAAATACGCTTGTCTGCGTGGAAGTGAAGACAGGAGTGACAACCCTTCAGTATCATGCTTCCTCACCTATTTCTCTGTAACAATCTTCAATCTTTTTTCATTTTATGTCTGCATTATTTTAATCATTCAATCAAATCAGTCAATACTTTTATCATTCCATTTGCGGGAGCCTCTATCTTGCTATCATTCTGTTCGGTAATTGCATTGTGACAGCGGATGATGGTATTCTGAGAGGCTTTCATTTGTGGGCTTCTGTTTATCTAGTAGAGCCATCATACAAGGCTGTCACTCTGCCTTTCAGCCTGCTTCTGTCTGACTGCCTGATGCCCTTCATATAACTTTGCATTGCAGGCAGATGGCTTTGTGAGGGTAATTTTTTTGTGAGCTTTGACATGCTCGCACATTGGGCTGTAACCTCGACACATTGTATAAGAGCGACAGGTTTGTCAAATGCCAATCAGTGTAACAATATGCTTTTATTTGTAGAGACATAAAAACTTGTCTAATGCACTGTGCTGCTACATAATATCTCCTGAATACATGACTCAGAACCCAGAGAATGGGGAACGACGTTCCTGAATGGCCAATCTAATTCAAAAGAATCTAATTACTGAGCGCTCTGGATCATGTTTGTTGGTGTAATAATGCAGGCAAAACATTAGCAGCTATATCATGGTGCTCCAACTGTGATTTGCCAGGCTATTCCTGTATCTTAGCAAATGGGACTGTAATCTGGAGAAAAAAAAGAAAGAAAGAAAAGAAAAGAAAAAGAAAAATAATAAAAAAAAATAAAAAAGAAAGAAATGCTTTCGCTATGGCAAAGAAAGACTGCAAGGCCTGGAATGTCACAACAAGCAATATTGACTACACAGAGGTAAAATGTTTCTGCTCATGGAGGCAACCCTAAAATCAATATGATCCGAAAGTAAGTCAATCTAGAAGGTCTCTCAAGGCCCGGCAGCTTTGACTGCAGCCGATGCTGTTGATGGTTCTCTGACCCAGCAGTTGGAGGCCCTGGAACATTTTTCCTTTTGTTCTTCCCTCTGAATGGGATTGGAATTGAGAAAAGACCTACCATGAGCCCAGCCAAGCATGTCATGCCACCCCCCAGCTCACACACAGCAAGGTCCCTGAAAGAGAGAAAAGAAACGGGAGAACCCATACAAATTAGATGAAAATGGCCAGAGAGATATATATGTTACAAGAACAAATTGCCATCTGCAGTAAGAACGACGCTACCAGGAAGTTGTGGAGACACGACTGGGCTACCTCATGTCGTTTTGCGTTTTAAAAATAATTATGAAATAGAAAAGTCACAAAGCAGGCAAATCAGTGGGGGTTCCCTCATTAGTGTTCACGGCAACATTGCCACCGCTGAGCTGAAAAATCTGAGAAGGTTCCCTTTTTTTCCCCTTGTCAATGGCGCTGTCTTTTAGAACTAAACTAGCTAGAGTAGCGAAAGATTATTGTTAGGAAAGGATAACACTGTTAATCCACATTCATGCTTTCAAAAACAGTTAGACAAGTAAATGAAGAATATATGTGAGTGTGTATATACCTATATTATACCCCACGCCACACACACAAATAAATGCAATCCTGAATTTAAAAAAAAAATCCTAAAACAAACTGAAACATTTTGGAAAGTCGAACCATCCCCATAAAGCACAATTACACAAAGAGCATTTAGCAATTAACACTTAAATCACAATTGACCCCAACACAACACTGAATAAACAATGCAGGGACATAATGTGGTTAAGCCAGCAAGCCCAGGCTGAAGTAATGAGCAGGCTTTGGCTCCCCTGCCTGCGAGTGAAGCAGCTCGGAGTAAAAGCTGGCGGTCTAACGTGCCACTCTGCACTTACCTTCCCCTTTGTGCCTAAATATCAGCCCTCAACGTGGGACACTGTCGCCCTGGCCCACGGCTCGCTGATTGGAGCTCCAGTCAAGCTTAAGCACAGCGACATGAGCAAATGCCAGACTTTCAGGGCAGCTCTGCAGCCTGATTCAGAACTGCCCTGTTCTTATTTTATAGGCTTAGACTCTTGAGATTGTTTCTTCTTCCCAATTCAGGAAGTTTATTACCTCAAGAGGAGAAAAGAAGCAAAATTAAAAGGGGTGGGGTGGGTGGGGAAAGGGGAGGAGAAGCCAGGATAGGACATTTGCGTTTGGAAACACACTTAGAGTAGTTGTTCAAAGCAATTATAGACTGGTTGCTAAATTTAGACCCATAGAGCTTCAAAAATGCACATTATTGACCCCGTCCTTTAAGTACATATTGTTAAAACACACCATGGTCGCTAATGACTTGTGTGGAGTCCTTATGGGCTGTCCAGGGAGTATATACTAGATAACTTATACAAGAGAATGAAAAGGAAAAATCCTGTATTTTCTGGGTCTACTAAACAAATTTAGAATTTTAAAATTAAAGGGATTTTTTTCCTTTTCCTTAATCCCATCCATGGGTTAATCTATAATTCACACTAAGAGTTAAAAACACCCATTTCTGTAGCATGACCCAGTTCCGTCATTTCTATTTCGCAAACATATATGACCAAGTACATAAAATACCTTTAAAATCATGGTAGGATAATATTTAAAAAAAAAAAAACTTAAATAACAGCGATGAGGTGTTTATCAAATATTCTGTAATGATTTCTCTAGCGGATGTTTAAAGAAGTCTTTATTTTGTGTCTTTTTTTTTTTTTTTTTGACCTCTGCAATCAGTAAGGATTGATTGGAGCCTCACTTTTGTTTCCCCCAAATCAAAGTGAAATAAAATGCCTTGAGTGGAAATCAAAAGACTTTGACATATAGCAAAAAGCTTGCTGTGCAATATTAGTACCCAAAGGCAATGCACAATGCTTTTTAGAAGCAACATGTGTTGACTATGAACTTTTTCCTTTCTTCCTCTTTCTTTCTAACAATTTAATTTGAAGAATGGAAATCAGGGCATTTTTAATATGCTGATTCAATATCTATGATGGGAAAAACAAATCCCTTCTAAGTGCGGCTCTGTACCTGAATATATTACAGTGCTTGAGGCAGTAGTAAGCCAAAACCTCTTCAGACGGCCAGATGCCTGAAAAACACAAGAGGATAGATGTTTGGATTATAGAAGTCATTCTGATACGACATGGCTTTTAAAAATAAGGCTCAGACAAGCTATTCAACTGCAATCAAACTTAACAGTTATTACTTGTCATATGTCATGCCATATGAATTTCTTTAGTTGCTGTTAATACAATGGGGAGATTTACAACCCTTTCCCCCTCAGGATAACAGTCCAACAGCCTAAATGAAATTTCCTAAATCCCAATTACAACAAAATAGCAAAAGACAGTAGTAACCAAAATTATAAATATCAAAACCTGTACTGTGGTGGTATTTTAAGTAGTTCTTAACCAGTTCACGTAAAATCACTCAGCAGAAGTTGCAGGCCTATGCTATACACAGGCCGTTAGGTGAAACACAATGGAAAAATCTCTTTCAGGAGTAAACAAAACCACCAAGGCTTTAATATCTGCTTATATCTTTTCATATTAATGTTTTAAAATATCTACAAGTATTTCTTTAATTAAAAAATCAAACTGGAGTATAAAATTAAGAAATTAAAATGTCACTGACTTGGCACATCTTTTAACAATAATCCTACATACTAACTGGCACAATTGGATTTTTTTCTAAAATTATTGCCTCTAAATTTATTTATAAGACTAGTTTTCATGAATGGATATGGGTCACATAAAGCAAAGTCAGATAGGTTTGGAATTTTCAGTTACTAGTGGTTATCACAGGACAGCAAAATTATAAATGGTCTTAATTTTTTCTGTATACTTCCTGTTCCCAATTTTTAGACTGAACATGTGCTGCTTTGACAGAACAATAACCTAAGAAAAATTATGCCCACTCCAACTAATCAGACCCCAAGACCAGGCCACAGGGGTTCTGGCGTGCCTAAGCTGAGGACCGCATGCAGTCATGGGAAGGACCAGCCCACGTTCTGTGTCAGCACTAAGCACTCTGCTGATGGGCCTTGGCACAAAGCTGAAACACACACGAAACAGACTTCACACCCCACCCCACGAATTTCCAACTTTCAAGAGTGAGAAACCCAAGCATTTCAGAAAAGATGTCAAAGATGCAGGATGTAACCAGGAGACAAAACTGATCCACGAAGGGTAGCAGGGGCGGACTCCATGCAGCAGGTGCCACACAAGGCTCAGTCACCACGGCCTTTCTGGTAGGCGTGACAACTTGGAAACACGGAAAATTAGCAACAGGTGTTTGGAATCATATTTAGGAGGAATGTGAGAGAGGAACCCCGGTCCCTCTGCTGTCATTCCCTAGCTGAGAGACCTTGCATGAGTTACTGAACCTCTCTGCATCTTGGGCTCCTCATCTGTGAAATATCATAATTATAGTATCAACCTCAGAGGATTGTTGTGAAAATTAGTGAGCAAAGTACATGTGGTATATTTAGTACATTTTGCTCCCACACACCCCAAAAAAGTTGTTGATGTCATTCTTGCAAAAGGGGTTAAAGGAGTGAAATAAAGACTTTGTGAAGACTGAGCAATTATCCCCCATGCTAGAGAACATAGAGAACCATTTTTATGTGCTCCTACCCTTGAGCTTTGGCATGACCCCAAAGTCTTAATACCCAGCTTTCCTCCTCTAAAAAGAACTATACAAAGACCCAAGCACAGAATAAAATTCTCTGAAGGACAATCCTAAGACAGTGTTCTCCACGAAGGGGATATAATAACCTTAAGAATGAATTTCTTTATGCCTTTAGTAGATGGCTTTAAGGCTTAAAAAAGTAATGATAGGGGAAGGATATTTAACTAAAATTTAAGCCTTGATTAAGTATAAAAATGGGATTTCTAAAATGCATAGTCTTTTCAAATAGTTTTATAATTTTCTTTAAAAATTATTATAGGAACTGATTTTTAGCTAAATTAAATTCAAAAAATACAAAGAACAAAGTAAAAAAGTTACCTAAAATTCCACCCCAGGAACATAATCACTGTTAACATTTTGGACATCATTCCAAAAAATCTTTCTTTGCATAAAAATATTTTACATGGCTGGACTTTTTCACAGAGGTATTCAGTAATACGCTCGCACCCCACCCACTACGTGGCTGAGGTAGCTTCCCATAACAATAAAATAAACTCTTATTTGTAATAATAGCCTAGACATTCCACATGTCTCAGAATTCATTTAATCTGTGCTTCCTTGGTAGTCATTTAAATTAGTTTTGAAGGTTTTGATATTATGAGGTTATAAATAGTGACACAGTAAGGACACACATTTTCCTAAGATATAGCTGTCTCCTTACATCAAATACTTAGAAATAGGAAATCTAGCCAAAGATCAAGAACATTTCACATTCAGAAACATAGGTTGAACATTCCTAACCCCAAAATCTGAAATCCAAACTAGTCCAAGATGTGAAACTTCAGGAGTGCTAAAGTGATGGAAGTGCTCCGCCTGTGCTGATGTGACAGGCCAGGCAAAGATGAAGGCACACCAGAAGCATTTAAATTTAATGTCAGCCTGTCTGATCAGGCGCACGTGAAAACATAAATGACTTCTGCATTTGAAAGTGGGTTCCATAATCAAGATATTTCATTAGTAAATGTCCAAAATGTTTAAAAATCTAAAATGTTTCTCGTACCAAGTATGTAGAACATGAGATTTTTTATTTTTTATTTTCTTAATGTATTTGGTACAAGGTCTCACTATGCAGCTCGAACTCATAGTGATCCTCCTGTTTTCAGCCTCCCCAGTGCTGGGATTATAGGCATGGGCCACCATGCTGGTCTCAGTGGCTGGCTCAGTGCATGCTGGGGTGGGGACAACATAGCATGTGGTGCCAGGGTTCAAACCCCAGTCCCTGTGCTTGCCTAAGCAGGTGCTTAGTCCACTCATCTATCTCACGGATCCTCTCCTGTACCTAACTGTTGTCTGAAAAATTTGTACCACTAAGATTTGTACCAAGCTCAATAAGAATGTTTGTTTGTTCAAACCCTCACCAAGACATGATTTTTCCAACTTGTCTTATTTTTATTTGTTAAATTTTTGAAAGTTATATATTGCAAATCAAAAAGTCAAGACAATAATAAATGTTGGTGAGGATGTAGAAAAACTGTAATTATCATGTACTGCTGTTAGAAATGTAAAATGATGGGCCAGCGAGACACCTCAATGGACTAAAGCACCTATTTAGGTGAGCTTAGGCAAGTGCAGGGACCCCGGCACCACATGCCACACCACATCTGCCAGACATGCCCCTAAAGAGGGCTGAGCTGGCGTAGTGGCATAAGCCTGTAATCCCAGCGCTGGGGCGGCTGAAAACAAGAGGACCACTTTGAGTCTGAGCTGTGTAGTGTGACCCTGTAACAACCAAATATATTAAAAAAGAAAAGGAATGTAAAATGATGTAATCATATTAAAAACCTGTCCAACAGTTCCTCAAAAAGTTAAAATTTAGATGACTGCATGACCCAGAAATTCTACCTTTAGGTATATTATCAAGAAAAATGAAGACATGTGCATACAAGGACTTATGTAGGAAGTGTTCATAATAGCATTTTAATAGTCAAAAACATAAACAACTGAAATTTCCATTGGCCAATGAATGGACAAATACAATGTAGTGTTCATACAATGGACTATTACTTTACAATAAAAAAGAAATAAATTACTGATATATAGTGTGACATGGACAGAACTTAAAAAACATTACACTAGAAGAAAGAAACCAGTTACACAAGACAACACACTGTATGTTCCGTTTACAAGAACTCTCCAGAATAGGCACAGCCATAAAGACAAGACAGTGCAGTGGCTCCCAGGGCTAGAATGGTCAGGTGCACATGGGGGGATGACCGCAAACAGGTTGGAGATGTCTTCTAGAAAGGATGAAATTTTTAAAATTGTGGGGAAGGTTGTACAACTCTGTGGATATATTCACATTCATAGGGTGAGCTGTGTGGTGGCATGTGTTCACATACATCTATTATACCTGCTCTTTTGAAGCACATCTTGCTCATTGTTATTTGTGGGAATGTAATGGCATTTTTCAAATGCTACACAGACATAGTTTTAGAAGCCACTGAGTTATATGGTATTAGAATTCAAATGAACCTGTACCCTCTTGGTAGATACTTAAGTCACTTTCAAAGTTTTCGATATTATAAGATGAAGGGCATTACTCAGCCCCTGTCCCCAGTCTTCTTTCTTCTCCAGAGAACACCACCTTGAACTCATTTGATTGCTTTCTTCTGGTAATCACTTCCGCATTTCTCCATAATACATTTGTTCTGCTACTACTTGATTTTTCGGTTTTAGGCAAAATCTAGTGACTCTCCCATAATGAAAGATATAGCTGTTTTGCTTCTATTTACACTCATCTGCTTAATGTTGTATTATAACACTGTGATTATTTTAAACCCCATACCAGGGATCAAATTTGGGATCTGGCACTTGCCAGGCAGGCACTTATGCTGCTGAACCATCTTCCTGGCTATATCTTTATTAGATCGCTCCTCACAGTTGATTTTAGTAAATGTTCATGCAGTAAAGCTCAGTTATGCAGTAAATTATGACTAATCTTTCATGTGGAAATTTTTGTTTTTCCTGGAGTCCATAATTGTCTTTTTTTCTCATTTGCTAAGATTTTTACCAAATCACAAATCCCAGTCACCACTTTCTTTCCTCAGCACAGTCATTCAGTCCTGATACTCTACCAAGCCCACGAGCAGTCTGCAAGGAACCTTGGGCAGGCATCAGTCCCCACTGAACATGTGCTCTTCTCAGCACACAGCTGAGAGCCTGGACTCTGTCTTCACCACTGTCCTGGCCTCCTTTGTTTTCTCCTGCGTTCTCTCCAGTCCTCTATTCTTTCTCTCAATCCCTCGTGGCTCACTTCCCCACTTCAGTAGCATATACCCTTAGGACTTTCTTAAAGAAAGGGCTGGAAGAGATAACTGTGATTACAAGATTCAGGGAGTGATTTAAATCTAGAGATTCCATGTTCTGCAGTTCTTGAAAACTTTCTTGCAAAGTTCCATGGATTTTTTTTTCCTGATACCAGGGATCAAACTTGAGACCTTGTGCTTGCCAGGCAGACGCTTAAGCTACTAAGCTATTTCCCTGGTCCTATTTTTCTTTATTTTCACTTTTTTTGTTCTTTCTCTTGAACTTTTATTTCTTAGACATTGATTCCCTTGAGCTGGTCCTCTGATTTTATTTTTTTTCTCTTCTCCTTTTTTGACAATGTTCTCAATTTCATCTTCTAGTCTTTTTATTATTTTCTTTTGTGTTATTGTTGCTGATGGCAGGTCTCAGAACAGTTCTTTATTTAGAGAATCCTATTTTTGCTTGCTGAATGCAGTTTCTCCTAATTAGTTGAAAATAGTAATTACAGTTTGTTTTACATTTTCTTATCTTCATCTAGTGTGTTCCATTCAAATTAGATTTGCTTCATGATTATTGATTTTGATATTTATTGCTTCAAACAATTTCTCTGGTAGCTGACAAA
This sequence comes from Ctenomys sociabilis, assembly GCA_004027165.1. NCBI lineage: Eukaryota > Metazoa > Chordata > Mammalia > Rodentia > Ctenomyidae > Ctenomys > Ctenomys sociabilis. Next base: position 28,823 of record PVKA01000080.1, read on the forward strand.
TTTCTCAGACAGCTATCTGTGTATGGGGCAGGGATCGGGGGCTGTTGTAGTCAAAGTTTACAAGGGAATACATTTAATAAGGACCCATAATTTATAGGATTATTTTATAATATTCACCCAAAAGTCCAATGCAGAAGAGTACAATAGATCTACCCATGCACTAGAGACCCAAAGAATCCAGCTGAGGGCCTGAACCCCCTAGCAATGTCCTGCAATGTCTAGCTGAAGACCTAGAGCTCATAGCAATGTTTTTCCCAAGTCCAACTGGAGGCCTGGAGCCCACGAGGTAACGTCTGATGCATGTTTGTATCAAGGATCTGCATGGAGAAGGCACAACATCCAGTGGTGGATGCTAAAGAGATTGCACCTGCAGGATGAGGGATCCGCACCACAGCCAGGAAGCCGAGCTCCCCCGGATGGTACTACAGCCATCTTCAGCAGTGGTGAGGTCCCGAGCTCCTCTGGGAGCTGAGTTAGTATCAGGAAAACCAGTGCAACAAGCTTCTTGGGAGAATCAACAGCACACCATCTTCCCCTAGAGCTCTCCTCAATTTCTCCCGAGGACTGTCACCTTCCTCTCCAGAACCACACTGATTTGGTTTAGCTGGATGTTACAGGCTGACCATTGGTTAATCCACCACAGGGGCTCAGCATTCAGTCTGCATAGATTCACTGAATTTCTACATCCTGTTTTTGGAAACTTTAGTTTAACTCTCTCCAAGAATAAATTAGCACTTTCTCCTTTCCTAGATATGTGGCACCTCCTCTAATTTCTTTTGTCACAGAGGAGAGATGGTTGCCCAGGAGCATGGATTGAGGGTATAATTTCTCCTTAAACAACTTTCAACAAATTATCCTGAAAATCCTACTGTTACAAGTATCTTCTGCTACCTATTTCTCAGTTTTTCTTACTTTTTTTCCCTACTTTCCTTTTTGGAGAAAAGATTTCCCCACACAGTTCAGGCTGGTCTTGAACTCACTTTGCAGTTCAGGCTGACCTCAAAGCCACAACAATACTCCTGCTCCAACCTCCTGGCTGCTGGGATTACAGGCATGTGCCACCATGCCCAAATTCTTACCTTTGAGGTTCTACAAGTATCAACTGAATTTGAATCTCACTTTTCAACTGTTGTTTTTGTCCTACTGGCTAATTTAATGACTTCTGATCCATTTCCCTTTCAGGTTCAAAAATTACACTGATGTTTCTCCATTCTACAATCTGCACGGGTTTATGTCTTTACAACACCCTTTAAAATGATTTAGTATAGTTTCTCAAAGGAATTTATTTTTACTGCATTATTAAATCTCCAACTCTGCGTGAAACTCGAGAATATATTAACTTCTTCTTAATAGAAGTTACTTTGGGCTACTTTAGAATATGAGAACTATTTTTATCTCTCCCAGCATGCAAATAATTTTTAATTTTTTTTTTTTTTTGGTAGTACCAGGTATTGAACTCAGGATCTTGCACTTGCCAGGCAAGTGCTTATTCTACTGTGCTATCTTCCTGGCCCTGTAGGATATGGGAAATAGATTTTTTTTTTCACATAATTTTTAAAGGAGATACAAGCCAAGAACACTAATGGTAATGTCTCAAGACTTTTTTGTTTCACTGAAAAAAGTCATTGGGCTTTTATCAATCAATTATAGGCATTTCTACTACATACTTAACATCAGCCAATGGGAGTAAGCTAAATGACCAAGTGACAGTTCCGTATGGATTTAAAAAGAGCATCACAAAACATTTTAATTAATTTTATTCTAGATAATGTTCTCTAACACATGACAAAAAAATAGGTCCCTCCTTTAAATGTTACTCAGAAACATGTTGTTTCTTATGCCTTCCTGATTTCTGTATCAGTCAAGTAACTTTCTTTCATAAGAGAAAAGGCCTTCTTTTTTTGTGTATGTGTGGCTGGCTCAGTGCATGATGGGGGCAGAGCTAGTGGGGCATGTGGTCCTGGGGATCAAACCGTTGTCCCTGCACTTGCCTAAGCAGATGCTTTAGTCCACTGAGCTATCTTGCTGGAAAAGGCCTTCTTCATCTATTAAGCTTCCCTAAAAGTGTTAGCTAGACAGGTGTGCCATTTGGAAAAAAAAAAAAAAAGGAGATACTGTGTTATATTTCTATGGGTATTTGCATTTCTCACATTTTTTGTCCAACAAAGGCTTGGTTCCCTGCAAGTGTTTCTATCAGAACTGGGCCTGTGGAACTCGGTAGACTGTAGGAAACCTGTAGTGAGCCAACACTAAAACACGAAATGTTAGCTGTCACTAGGATGGTGAGGTTGGCAATGTGATCTATTTAATGTATGCAACTACTTTGTTGTTTGTAGTGAAGTAGCTAGTTTAGAATTATTTTAAATGCCATTTTTGTTGTTGCTGCTGTTCATCTGGAAACAACACATCCATTATTGACCTGAAGGCTGAGCGAATCCTAAAATTAAATGACATGAGTATCTAGCTAGGCATGGGGCCCTCTAGATCACTTCTTGAGAGCTTTTTGCTTCCCCATCATTGAGGTTAGAGGGAAGTCCTAAGGCTTTGACAGACAGCATCCAACGAGGAGCCCTGCTGGCTCCTGCTCTCACTCTAATGGCTCGTACTTGCTCTGTGAAGACAACACTCCAGTTTTCACAGCAGAGACGTGGCTTTTCTGTGATCAGCCAATGTCCACTAAAGCAGCACCTTTCTCCACTTCCCTTCAACAAAATGATCATGTGCAACAAGGCCTCTTTCAAATCCGAGGCTTGAGTAAAGAGGCCAGCATACCCTCAGCTAAGCTCCTGAACATTCCGGAAGAGTAATGCATTGGCGGATGTCACTAAAATGAAAAGGTGTTCACGCTGGGGTAGGTAGTTAAGTTTCTTGGGCTATTTTCAGTGTTCGCTTTGTGTCCTCATCCTTCAGTCTAACTTGCATTTCTGCTTTGCCACTGATGTCAACTTAAACTGGGCATCAAGAAAAGCACTACAGATATTCATCATGTAGCTATTATATCTGAGGTCCTGCTGATAAAAACAGGGACTGAGACTGTATAGTTACTTGGACCTCTAGCTAGTTGGAAGAGACATTAAGTAAGCACACAAATAATATGCCTACTTACAACCATAATAAATGTTACATAGGAAAAATAGAGGGTGCTTAGGAAAGCACATCACAGGAGACCCAACCTAGCTGATAAGGAGGATGACAGGAGCCATAAGGGGACACAGCCCACATAAATGGCCTGCAAGCCATGGTCCAATGGATGCAGAACCCCATAGAAGAGGACATGGGGAACAGAGATAGAAAAAGTGGTGCACCAAGGACAACTTTATGAAATAGTTTTGAAGAAGGAAAGAGCTTCATGTTCTAGGAGAGGAAATAAGGTCAGTGGATGGGTAGAAGGAATTAGAAAAGAAGAGAGGAGTACAAGATGAGTTTGGCAGGGTAATTAAAGAACAGAACCCACAGAATCTATCATCCGTAAATCCATTCAGCCACATCCAGCACTACACTAATTCTAATCATTTAGTATTACACACCCTTAATTCCAGTATCATAAGCCCTAGATCCAGACAGCTCTGAAAAGCCCCAGCTCTGAGCACATGAGGCTTTGAAGGGACATCTAGGAGCAAACTGTAACATTCAGGCTCAAAGGCCATGTGAAGAATCACAAACTGTACTGTAAAGGTATATGTCTTGAAACAGCAAAGTGGTAAATGTTAAAATTTACATTTAGAAGGTAATCCTGGCTACTCTAAAGAAAACAAGTCACAAGAAGGGCCAAGGAGGAAGGGTAGGAAGTGACTACATTTATCCAGGTAAGAGTGATGGTGGTTCAGGGAATGGTTAGTGGAGAAAAGTGGAACGATCTGTGATATATTTAGAAGGTACACTGACAAGACTTGCTAGTTAATTAGATGAAGGGGGTGGTAAGGGAGAGGGAAGTGTCAATTGTGACTCAGGTCTGTGGCATGAATAAGTGGGCGGATGATGTACAGCAGACATATACAAGATTTTCCTTCAATTTTATATGAACTGAGGAGGCTGGATTCATGGTGGAAAAAAGCCATCACCCAGGAGCCTGGAGTCTGACTCTGGCCTGCTCCTAACAAACTGTGAGATACTGGGAAGTAATTTTGCCCTTTTGAGCTTCAGCAGCCTCACTGCAAAATGATAGGCTTAGGTTAAATTATGTCTTAGGCTATGTCTTTGGGTTATTTTTATAACCTTTGGGGTCTTCAGGCTATACAAAACTACAATAGAAAATTAGCTCTCATATTCTGGAGTTAAGAGTTCAGCTTGAATACCGGCCCTTACAGTTCTGTGATTTTAGCCAGGTACTTAAATTTTTTAAGCCTCTTCATTCATTTGTGGAACATACAATTATCAGCAATCATGCCTGTTCCAGAAGCTGAGGACATAGCAGTCATAAAACACAACCTTTCCCTAAATAACTTAATAGAGGCAATAGACAATAAAGAAAAGTCTCTGATACTGACTAGTGCTGCAAAGATAAAACACGTTACTGTAACAGAAAATAATCAGGGTTGGGTGTGGCTTCTTTAGCCTGCACTTTAGCCAGAAGGATAAAGGCCTTCTTTATTCAGGCTTTTGTTCCCTGCCAGGATACCAGCATGGATAGGAGATAGGAATGTGAAGGCATCTGCACCAGTGCTTGGCACATTAAATTGGTTAGGATACTGTCACTGGGGCTGGGGCTGCTTTTATCACATTGAAATACTTCTAGTCAGGAAAATACACAGGCCAAGGAATTACATATTTTCACTAAAGCAGCTATATATACATATATACTTATATATGTATATATATTTATATATGTATATATTTGTATGCACATGTGTATATATGTGCATCAGATACATGTGTATATATTTGTTGCATATATGTCTATATACATATGTGTATATTTATACATATTTATATGCATACATACAAACACACAGACACACACACACACACACACACACACACACTCTACTTATTCTCCTGCTCTGACCAATTAACACACATGCTCTGAACAATCAGTTACTAAGCACAGGCTTTCCTCTGCTTTTGCAGCTGGGTCACAGAGCATACTAGTACCCCTGAGTACATAGACATGTCCGTAAATGTTAAGGCCAGCAAGAAGCTTGCTTGGGGACACACTGCCATTTCATAAGTGTTGACACTGCCCAGGTACTAGGAGGTGAATGCGGAAGCCAAGAAAAAAGATTAAGGAAACTCCACCAAATCAGCAGATACTTTGTTATAGAGTAAGAACCTGAGCCCAATTAATTTCACTCTTGGGTCATTGTTCTTAACCTCTGGGCCATGCTGCCTTCCACTAAATTACAAAATCAGGGGGCCACATAAATTGTTCTGCAATTTTATTTCTTTTTCTCTTACTTTTGGAAAATCCAACTGTACGATAAGCAGGACAAAGAGTAAACATCTGGGGGAGGAGATGGAAAAGGGCACAAAGAACTACTCAAGTCGTTCCACAGAACATTCTTCGGCTGGGGAGACAGCTCAGCAGCCAGCCTAAGAACCTGCTGGCAAGCTCAAGGTCCTGAGTTCAATCTCCCGTAACCAAAATAAAAAGAACTTCTTTGAAGGCTACAAGGTGTTCTGTTGCTGAGAGTGCTCTGATTAAACACTCAATCATCTTTCAAATTTAAATTCGACCTCGGATGCCTCTTAATGTACTGCTGCTGAGCTCTGGAGAGGTGGAAGGGCTTGCAGCCCTGTCCTGACACGGAGGCAGGGGCGGGAGCATAGCGCCCGAAGACTTCCCCGGAGGTCTCAGCGTGGCTCTGACAGTCAGCATTAGAGCAGCTGTTAGAAAGGCAAGTGAGTGGCAGACGGGATGAACCATGGAGACGGGACCAGCTGTAGTCTTGACCACAGTGCAAAGGCTCCTATGGCGAATACACGGCTCAGAAGGTAGCCATCAAAGCTTGGGGACCGTACTAAATTATTTAACTTTCCCTCCCTCAGTTCCTTATCTGAAAATGATAATAACATCCACTCTATAATCCAGACTGAATATTATGAGAACGCCTAGTAAGCGTTCAATTCCTGCTTGCTACTGTGATTACAATTATTATTACTGCTACTACTACTACTACAGATGGCAACAGCACCCTTTACTAAATATTTACTACTTGCAATACAGGACTTTGTACTTTGTATGGACTATTTCAATGAACTCTGAAAACAGCTCCATCAGTCATGGACTCTCATGCTATGGCTTCCAGGCCCAGGGACGTGCACAGCAGAACTCCAAGCCGAGGAGCCAAGGCCTGGATTTGCACCCTACTCTTCTTTGGAGCCCCAACTACATCATGCTACTCCCATAGAGTGGTTGATCTTGGAGCCGCTGGCTAGTGTCTAGTTCTCATGGCTCTGTCAATAACTAATCTGAGAATGCTGGACAGATCATAGATGGGCTCTATTTTCAGGCATGAGTGGAGGGTCAGATTGACTTCTGAGGGCTCTTCCAACTCTAAATCCAATGGCTGGAGATTATTATATTTATACTTTTCTGCCCACCTCATCCACCAAAAAACATAAAATTGTCAGTAGTCTGTAACCCATGCCAATTTAAAGAAATTAGATATATGTAAATGTTTTATTTGTAGAATTATCTGAGATTTAAATCTCCAATAGCAAATATTTGACATGAGGTTCAAAATGGTCCTACAAGTGAAATCTTTATAACGTGCTACTTTAATTGCACTACAAATTCCTTTTAAAATCAAATATCACAGCTTATCCCCAAAATTATTCTCCAACTATATGTATTAGTTGTGAGAGCTCTTTTTTATAGATTTATTTTGTATTATTATTTTTAAATGTATTTAGTACAGGGTATACAGGGTCTCACTATGCAGACTGGACCCAGAGGGATCCTCCTGCTTTCAACCTCCCACGCACTGGGGTTATAGGTGCTTACGCCATACACCCAGTTACACTCACCTTTTCAGTGCAGTCCTTGGGGTGGGCCAACACAGCACACCAGGGATCGAACCTCAGTCCCTGCAGCCTGCCTAAGCAGGTACTTTAGTCCATTGAACTATCTGGCTGGCCCCTATAGACTTATTTTTAGGGGAGGTTTATTTTGTTTTTGGTGCTGAGAACCGAACCCAGGGCTTCCAGCTCGCTAGGTAAGCATTCTACCACTGAGTGAAATCCCCAGACCCCATATAGGTTTATTTTTAATTCACAAATAATTACATATATAATATGTATGGGAAATCAAAGTGGCTTGATATAGTTAATTGTGTGTATAAAAAAATGGAAAGCCTCTCCAAGCAGAATTTTCTCGTCTGACAATGCACACAGTTCTCTGCTGTTTGATTTTCTCAGATGAATCTCCTCCTTCTTAGGGTAATAAGACTACTTTAGGGCAGAACAGGTTTTCCCAAGGACTCAAAGCATGGGTTGCAGAGCATCTCCTAAGGTGTGCTCTCCAAGCTTGGTAAGAAAATGCAACATCTACAATGGTGAGTGAGGATGGCAGAAAATGAGAAGAATCCACTAAGAAAAGTGGACCCAGAAAATCAGACCAGAGGCTCCTAGCAGGAGGGAAAACATGACCTAGATTTCTCTAGAAACATTGTACTTCTGTGACAAGGAGGAGGAGGAAGAAGAAGAGAAGGAAGAAGAGGAAAAGGAGAAAGAGAAGGAAGGGGAAGAGGAAGAAGAGGAAGAAGAAGAGGAGGAGGAGGAGGAGGAGGACTTGCATTGCTGGTTTTCCTCCAAGGGACATCTTTCCCCAAGAGCCTGTTGTACTTCAGTGTCCTCAGAGTGCATGGATCTGGCCATAATTCCCACAAAATCATCCTGCTCCTTTGAAAAACAGAACAATGCTATGCCTTGAAAATCACCCAGGAGTGGCATTGAGGCACATGGACCAGAGCAGGAAGAAAGTAGGAATAATTAGTATTGTCCCTTATCTTCAATATGGAGCCACTTCACCCACAAAGACGCATACTTATTTGATGGCAGACAAAATATGAAGAGTGAGTTTCCCCAGAGCTACCAGTGACTACAAAATTCCATTTGTAAAGCAGTTTTCTGCGTGGGAGTCCAACTTTGCCTCACTTGTAAGAAAACACTGGCTAAAATTTTAAATAAGTTGCAAGCCATGTGATCCATGCTGAGTATATGCTCTTTGAACTTATGCAGGCCTTCCTGGGTAGAAAATGGCACTTGGGAGGCACACGGCAGGGAGCGAAAGCACCGCACATTTATTAAACTGCCTTGACATTATGATAGTTAGACAACAGAACTTGCTTTGGCATGCTGTTTGGAAGGTATGCATCCTAGTGTAGTGAAACTGCCTTATTCCAAGATATTCTTACAGCTCTGTGGGGAAGGGGGAAGGAGGGTGACTGCCTCCCTCCTATACCAGGAATTGGCATTAGTAAGCTCCAAAAGGTTAAACACCATGCTGCAAACTGACATGCTAAACATGGCAGCATTGGGCTGGTGAGATAGCTCAGCAGACTAAGCCACCTGTTTAAGCAAGCACAGGGACTGAGATTCAATTCCTGGCATCACGTGCAGCACCGGCCCCACTCCCAGGTACGATGAACCGCCCCCCCCTAGACTGGGTGTTGTGCTGCATGCCTGGGAGCACTAGGGAGGCTGAAAACAGGAGGCTCATTACAAGTCAGAGCTGTGCAGTGATACCCCATATCAAATATATGAAGATAAAAAAATAAGTAAATAAGGTAGCATCTCATTGAGGTTCCACGGAAACCTACTCGAAATGCATCCCTGTCTGACATTCTGTTCACAAGTAAGTATATGACATTCAGGTAGTGAAGGAGGAGGAGAGGAAGGGGGGGAAGGGTGAAGGAGGGCAAGCTGAGGGTCTTAGCCTTGTGCAATGGCCGGGGCTCTCTCCATCCGCCCTTCTTGCCTTTCCACTCATTATTCATTGATGTGAAGAAAAAGGAGAGCCTGCTCTCTAGAAGTTTCTACTACTGCACAGACATGGGTAGCTCCCTGCAGCCAACATGAAAACATAGTGCTGAGCATGTTCCGGCTATAAGCACGGCGGTCTGCTCCATCAGGGCCATCTACAAATGTCTCCAGCCAACTTGGAGGATTGTCTTTAACGCCACTTTTTTATTTCTTTTTAAAGAAATGAATTTGATTTCATTTTTCTTCCCCAGTTTTCAAATAGTCATTAAAAATTAAACAACACTGAGAAAAGCCTTTTGTGATTATAGCCTTCATTCTCCCTGCAACAAACTGGATCTATAAATTTACGTACCATTGTAGATGTAAATTACAAAATTTATATTCAACTATATTAAAACATCTATTCCAAAAATGATTACCAGTTGTGAAAAGCAGACAGGCTTATCACTTGCTGTCAGTTGTTCATGTCTAGTTAAGCAATAATGTGCTAAAACTGCTCTTTTGTTTTGTGTAAGAATTTTGGCAATAGAAGAAATGAACACTCGGTTAATAAAAACTCAGGCTGCTTTTTGCTTTGATGGAGGAAGCAGCTGCCTGTTTTCATTTGCTGCAGAGCAGCAAAACCCATCAATATAATAAGCAGCTTAGATGCATCCATCCACTGCATCTGTAAGGATATAGGGCTATTCGCTCAAAACCAATCCCTGGTTTAATTTTAACAAAGATGTGTCTGACATATTTGAAAATGCATTATAATAGGTTTTGAAACACAAACAATTTCTCTTTCTTTTAAATACTTTTTTACATATTTGAAAGGTTAGTATATGTAGCTGAATGATAGCAAGGTTAAGAAACAGACCAAATTGTGAGGCCATCCTAAAAAAAAAAAAAAAAAAAAGGCAATGAACAGAGTAAATCAAGAAGTGGCTAGCTGGTTCCCTTCAAACTGGAAGTAATTAATTTAAATATGATTTCATTCATTTGTGCATGCATTCAAACAAATATTTACTGAATCCTTATATATATTTCAGTGAGCTAGATATCAAGGCCAGACTCTCATAGTGAGTTCACTCTTCACAGGGAAAGATGAACACGAAAAGTAAGCGGAACAATGTGGTAGACTCAGAGACACAGATATCTAGTTTTATGCCAGTCTTTTATTTTAAAAACTCAAATGGGCATATAACACAGTGGAAACTAACATAAAAGTTACCATCTGCTCTATTATACAATCACACACTTCATTAGACACACTTTTAAGCAAAGACAATCTAGTAGAAAAAAATGAATTATGCTCAAACACTTGTCAAACTGTTTACTAATGTAGCCAAGTATTATCACATTTTGGAGAGAAAAGTTTTAGGATTTTAAGTTTTGTTTGGACAACCTCTAATTTTATAGTAACCACTGGTGACTCTTATATGATCATAAATACACCATGCAGTAAGCTTAACAGAAAACACAAACTTTACAGCAAATTATAATGTCCTACAGTACACGCCAGCTAAAAAACAGGCCAAGAAATTATTTTATTTTAGTGATATGTGGTATTCCAAGGAGTCAGATCATCCTGAATCTTCCTTTTTCTCATTCAGTATTGGATAAATGAGCATTCATCGTGACCAGCTAGGAACCTGCCTGCTGGAATACGGGAAGAAAAGGTTAGCTGTCAATTTATCAGGGTACACAATTTAAATCTAAAAGTCTCTATTGGTTACTGTAAAATTAGAGGTTGTCCAAATAAAACTTACAATCAGCTCACAGAAACATTAATAGTCCCACAAATGCAGAGCTGAAGGTTTTTTTTATCTAAACATGCTCATTGCAAAGTACATCCACAATGTTTGGGCTTTTTGCTTTAAGTAAGCGTTTTATTTTGGAATGATTTTAGATTTATAGGAAAGCTGCAAAGACAGTACAGAGAGTTCCTGGGGTTCGCTGAGTTTCTTACATTGTAAACAGCCCCCCACAGCAAGAAACTGAGATGGTTTTATTATTAGCAACTAAACTGAAGCACTTGTTTTTAACAGAGGATTACTATTAAGATGAGAGTCGAAGGTATCTGTCAGAAAGTCACAAATTGAAGCTAAAGAACAATATTAGCATCTTTCACATTTTTCTTTCCCTTATTTATCCTCCTCCTTCTTAGGTTACTCTAAAGAAAATCATATTGGATTGAAGAGTTAAAAACAGGACACAAAATGTACCTACCCTCAGGGTTTAAAAAAAATCTGACCTCATCAAGAGAACTGTAGAGCCAAGAGAAACCTTGGTTCTCCATTCCATTGTTGAATCCAGCAGAATATTATTTCTAAGTCATTATTCACATAGAAATTCTGATTGCCCCTATTCAATTAATACTTTCATATCACAGTGTGATGTGGGCCCTATAACCAATCTTGTGGCAGCATGAGTTAAGAACCACAAAGAAGTCAGGGGTCATTATTTTTCACCCATTTAGAGTGTTTCTAAAGCGCTCGCTATGAACCTCTCCTTCTGCGCCGGCTTTCTTCCATCCTCTGCCCCACTGCTTAATGGCTGAGCACAGTGCTTCCAGAAGCCTGCGGAGACTCGGAGGCTAGGTACTGGCTAATGGTGGTTCTTCCAACAACAAGTTGGAAAAGGCAGCTGAGGGAGCTTCTCACCAGCTACAACTGGGTGTCAATCACTGGTGCTCAGTGGTGGGTAAACGGTCCCTCTCCACCACCAACACATCCTAAACTAAAAAGAACTCCCTCCCTCAAGTGTGGGCAGGACCCACAGCACAGAGCCAGAAGTGGCCCCAGACGATCTTCTCACTGTCTATGACATTCTCCTATCCCTTCTTTCAGCCTCTCTTTGACCTACTGTGTCTTCTCTAGTTTTAACTTTAACCGTCAACCCAGCTGTAAGGTATTTTCGTTTTGTTTTGTCTTGTTCTGCAGCTCAGGCTGGCCTTGAGCTCACTGTGTGGCCAGGGCTTTCTCAAACTTGCAGCAATCCTCCTGCCTCAGCCTGGAATTGCAGGTGCACACCAGCATGCTCAATTTTAAGGCTCACTTTTTTTTCTGTTTAAAAGAACTCATAATTGAAAGTAAGCTTTTCTTTTAAGAATACATGATTCATATTTTGATAAAGGAATTTTGCTGATATTCCTTGAAATGTTTCATAAAAATTCTTTTATCTCTTTTTTTATGTTGCCTTTGAATATAATTTCCTTGAGCAGAGGGAGCTCACTGTTTCCTTCTCAGGGACATGCGATACAGGAGAAGGCATGTTGTGTTTATGTAGAAGAGTAGCAAGAAGTTTCAAATTGGGAACTTATATAGTAAGACATGAATCTCTCTTCTTTTTTTAAAAAAGTTTGCTTTTAATCTTTCATTTATGTATCTATTTGGTGTAGGGTCTTGTTACACAGCTCGGATTCATAGTGATCCTACTGTCTCAGCCTCCCCAGCACTGGGATTACGGGCAGGCACCACCATGCATGGCTCTGGTGGCTGGCATAGCCTGTGGTCCTGGGGATCAAACCCTGGTCCCTGTACTTGCCAAGCAGGTGCCCAGATGGCCGAGCTATCTCCTCAACCCTGGAATCCATCTTCTTTTGTAGGATCTATTTGCTGAGTCCTGTCCCACATCTGTTCAGGACCTGATTTCACCTCCAAATACAACCCCAGTTCAGTTCCTGTGTGGGTAAATTTCTAACTGGCCTCTATCCACTTTTACTGACTTCCTTATCTCTCAGATCCACAATCTGGTACCCATGTGGGAAAATTATCACAGAAAGACAGGATAGATGCTCTGATGAGTAAGGCTGCTCTGGGCCTGAAAGGTGCATGTGTACAAGTGTCCATGCCAACAACAAAGCATCCGTATTCACTAAGCTATCTTTTTCTAAATGAATCCTTTTGCTTCGTCCAGTGGAGCCTGCATTGTAGGTATTCCTATCTGAGTCTTATCTGTGGACATTTATAAACAGGTTGGTGTCTAATCATAGGAGCCTGGGATGAGTTCACAATGGGTCCTTTAAATGACTTGAGAGAAAATGATTCTGCCTGGCTTCCGCTGCCCATTCCCTTTGCTATGATAAATTTGTAACCTTAACCCATCTAGCAAAATGTTTTCTCTGACAATGATCACTCCTTGAGAAGGGCTTCAAAATAATACACTATTTAAACCAAACCATTGCTCTGAACTTGATGCTACAATTATCTTTCTGTTGGGAAAAATACAGAAATTCCAGAGCTGTTATATTGTGGCCAGACCTTCCCCACCAGGACACACGAGTGTTCTTAACTTGGGATCAAAGTGCATGAGCAGAGTTGTGAAGAGTGGGGAAGTCATCATGGTGCCTACGGACTCATGCTGGAGTTGTTGGGGGGTAGAAAACAGATTTCCTCATCTCCCTAGCAGCAGAGTTCATGTGCCTGTGAACTCCATCATTCTTCCTCCTTGCCCCACCCCCAACAAATGATTGAAACAATGGCTTGCAGCCCCGAGCACTTTATCTAGCTAGGTTAGAATTTATTTTTCATCTGCTTACATTGCTGGACAGCATGGAGAGGCTTGGCTGGACAAATACCATAGTAGAAGTCTAAATTCTTACCACTACTGACATGAAAAACAACCTTTGGAAGAGTCTTGTTTACATATCATGAAAGGAATCAATTACAACCTTTCAAGTGCTTCAGAGAAATTGCAGCTCATGAAGTAAGGCTTAAGGAATTAAGCGGCTTTCTTAGCACATAGCTCAGCTGGTGAATGATCAAATTTGGGCTGGAACTTCAATTTTCAAATACATCACTTAATTTTTTTCCTCAGAAGAGACTTGAACAGTAGTGTAAGAAAGACATCATCATCTTGTAGAGAATTGTGTTTTTTAACCTCCTAAGGTGGAAATCAGTGTTCAAAGAAATGAATCCCACTCATTCCAATTTCAAAATAGTCACAGATACTTAGCAACTGAATTTAGGTCCCTTTTGGTTTCAGCTTCTCAATAAACACTTTTATAGACACACTACTTCTGTTCCACGCCCAGGCAGAAGAGCTGGTGGAAGAAGATACAGACAAACGGAGCTGCACCTTCCTCCTTATCAGAATCTCTGAATCCAGGAAGCAACTTACTGCCTTCAAAAGTAGTGACTTCTGCTCTGGAATTGCAAGAATTATGAATTGAATTTCTGTTTGTTTTCAGGAAATGTATCACCTAAATGAATCTTATTTACGCAAATATCTCCATGGTATTTGCCTTCAATTAAGAATTCATGGTGGACTCAACAATTCTTTCGATCACTAACAGCCCAAGCTTGCTAAAAGTAATTTCCTATTACTTTGTTGTGCTTAGCGAGGGTGAATCTTGTGACGTACACAATTTTCGCACACAGCTTGGTGGTGCTGGGAAGTGTAATTTTCAGTATATTCTCTTCTAAGAAAATTTTCAGTATTTCTGGATTGTCTCTGTACTCAGGAACAGGACTGAAATCTCCACTTTGGTATTTATCTGTGTCTGTGATAGCTCTGCTGCCAAATGCCAAGGTAGGAGGAATCTCATCATCCAGAGACCAGCTGCACGATGGGCAGTTAATAGATATATCAAACCTTAGGCTATATGCTAAGCTGAAGAGATGATTGGTTGGTTGATACACTGATTGATTAGCATAGGGAGAATGGGTTTCTTCTTGACAACCTAAGATTATGCTTCTGCTAAGCTCAAATTGCTTACACCTCTTCTATTGGGTTTAAAATTACAGTGCTGTCATCTAAAATCTCTCTTCAATGAAATTTTTACCATATATAAAAATTAAAGGGAAAAAGAAAGTAGGTGCACTGGATAGGAGTAAATGGAATAGATACATTTCATGTGACTGTTGTTGATTCCACCAAGAAAAGTTGATATGTAAATCCCCTTGAAAAATGTTACACATTAAATGCACGATTACTGAATATTACACAGTAATTCAGGGAAAAAGTTCAGCATGTTCGAGTCAGTGATTATTTTTTAAAATATGTTACAGTTAGATCTCCTCTATGTAAAGATCAAGAATTAAAAGAAAGCTCCCTGCTAATCAGGTTTGCTTCTGAAAGTACATACGGCCTATCCTCGGCCTCTAGCATTTTCAACGTCACGCCTGCCTTCCAGGGGCAGATTTATGGAGGCTGTGGGTTACCTCTGTGGTAGAAGCAGCTTAACACGAGCAGTAACTCCTTTAATTAGCAGCAAGGACCTTGACAACAGGCACATCTTGAAATATTTGAATATTGCGTTTGTTTCGCACGTGCGTGGAATCAGGTGAGGTTAAAATGAAACCATCAGATGAATGAAGGCAACACGACCCTCTTCTATCAAACTCCAGACTGATATGTAAGCAGTCTCGTGAACAAAAATCACCAACACTCTGTACAAAAGGGCAGCACTAGGGCTCTACAAACACCTGAGAGTCTTTAGCTTACAATAAATTCATTAAACATAAACTTGTTTTATGACGTCCAGTTGAAAGATTCCATCTCATTGTGCTGGGAATGATAAGACTGGCTAAAGAAAGGACGCTTCCTCCCTCTCTCCCTCCCTCTCCAAAAAGGAAAAAAAAAAAAAAAAAAAAAAAGCTGGTAAGTTTTAAGCAGTGTGAAGAGCACCCCCTTCTCTGCCTGAGCAAATAAGGATTTGGTTGCCGAACCACACTGGCTAAGTGGTTCATTGAGAATGTTAAAATCTGCATTAATAAACAGGACTGGGCTGCTCGGATTTTCCCCCTTCCTATCAGTGATGAGCGGTAGGGGATCAGCTGCGACTAAAATCCCCAGCTGAACAACCCACATACAACTCAGTGAGCAGACTTGAAACAAGGCCGTTTATTGGTGACTGTTATGCAAACAAAGCGTCCAAGTCTGAGAAACAGATGTCAACTGAAGCATATGCTTACTGTAAACTGGAATTTGATTCTCTTTATAAAAATAGACATAAATGGGCCTTCGGAAAGTAGACTGCCTCTTGTTGTCTACCGCTGCCTAACTTGATTCAGCCTAAAGCTTTTAAAGAGATGAATAGGCTGATACGTGAGGGCAAAGAATAAAAGTTAAAAAAATTAAATTGGAAATAAATGATAACATGTTGGAGCAGTTCCCAGAAGCAATTTTACAGATTTTTTTTTTTCTAAAGCCACAAGACAGGAAGTTAAAAGCTTAGCACAGGTCACCCATGGTATGTCGAGTTATCATTTCCTACCACTTAGGGTGGAAAAACTGCACATTCTGGTGGCAAGTTTAGAGGTACATACTTCGTCCCCTCCACTTGCTCTCTTTCTCTCTCCCTTGCCTCTTCTCACGTCTTGATGTCTTTTAAATGTCACTTATTTTACATGAGGCGGTTGGTGGAGACACGAGTCAACAGCAATCAGAACCATTATCCCCTGCAGCGAGTCCTGGTCTTAATGCATTGTGACACCTTTGCCGGCCGGTCACCGATTTACCTTTCTGCTTCTTCGGGAATTAAGTGGCATCATGTGAAAATGGTTGTGATATGAACAGCATGGGCATAACTGGTATTAAATTTACCTCTCAGCCTAAGTGAATTTTCCTCACATGTGACTAATCAGAATGAAAGCTTGTGGACCCAGGCTGAGCTGGCCAGCACCTCCCCACCCCTGGGACCAGGGCTATTTTGTTTTATCTCTTTGTACAAGCTGGCAGAAGTTTAAAGTGAAAGGGGGATAATCCAGTGCTGGGGTCTTTATGAAATAACAGCCTTACATGAAGAGGCTTTTAACTGTCTGTTGCTGTCCTCTCAAAAAAAAAAGTGTGACAATCTCATTTTGCTGAGCACCCTCCCATGAAAAGGGAAAATAATAGCCATGGCCGCCATGCTTAGTACTGACCTTACATGATCCATTAGCCACTAAACACTTTAAAAGTCAGTTTTACATACACTGTGGAGGGACGTGACAGAACTATCACAATCATTTTCACTTTAGTGAATTTGCCATCCACTTGAAGTCAGTCACTTGATCTCCCAACACATCCAGCCAGTGTCACAGTGTAATGAAAAAGAAAACACAACTGATTAAAAGATGCCTAGCACAGACACACCGGTACCCTATGATTTAAGACATTTGCCAGTAGTAATGGCAACGGCACAGTGGCTTGGTGGGAACTTTCCTCCAACTGGAACATAAGAAAAAGAACAATCAAAAACTGAGTCCTTCAAATTTTTAGAAGTGCTTGACATTCCCTCAAAACTATGTTTTACTAACCACTTAGCGGAGATCAGGAGGTGCTAAAGGAAGTGCAGGCAGAGCAATTATCGTCCTGCACAGTCAGCCTGATGCTTATTCACAGACAAGAGTGGCTTGCATTCTGCCGTGAGCCAACTGTGCATGTTGCTGATAATAGAGCGGAGGTATTGCTAAATTGGTACTGAAATAGCACACCTCGTTTACTTACAGCAACTTATTTGTGGAAAGCAATGAAGGCTGGAATATTTTCTCATAACTACAAGAATACCCAGCTCATTGTTAACAATAAAATGAGTTTTCTGACGTGACGCATGCTATGCATTTACTTTTCCTTAAATAGGAACTTCCGTGCCCAGAGTAAAGCGCTAACGGCATTTCTTTCCCCTTACGGGTAAGGCATCACTTCTTTAATAAACTATCTAGAAGCCTGAATAGTAATCAAAGGCTTGGTCAATGTATAGGTCTTTCTGAAGTTCAAAGACAGCATCTCTTCAACTTGGTAATTGGTTTATTCTCAAACCTTCCCCTCTGGGGCAAAATACTAAGAGAATGAACTTCAACCAACCCAAGTCTGCTACTGGGTTTCTGGGGGTTTTTACTCAATGCAGAGATCAGAAAACCAATGTTCTCAAGTAGAATGAGAAAAAATGGAGCTTGGAACAAGATAGTTAATTCTGGGTTCTTCCCAAAACATGCACAAGGAAAACCAGAGGCTTCCTTTCAGGGCCCATAACAGAAAGGTTGAGAAGAGATAGGAAGGAAGGCTCCAGGAAGAGGAAAACACTTAGAAAATATACAAATTTCTGAAATTAGTTTAAGTCACAAACAAGCACAAAACATCAGATGGTACCTTGTGAGCTGCTACAGCAGCTATTGAGTAGTAGTGTATACTTTTGGTGATTGGACTTCATGAGTTGCTGAATTTGGATCCAGAGGAGAAAAAAATCTCAGTGATAACTCAGAGGTTTAGGGTCCAGGTGACTAGAAAATCTGTGGTGTCATTAACAAAAACAGCCATGTTTGAATGACAAGCATGTTACTATGAGTCTGATCTAGTAGTGAGACTCTGAACATGCTGCAGACCCTTCCCTAAAAATACAGCAACAAAATGAATGGCAAGTATGTTTTGGGGCTCCAGTGGTGATGGGTTTGGTTTTTGATGTGGTGAGTCAAAAACATCTGAAGAATATTGTGTTTGGGTCCACCAAAAATATGAAACTATACTTACCACCAAGGTTAAACATGGGATGTAAAGAAATTCCATATGGGAATTATTATTAAAATATGAGGGAGGGCTGGAGGGAGGGAAGGAAAGAGGGAGGAAAAGAGACAGAGAGAGAGAGAGAGAGAGAGAGAAATAGGTGCAATATCACCAAAGGATATGTTTTAGATAAAGAGAAAGTCAACAAAGAAATGCTGCCAAGAGAGTGGAAAAAGAAGATTCTAGAATCTGACAATTAAGGCTCATGATAATTTCTGATAGGGTTTATTGGATTACTGAAACCCACAGAAGCATTTAAGGGAATAAGCAGTAATCAACAATCAAGCTGAAGAGGAAAGGGATACAGATTCATTTTCCAAGAGGTCAGGGAGTGAAGAAGAGCATATAGAAGAGAAAGATGAGGGAGAGTCAAGGAGTGGAGGTAAGGGAAGATTCTCACACCATCCTTTGCTGGGTTTTTGCTTTTTGTTGTAGTTGTTTTTTAAAGGATGGTAAATCCTCAGCATGTTTGTAAACAGAAGAAATTAGTGAAGAGTAGAGATAAAAGATGCAACAGATAGAAGGGAAAGACCAGGATCAAGACCACACATGGAGGATTTGATTTAGGAAAAGTGGGAGTCACACCTGACTTCAGGATGTCAGAGTGGGAGGGAGACTTTTTTTTCCTTTCTCCTTGTAGGGAAGAAATCATTACATGCCAGGAATGAGAGGCTATTAGCAGGGTAGAGAAACAACAAAGCTGTATAATCAACTCTTAATTATCAGCATTTTGGTTTATCAGCTTCAAATCTTGCTTTCAAGCAAGTTAGCACTTACTCAGCTTAATTACTTGCTTTGTTAGCATTTCAAACTCAATGCAATATAACTTTGTATGTGGCCTACAGCTCAGCAGGTAGCATTCTGACACCTGAACACTTAACCACTTCCGCAGTTCTAGGGAAGAATTTGCAGTAGGGCACTTTGGTTCAGGCTGGAGGCTTCCCAGCAGTCTGAGCGACAAGCAGTTAAGCTTTCCAGGTGTTACTGAGTGCACTGTCACTGTGGAGTGGCATTCCTTCATTCACTGTGATTTCTCAGATCAGATATATCTATCTCTTCCATCGTTCATCATCTGATGTTTATTAATCTCTAGCTATGTGCTAGAGACTTGTTTGGGCCCTGCTAGTTAGGTCACAGGTAAACAGAATAGTGTAATACAAAAGCAGTAATGCAAAACATCAAAATACAATGACAAATAAAGAACCATAAAGAACCATAAATTATGGTGGTTTCCATTCCATCTTGGATTATTAACACTTTTTTTTGTGCAGGATCTAACTACGCAGCTCAGACTCATAGTGATCCTCCTGATCTCTGCCTCCTTAGTGCTGGGATTACAGGAGTGCACCACGCCCAGACTCCATCACCTGGCTCAGTGCACCTGGGGGCAGGGCCAGCGTGGCACTCGGTGTCAGCGATCAAACCCTGGCCCCATCATTTTCTTAATACTTCAAACAATAACGAACTGCCTACAGTCTGCTTACTGCAGCTAGGTGGAATAATGGCGTATCCCAGTAAATCCAAGATAATAATGTCTGATTCAGGGAGCCCTGCAATGAGTGACTTTGCAGACTTCCACTGCTAGGACAATTCCAATGACTTCCTTGTTCTTTTAGGTAATACTGAAGGACATGGTGCACGAGAATAGCAAATGTGACTCCAACTTTTCTTCCTTCATTATGAAGGGGATTTTCTATGAAGATCAGTTAGGTTGCTGGCCCACTATGAAGGGTTGGAACCAAGCAGACACATTTTCACATCTCTTGGGTCTGTAAGCCCTTGGGTGTCCCATAAGGCTGCTAAGAGATAGTGGGCCCTTTACGAAGTCTAACCTTTCTCCATTTCTTTCTCAATTACTTTCTCTTTCTCAGTTACTTTCACTTTCTCCCAGCAGTGTTTACATCTTTGCTTCTCTTTCTGTTTATTCCTTCTTGGCCCTCCAGTCTCCATATTCTTTCTTCCTTCCCCTTTCCTTAACTCTTGCTTTGCCTGGCTCTTATATCTGTCCTTTTCCAGGGCATCTGGGTTTTGTAACAAAAGCTCTGGTTTGTACAACTACTACTGCCAACTCAGAGCCTTCTTTTCCTTCTGACTGGAGAAACCACCTAATTGTGCTGGTCTGGGGAGACTCCTTAGGTCTTGGGCTACATACTGTTTAACCATTCACTACTCTCAGGGTTCTTTCTTTGCTCATAATGCTCATTTTTAATTTAAATTATCCATTTAATTTAGTTTTTTATGCATTTAGTACAGGGTCTGCAGGATCTTACTACACAGATCGAATTCATAGTGATCCTCCTGTTTTCAACCTCCCAAGCGCTGGGATTATAGATGTATGCCACCATGCCCAGTCTCCACAGGGCTCTTTTATTTTGTATTTTAGGCAAAGGCCTATAGGGTATTCATGGTCTCACTACTAGGTCAGACTCGTAGCGATCCACCTGTTTATAGCCTCAATGGCCAGCTCAGCCTGCTCCAGGGGCAGAGCCTCTGGGGGCGGGGCCATACATCAGGCCCCAAGATCGAGACCCCAGCTCTTGTGCCTGCTTGCAGGTGCTTTAATCCGTTGAGCTATTTGGCTGGCCCAGGGCTCATTTTTAATGGCAAACAAGATCATATATCTGAAGATACTCTGAAATCTATGAAGAAATATACAGTTGGATTAAGATCATTATTCCTTGTTTTATTGCTATTCTAGTGTCTAAAGTTGCTATAAGAGAAAATGACAGATAACTGAGGCATTGATTTGTTTTTTATTCATGGTTATGAAATTAAATACCTACAAGAACAGCTGCTTTTAAAAAAGCTACAAATAGAACTCACTGAACCCTCAAACTATACAAAACACTGTTATTGTGTACTCCTTTTTTAAAAAACTGACTCACAAAGGCACTTGTAGATGGTATAGTACAGGGTTGCTATTATTTATCTCCACTAAGACAAAGCTATAAATGCACAAAAGTGCCCTATAACTCAGAACGTGGTCCATGGTCCCGCAGATAAAGCAACCCTGAGCTTCTGAAATTGGGAAACACAGACACAATGCCCTGTCCACCCTGAGGCCCCAACTCCTGCTGTGTCACGGTGTTCTCTCAATGAATAGGTGCTCTGCTGAAGTCTAAATAGACTAAATTGGAGAAAGTCCCTAAACACAAATAAAGAGGAGCAGTGGCCTAATGGTACAAATGGTCGTCTTGTTCAGCAAAAGTGAATTCAAGAGGGACTCAGCAAATGTCCAGCAAAGGGCAGCCAGGAGGGAGGAGGAAAAAAAAAAAAAAACCCTGCACAAAATTATTTACTGTTTTAGCCACAGAAACTGGAAAAGTGGCACTGCAAATCCAAATAGTAAAAAGCTCTCCGGGCCCCACTTGTGCGCAGTATTCAGTATTCGGTGGGGCCGGCTGTTCTGAGAGTGGAATGCACTCTTCCCCACTAAGTGCTATGGCTGCCATTCAGCAGCCCTCCTCGCTAGCCTGCAGGCAGCTATCTCCCCATTATACATCCAAAGAGTAATCAGGGTGAAAAGGACAGTCAGCGTAAGAGGAAATAATTGCAGCTTAAACTACTGGTACTCATTAAGAAGCAAGACTATTTGGGGAGCCTGGGGGTGGGGAGGGTCAGGGAAAACGGTATTGAGTTTTCATCATCTGGTCAGGGCAGGTCAAGTTTTAGCTCTAGCAATTTTGGCCTGATTTTCTATCATCGCATTACAGTTAAAAGTGTATTAATCACAGTAGCTACCACCATCCTATGGTGAGAGTAATACTTGCAGAAGGGCGTGGAAAGAATCTGAAATCTGTCTTGGGCTCTACCACTGTGTGTTTGGTGGGAGGTGACTTTTTTCTTACAGAAATGTGGTCCAGATGCAAGTAAAAATAATCATGAAAGGACAAACCTTCATTTGGTGGAAAGTTAAAGAGAAATGTGTGATAGGAAAGATGAAAAATGTTTCAGGGTTGGAAATTTAAAAGGCTGAACCAATTGGCTATATTTATAAAAACCACCCATGAAAAGTCAACCTAAGCATGAGATAGCTCCAAATCAGTGGTTCTCAGTCCTGGGAGATGTTGCTCTCAGGGGGCATTTGGCAGTCTATGACACTTCAGTTTGCACTCCAGGTGGGATGAGTAGAAGCCACTGATGCTGGGACACATCCTTGGTGCACAGGGGGGAGCCATCCAACAAAGAAGGGGGCCTGGAGGTCCATGGTGCGTTGCTGGGCCATCTGGCCCTGAACACAGTGAAAGACTTAAACGTTTTAATTTTTACACGCATTTCTATTACTTCTCTGAGGCTTCATTATTGACATAGCTGAGGTTGCTATAAATCCCCCAGAAAAATATATGGATATCATAGGGTCAGAAACACAGTGAACTAACTAACAACAGGAAAGAATGTATATTTTTAATGAAATCTTTAAGGCAGCAGAAAGAAAAGGTAGGGTTTGAGGAAAGAAGATTTGGTACTACAGCTTGAGAAGTGTGTTTGAGTCATGATTTAACATCGTCAAAATAACTTCATCACACAATGTACTCCACAGGAGACCACAAAATCTGCTAATCAACAATACCAGGACATTTTAAGGGTTACATATTAACTTTGAATGAAAAGGCACTGTAGGCATTCACCAAGCAGCTATCTGTAGCTGGGAGCGGGAAGGCCTGGGAAAGAGTCAATTGAAGTGACCCAGAGCAGGAAAAGATTGATAGGTCAAGAATTTCCTTGACAAAAAGGTTGCCTTGGTGAGCCTAGGTGGGTTAATGTTAGGCGCTGGAGTATAAACTCTAGGAACCAGAGAGAGGACTGCCAACAAGTAGGCATGGAGAAGATAGAGGGACTGAGGTAGAGATTCCGGAAGTGTCACTCCTAAAGCAGCAACATCACCTGGAAATGAATTAGAAATGGGAATTATGAGGCTCCTCCCCTTTCCTCATGCGCCAAAAACTTCAAAGATGAACCACAGCAATCCATGTTTTAATGAACATTCCAGAAAGCAAATGGAATCATTTGTGTAATGACAGATACAAAAACACTTATTATTTTTGGTTCACAATATTTAAATTACCAATGTGACTTATTATTAGTCTGTAACTTCTTATAGTTCACCCTAATGCAGTAACACAAAGAACTGCTAAATTATGGTAACAGTGATAAAAAGACATGCTGAAAAGGGGGAGGTGGTTGCAATGTAATGCAACTGGCCAAGGATAGAGTATAGCAGGAATCTTATGTAAGTCAATAAGAAAAAGACAATTAATCTATTAGGAAAATGGACCAAAAATAGGAATATGTAGCATTTCACAGAAGAGGAAGCATGAAAGCTTATAATTACTTATAATATTAAAGTATCTGACTAGTAAATAAAAATATAGATTAGAACCATGAGACATCACCACCTAACTACCAGACTAACAAGAACTTTAGAGGTCACAGATGAAAATGTTATGGTAGAATACAAACCTTCATCCAGTTTTGTGTTACTTGTGGATTGTAGGGACTAAGCCCAGGCCTCTACAAGTTGTTTTGGGAAGGAGCAAAGGCAATTTGTTTATCCACTGTTACCACAAGGAGGAAAGAGACAAATGGACAGATGCATGGGTGGGTAGATTTAATGATAAGAAGATAAAATAGTTCTCATACACTATTTTTCTCAGTGAATATTGGCCAAGTCATCAGCCAAAACAGATGAGAGAGGTGATGCTGGAGGTTTGTGAATGGCAAATTTCCTAAAGAAAGACAACAGTATTTCTTCAGAGATCTGTGATTACATATGCAAAACTGAGCTAGTTAACATGCACGAGGGCCATGGTCAGCTGCTCAAGTTCAAGTTCAGACTCAGAAGTTCAAATGGGGTTGGGTGGGCTGGGGGAGATAGCTTAGTAGTCTAAGCACCTGCCTGGCAAGCATAAGGTCCCAAGTTCTATCCCTGGTATCGCATGCTGTGCTGGCCCTGGAATCCCAGGCATGCCATGGGTTGTTGTGCACACCTGTAATCCCAGTGCTTGGAAGGTTGCGAGGGGAGGATCACTTTGAGTCTAAGCTGCATAGTGAGACCCAGTACCAAATAGATAATTAAATAATAAATAAATAAATAAATAAATAAATAAATAAATAAATAGGGTTGGGTGAGTTTGTTGAAGTAAGAGAGGAGAGAGTATAAAGGGTATATGAGAGAGTGAGTGAGTGAGAGAGAGAGAGAGAGAGAGAGAGAGAGAGAGAGAGAGAGAGAGAATATGATGAATGAATGAGTGAATGAATGAATGAATGAATGAATGACAAATGTACAGTGAAAGAAGTGAAGCCCGGAGTCACACACTGTGAAGCTATCTCAATAACTGAGCTGTTGAAAAAGAAGGTGGGGACAGAGAATGAGACGCTTCACATGGAGGTTTCAGAGGTGATGTAGTTAGTGGTAGTGGCAAAGTCCAGGGTATGACTATAGGAGTCATTAGTGAAGATGATGTAGGGAAAAAGAAATATGGAAGTGATGGAGTTAAGGAAAGGAAAGACTAGGGATAGATGACCTTTACCATAGATGGTGAGGGCTTTGAGAACAATGGCAAAGGGGAAGATCTAAGTTCTAAACTCCTCAACAGTAAGAGGGGACATCTTAGAGATTGGCAGGCAATAGCAACTTGCATTTCCAAAGCGTTACAGTCTAGAAAGAGGACAAATGTGCGTAGGTGGCAGTGTGGACCAGGGAGGGACAAGAGAAAAACAGCCTCCTGTTGTATAGAGAGCTGCAAGGAAGGAGAGTTAGCACAGAAGAGCCAGGAGTGCCACTGTCTGCTGGCGATGAAAGTAGACATGTGAGTCTCAACAGCATCTGTTAACGTAGTCCCTTCAGACAGGATGGGGAATTTGTTTCCACTCAGGAGACTTTAGCTGGAGAAAAAGGCCACTGAGCAACTGTTGGATTCTAAAGCTCCCAGGACTGGTGGTCTGAGTCCACAGCTTTTTCTGAGAACATAAAGCTGATACAAAATTCTCTGGGTTCTTGTCCTCACCCCCACCCAAGTGTCAGAGTATTTTTATAAAATGCTCAGCGAAGCGTGGCTGTATCTTAGTATCTCATGTATGATCTGGCTGTTTCAGAAGTGTAGAAAGTTGGACCACAAGCAAACCAATTACCTGTCTTTACTCCAGTTGGGGTCTTAAGTATGGGAGAACAGATACCAGAAGCCAAGAGAAAATCACAGTACGAGGTCAATTTTATTATTGTTGACTGTGGGCTGGAGAAGGTAGTGGGCCCAACTGAATCCTTCTGCACCTAGACTTTGGATTCTGTCTTTCCACCCTGATGGCAGGAAGAGAAGTTCAAGGCTACACAGCCAGTCATGTTCAGTCATGTTCGCTTCTCTCATTTGGCTGGGGTAGTCCAGCAGGCACTCTGGGGCATTTTGTCATACTCTGAGTAGATGGTGTAGTGAGAGAATGTTGATTAAGAAAGGGGCAGAACTTGTCGTGTTTACAGTAAAGAACATTGGCAACCCACTGTAATTGCAATATTTACTTTTTAGAAAATCAATGACTTGACTAAGCTGTTTGAAATTCTACCCAAAACTAATACCTCTCACCTCCCTTATTCAGGTTGGATGACTTTCTTCCCTTTGCATTTCTTCCCCTCCTATACCTGGACCTAAGTTATAAATTTAAATCTCAACCTCTTTCCAAAGACCAAACCTGCATTTTCAGTTGCCCAAAATGCAGCTTAATCCAAATATAATTCTGCAGCTTCAAGGCAAACCATTTCAACTCTCTCAAACCATTTCTTCTACTCTTTCCACAGTTTTCCTAGTCTTCTTTGAGTTAGTTTGATGGGAGGGTGATTTGGCCACCTTTACAAAACAAACTGGACACTTTCTGTACAAATAGTCTCACTTGGATCTGTTTTCACTTGGACTCTAACATTGTCACAGTCTCCTGATTTCACATACAAACCCCAAGTCCACTTGTAGCTCTGAACCTGGGCTAATTCATTTGGTCACCTAACAATCCTTTACCAAGTAGATGGATGCAAGCTAATACTAGACACTAAGTAGGCCTTCAACATGACATGTAGAGCATGAAAGAAGCATAATTAGAGCAATACAGGAGTTCAGGGGCCCTACGGGATCACGAGCTAACAGAAGACCCTAAAGCACCTGGAAGGGTTCCTAAGTGTTCAAATTGTCACTGCTTGGTGATGACTTGCTAGATTAAAATCAAACTACTTAACCTGAAAGAAGGCCTCTACAACATGGCCTGAACATACTGTTCTTGCCTAACTTTACCCCTCTGCCCTATTCAATATTCTAGGCTAGGAATTTCCAACCATGGCTGCATGTTAGAACCACTAAGGGAAGTTAAAAGAAATTATAAATGTTTAGCTCTTATGTTGGACCAACCAAGTCAGAATTCCTGGCTGGAGGTGTGGTCTTCAATATTTCCTAAAAGGTTTTCTCCTTTAGGAAATTCTATAGCTAGAATTGACTTTTGGGGGTCATCCTCCATCTGGTAGCCTCTATTCATTTTTATTCTTTCTTTTGAAATGTCCTTTAACTTTCTATTAGTAATTTAGGACACAGTTCCCATGTAATTTCTTTTTTTCTATGTCACTTCTTGAAATTTCCCTCTGAGGCCACAATTTCATCTGAAAATGAGCAACAGTTTGCAACTGTCTCATTGATTTGTCTTTACCTCTGCCTTTAATTACAGAATCCATTGTGTGATTCTTATTTCTATTAAATTACAACCACTTTAAGGCTATATTAATATTCATAGCACCTTATATATACTAAGTGCATGGTAAATGTTATGTGGCTAAATTAATAAAATAAAAATTGAGCCAATAAAAAAAAAAAAAAAAAACAAGCCGGGCGTGGTGGCACATGCCTGTAATCCCAGCACTCGGGAAGCTGAGGCAGGAGGATTGTTATGAGTTCGAGACCAGCCTGAGCTACAAAGTGAGCTTAAGACCAGCCTGAACTGCATAGTGAGACCCTGTCTCAAAAAGACAAAAAAATAAAAAAATAAATAAAAAAAACATTATCTAATCAATTTTCTCTCCCTCCCTCCTTCCTTCCTTCCTTCTTCTTCTGGTGCTGGAGATTGAACCCTGGGCACCGAGTTTCCCACACACAGGACCTCCTTAAGTTACTGAGCATCCCAGGCTGGCCTTGAACTTGCAATCCTATTGTCTTAGCCTCCCAGGGTGCTACAATTGCAGGCATGTGCCATCATATCCAGTTTAACCAATGTGTCTATTGCACACCAAGTTTGTCTTCAGCACTGAGCCCCATAGGTGAGACTGATAAAGAATTTTGAGGGAGGAAACAGTAAGAGGGTTACTAAGATCTGTTAAAGACCTACTATGAGAAAAGCAATGTTAGGTGCTTCACATTTGCCATTTCATTTAATCCTCTTAATAAACCTATGAAATGTCATTAGCTTCACTGTACAGATCCCAAAATTACAAAGAGATTATATAGTTTATCCAAGTTCACATGGCAACTAAGTCTATATTCAGAGTTATATATAATTTCTTTTTTTTTTAAGAAAGTAGTCACACACTGATTTTTTATTAGTACATGCCTAATACATAATGGTTATATTCATCACAGGATATTGGTATAATTACATAATATTATAATCCTTTTTACTTTCCTTTCTTTTCCTCCTCCTTCCGTTTTTGGCTCCCTTCCTATTTGCAAAAGATCTATCTCCCTGTCTTCTATTTTCTAATTTTTACTTTGGTCTTAAAGAATTAATATTTTGGGTTTTTCTCTACTTTGGGTTTTTCATATAAGAGAAAACATGTAATATTTAAGCTCATGTGTTTCGTTTTTTTTTTTTTTTAAACTTTTTATTCATTTTAATGAGAAAAAAGATAAAATAGCAATGAAACAGTTTCAAAAACAGGTTAGTAGGCCAGTTATAATAATTAATACATTGCACATTGTCTTTGTAGTAGTCTTATTTTATGTCTAAGTTATGTGATATTCAGAAAGTGATGTTAAACTTAACTGCCTCTGTTATAGGATAATAATATCAGTAAGCATCTCTTCCAGATGTTTAACAACTAAAATTTTCAGACCAAAAGTTAGACAGATTGATGGGCTAAAAAGATAGCCAATATTTTGGCCCTAGCCCTTCAAGGTCAGTGAGGACTCAGGGTATAAGAGAACCTCTGCTGTGACATTCTCTAAGTAGTATCCCAAATTTTCTGATCAAGGAGATTATGGGGCCACAGAGGAAAGTGATCAACAATATATAACTTGCCTAAGGAGAGTCACCTAGAAAACATTCTCTCAGGCTTCCACAGAGAGCAAATTGGTCAAGCAATGGCCATGACTCATCCAGATGGCTGACACCGACAGAAGATCCACAAGGTGAAGTACATGGCTCCAGGGTAAATCCTGAGATCTGACTGACCTTGTCAGATAGCAAAAGTTCCATTTTTAATTATATAGGTCTTGCTTTAACTTGGTCTTAAGCATCCAGCAGAAAAGTGTAACCACGAGGTATAAAAAGTAAAGCTATATTAATATGCTGAGCTGTAAAAGGCTCAACTCAACAACTTCGGACAATTGCCAGTTGTGCTGGTAACTCACGACTATTATGGACTATGGGACTATATTGGGTTATTTTGCAGAATTCAAGTACCTACAGTATTTGGGCTGGCAACAAGTATGAAGAGGTCCTCTAAAGACTTCTCCAAGTAGAACTTCTCAGTTGTGCCCCATGCCAGTTGGCATGAGGCTCTCCCGTGCTATCAGTGGTTTGTACTGTCCAGTCGCCTGGCGAGAAGCTCCTCATGCCTTTGGCTAGAGATTTACTACACCTTTCCTTGGAAGAGAAAAAGAAAAAACATAAGAAGAAACAGCCATTTCAAAGTCCAAATTCTTACTTTGTGGATATGAAATGTCCAGGTTGCTCCAAGATTACCACGGTTTTCAGCCATGTGGACAGTGGTTCTTTGTGTAAGCTGTTCAACAGTTTTGTGCTAAGCAACAGGAGGAAAGGCCAGACTCGCAGGTGGTGGCTCATTTAGAAGAAAGCAACATTAATGGTCTGTACAACTTCCTGAATTTGTTTTTTTCACAGAAAGCCTTCATAAGTTCAGTAATTGTAATGAATTTACCAAGATAATGTGATTATGCTTATTTTGTAAGGTGCACAGCATTGAGCTCCTATTTTGATGAGTTTTTCAATAAAGTTTTGATTCAACAAATACAGCTTCTCTAACAGCAATGGAACACCCATCTCTGACAAAACAAAACAAAAAAGGGGGATATAAATAAAGGATCATTTTGTAGTGAAAAAAATATATATGTGTATACAAGATAGTTAGGATGCATATACAGCAACTTTCCCTTAGTTCAATGAGAAGAAATGTTTGTATTAATAGTGTTTAGACAAGATTTCATGTCTACATCTTATCCTCAGAGTTATATATAATTTCTGAATCCAAGTGCTTTCCACTCTGCTGCCTTCAATAAGCAGATTACAACAAAATGATTAGGACCAAGTTGTTTAAATGGGATAAACTTCTGTATAGCCTAAAAGATTTTGATTTTTTTTTCTTTTGTTTGTTTTTGTTTTTGACCCAGGGATTGAACTCAGGCCCTTGCTCTTGCCAGGAAAGCGCTTATTCTACTGGGGGGGGGGGGCAATTGGGCACAAACCATAACACACAGGAATGCTTTGAGGTCTTCTTCAAAACTTCTGTAGATTAAAAATTACCTCCAGAGCCGGGCGTGGTGGCACAGGCCTGTAATCCCAGCACTCGGGAGGCTGAGGCAGGAGGATTGTTGTGAGTTCGAGACCAGCCTGAGCTACAAAGTGAGCTTAAGGCCAGCCTGAACTGCATAGTGAGACCATGTCTCAAAAAGACAAAAATAAAAAATAAAATAAAAAATAAATAAAAATTACCTCCAGTAGCAAAAATCAAAACAGAACACTTTCCCCTTAAACTTGAATAGGTTAAGTTTGTCATAAGTGTAGCAAAAGGAAGCCAGAGAATAATGCAATCAATGTGCTTGACTAACATTTCCTGTAGTTTTAAGCACCTGCGTGCAAGACCTGCCAGGGAAGCCAGAGGCTCATCAGCTCCACAGCCAGTAATGGCAACATGGGAGTAGGCGGCCTTGCTCCCATCTATAAAGGCCACTCAGCACTGGCAGTATGCTGCGTCACTTTTAGGGATCATACCTCTCAGATGGGAAATGGAAACTGAAATAGGGTAATAACAGAGAGAGAGGGATGATAAAATTTTCAGGTAAAAGAAATAGAGGTGAGACCAGAGGCCAAAGTTCGTGTAGACACAAGAAAGAACCATGAGAGCTGGCGTGTTATAGGGAGGGCAGTAGTACCTATTTATTTCAGGTCACAAGAGTGGGGAGAACCTTTCTCAATAATCAGAGCTGTCCAAAACAATAGAGTTTACCTTAGGAATCCTCTGTCCCTGGAATTACTGAGGCAGAGTGGGAAGCCACCCAACTATGATCTGTGAATAGCTTCAATGACAGAAGGGGTGATGGCCAGTGGTGGGGTAGATAATTAAAATTCCTTTCTAATGTCAAAAGCTTATATCATTTAATTTAATCTCCAAAAACAGTTTAGAGACGATGTGGCATATAGCGTGATAGATATCTATGGACATAAGCTTGTGGTTAGGTGAAAGTATAAATAATCTGGTCTACACAAAAAAGCACAGAGATGTGACATAAAGGTGATTCTCAGGGCCCTGCAGGGGATTCTGTTCTTGGAAGTAACAGTTGACATTTCCCAATTCTCTTTTACCATCACCCATCCTGAACCTTCATAGATTTAGAGCATGTCTCATATGAAAAAAACCTGTTGGGTTTCTGTCTTTCTTTATCAGTTTGTTTTTAATTTATGTTATTTCAACATGTCCTAAAGCCAACTTTAGGACCAGCCTTGGGCAATCTGGAGCCTGCCAGCTTCCAACGTCTCCTAATGAGATGCTTGAGAGCTAGAGAGTGCTCTTTCATGGGAAAAGCAGCAGCAAGCCCAAGTGATTATTGGAACTAACAGAATCTCCCTGAAATGGAGATTCCATTGCACCGAAAGGAGAGCTGATCTCTGCAGTGTATCCTTACAGAGACTCAGAGGCTTAAAGGCTACTCACAGTCATTATTTCTATTACCTACGTAAGAAAAGTAAGAATAGAAGAAAATAACATGTGTTATCTTTCTGTCTTAACTCATTCTGAACCTAATGCTACTGTGTAAATTAAGCACACCATCTAGCCACCTTTCATTACAAACCACCTCACGGCAGGAATAAGAGAAATCAATTTCACTCTACTTTTCATTATTGAATGTTACAAAGATGATATAACAAGCAACACATACAAATAAAAATAAGGTTTAATAAAACTAGTTTTACTATTATAGATTGAAAGGGTAACAAGGCTGTCTTTCTATGTACACAAGTAAAAGCATCAGCTCTGTTCAATACTTATTTAAAAAAAAAAAAAAACACCTATTGCCGAAACATCATATTGACTCCATATATCACAAGAAAAATCTAAACATTCCTGTCATAGTTTTACCCTTGGTGTTTCTATCTGCTTGGGGTTAAGGGGCACATTTAAAAACCTTTGAAATCTTCAAAAATTAAGAAATTATTTCCATTCTTATGCTGCTGTTTTCACTGATGATATCCCCCAGAAGTAGTCCTCAGAGTTGGTGCAGGGACCATAATTATCTCCTAGGCCCCTTTAGGGGCACCGTGAAGTCCAAACCACTTTGATATGCACCATCACCACCATCAACAACTACAGGCCCACTTCACTCCCACTGCACCATGGATCCGCCTGGGGTGTGATCCAGATGGCAACAGACAGTGCACACGCAGATAAGAAGGCCCAGCTGATTTCGAGAAGAGACATTAAAAGGCTTTGCAAAAACAAGACTACTCTGCTCACTAAAGGTGCTGATATAATTTTAAGAAATAATACTTCTCATAAAAATATGTTATTTATGCTAAAGTCTGATTTAATGCTATTTTAAAATAAATTTATAAGTAAATATTTTTAAATTTCTTTTTAATACAATAAATATTGATAGATATAAAATATTATTAAAAACTGTCTGGGGTCTTCAATAATTTTTAGAAGCGAAAAACATGTTCAGAATCACTGTGCTATAATAATAGGGCAAAATTGATCAATGTGCATTATTCTTCAGATTTTTTCTAAGAAATAATTCATGTACAGAGTTAAATCTCTACAGATGGGTAATTGGGTAAGTTAACATCTCATATCATTATATTTTCCCAAATAAGTAACATAATAAAGGTCTAATACTACCATGAAGAGACATAGATGATGTGGAGAACAAAAACAAGTTTGGCACCTAGAGAAATAAATACTATAAAGTGACTTAAAGCAAAAGGAGGGCTGGCAAGATAGCTCAGCGGTCTACAGCGCCTCCCAGGGACCGCGGTTCAAGCCCCAGCACCACATGCCATGCCAGCCCCTCCCCCCAGGGCGGGCTGAGCACCCCCCCCCCCCCGGCAAAAAAAGAATCTGTCTCCTTTTAAACAACTGAAACAACCAAAAATAAAGCCACAGGAACAGTAAGACCAACATCTAACAACACGGGACAAAAGGCCAAAATTTAGTCTGGAGGAAACAGAGGAGAGAATGGAGTCAGGGCTAACAAGAGTAAGCAGCCCACTCAAGGCAGGCCACGGCAAGGAAGCACAAGGACTGAGCTCCATGTTTGCTGGGGAAGTGGCAAGCACAATAGTGTGAATGAAATGGCTCCCACTGTTGGGGAGGACACATGGTGGCTTCTAGAAGGCATAATCTTGCCCGAAGACCTGGACCCTGAAGACAATTAGAATAATCTGTCACAAGACTTCTTCATTAAAACATCAGAAGAATAAAAGCAACAGAAATCTTGTAGCAGGACTTTCACAGGATATTTTATTTTACAGTTGAGGAAACAGGCTACAAGAGGGCAAGTAGCTGGCCCAAGGTCATATAGCTGTAAAGTATCAAAGCCAAAATGGGAACTTAAGTCTCTGTCATATGTGCGTCACAGCCGATTTGCTAATTCTGTCAAGCTCTTCACATGAAATCAAATTTTTGTAAAGAAATTCTTCAGAGGATCAGCATGCAGAGAGGTGGCCTGACTGCCCCGCCCGTGCCACTCACTGGGGCAGGGCAGTGGTCATCCACCCTAACAGCACCCTAGCACACTCGGGGTTTCCTCCTTGGAGTCACACCTTATGTATTTCTTTGTTCTACTGGATTTCACATAAAGGTAACTCTGATGAGTATGCTCGAACAAATCAGCCATTTCCTGCAGCCTCAGATATTTGAAGGAGTTAATTTGCTAAACACATTAACACGACCCGACCCGTCTGGGTGTTGGAATGCCCCTGCCAAAATTCAGCCATTTTAATGTTGTGGTTGTTTTTGATAGAAACCAGCCAGAAGATGTTGGATGCCTCTCAGGAATACTTGTGGCACTGGAACACAGAGGATGCTTATTTACCATCCTGCTTGTTGTGACAGAAAAATATTGATCCAGTGGTTTGAAAGCTATCAAATCATTTAAATATAGGCATAAGTGTTCAAGACTGTTTAAAATAGGAACTATTTCTGTCAGAAGTTTATCTCTGTCCACTCATTCTTGTAGTAATTTTTTTCTTCTTTAACGCTATTGGTGAGGGGCTTTCTCCATAGTGGCAAGGAAGCGGGCTCTTGCCTGGAGGCCTTCTTTAGCATTGTACTCAGAGGGCATAGTGGCTGCGAGAGTGCTCTGTGAAACTCGCAGCAGAAAGGACAAGAGATAAATACCTCACCTTGAATCTCAACAGCTATCTGTATCCCTGTAATTCTGCATCTTTTAATCACACTGCCAGGTGTTTGAAGCCTTTTGTATTACTTCCACAAAATACTGGAGCCTGGGTACTTTCATAACCATGAAAGGCTTGTTAGCACACCATCGTGGAGATGCAAGAGACTGGCACTGGTATCTACTTGGCTCTGGTGAGGGTCTTCTGGTTCCATCACACTGTGAGTGGACCCAAGAGGGTGAGATCAAATGAGGAGACCAGAAGCAAAAGGCCAGGAGGAGCCAAGGCTTGCTGCTTTGATTACAACTACGCTAATGCCCCCACGACCGCACCATCTCCTGCTAGGCCTCACTTCTCAAATTTTCTGTCTTCTCTATATTTATGCTACAAAGGGGTGTCAAGCTTCTGGCACATGAAACTTTGGAGCACACAGTGCCCCATATTCAAACCACAGCATATGTGTAACAGTAGCAAGGGCCGAGGAGATAACTCAGCAGACTAAGTGCCTGCTTAGGCAAGTGGAGAAACGGGCTTTGATTCCCGGTGCTCCACGCTGCACCAGCCTGTCCCAGGCACACACCTGCAATCCCAGTGCTGGGGAGGCTGAAAACAGGAGGATCCCTAACAGTCTAAGCTGCATAGTGAGACCCGATACCAAATACATAACTTTTTTAAAAAAGTAGCCCAGAATTTAATCATTTCTTTTTCTTTTTTCTTTCTTTCTTTCTTTTTTTTTTTTTTTTTTTTTTGTGGAACTGGGGTTTGAACTCAAGCTCTTGCGCTTGCCAGGGAAGTGCTTATTCTACTGAGCCATCTCCCCAGCCCACTTTTTCTTCTTAATTTTAAAAAGAGAAAAAAACTCCAAGGCAGAAACAATACCAAAACAAACAAACAATAAAAACGATACAGAATTTCAAAACAGGGTGATAGAAAAATTGATGATAACAATATTATCCACTCTTAAAAATTACATGTAGGCCTTTTAGAGGAACCAAAAGAGAACTATGGTTTTAATGTATTTTTTTTCCCAAAAAATCCATCTTTTTGAGAAAAGTTATAATGTCTGAGTCCATGTTTGTCACCTGCTCTTAAGAGCTAAGGCCTTCCACACATACCTCTAGAAGAAATAATACTTCGGATCAGCTTTACTTTAGAGAAAAAAAAATCATTTTGAAAATAAATTCTCATAGAGTTCAAGTTTATTATCTTCTCAATGAATTAATGACTTAGTAAAAATACACATTCACCTCTTCCACCAAAGCCTTACATAAAGACAAATGAAAATATTTCAGATAAGTAGCACTCCCTTATTTCCTTCAGGCAAAAGCCACTTGTAAATAACTTGAAATGGTTGTGGCAATTATATCTTTCTGATGCTTTAGAAAGAACTCATTTCATAAAATATAATCTTCAGTGTTCTAACAGTGCTCTAATCCCTTTTCACTCGTTAATAGATTATTTTCCCCATAATATCACTTAAAAGAAAATGTTTTGCCTGCCCTCTCCACCACCTTACTTAAATCAATAAAAGTGGAATGGAAAGCTTTCTGACCTATTTTTAATTTCATGTCTCTTTTAGTTAGCACACAAAAAAATTGTACGGGAAGAGGTTGATGCTTGCTACATAATAAATAAATTCCTGCTGGCTTTTCCAGGTTCCAAGGCCATTAAATTAAATACAAAAAGATGAAGTTTACTGCAAACTTTATCAAGAAAATCATAATGTCACCAAGTTGAACAGTCTCAAGTTGAGAGGCTTAAGCATGGCCTCTCTCCGCTCTCCTGTGTCTTCTCTCCTAAGTGGATGATAGTCTTGCACCCTATTGCATGCAAAATTGGAGAAAGCTCTTGGCCCCTTGTTTTAAATATTCTCCTAGGGGGGCCTTCCTGTTCTCATCGGGTATGGCTAATGCAAGACCCAGTTGGGCGATAAGTTCAGATGGTTGAAAAGCAGCGTTAATGAGCTACTTTCATTTAATTAACAAGACAACACCTTATTGTTTATATAATCAGCACAGAAATGGGCAAGATGGGGGGGGGATTAGTGAACAGTCCAATGGCATTTTGCCTCTAGCAAGAAAATACCTCATGCCAACCAGCCAAACAAAGCATCCAGGCTTGGAAAATCATGAGGAAACTGGTCAGCATAATTTAATCTTATCATTATCGTTATTATTAAAGAACAATACTATGCAACTGAAGTATTGTTGGCACATGCTGAAGACTATGTGCTTTGAAGTTTATCAATTGTGAAATACAATTGTATTAGTGCATAATAAGAAAGGGTATATGACTGCTATGAACAACCAAAAGTAAGTGCTGAGTCTCTCAAAACTAACATTCCAAAGTCTATGTGAAGGTAACCTCTTTGACACCTAAGAATTCATATTCTACCTTTAAAAGTCAGAAGAATTCATTCCAAGAATGTTATTGAACATATGAGTCAAGATGCATACATAAAAAGGTTTACCAAACCACCATCTATAATAGTGAAAAATGGGAGAAAAACTTAAATATCTGTTATGGTTTGTGTTTAGTTGTCCCCCCGGTCTCCTGTAAGTTACAGGGCAGATGCAGCTGGAAGTGGCTTGCGGGGCTGGGCAAGATGACCAGGGCGGGGCCTGAGGGGTGGGCCAAACAGGTGTGAAAGGTAAAACTGGCTAGCCTGTGCTTTCTTAGAGGACTGGAGAGGGGCATCCTGGACACAGCAGTGCCCCAGCCTCTCCTCCAGTGTCGTGAAACTTCCAGTAACTGTGAGCTAAATAAACCTTGCCTTCCCTCATTTTGAATTGCTGGGTATTTGTCCCAGCAAGGAGAGAAAGAGTAACTAATATAATATCCAAAAGAGGGAGTTAAATACGTTTTGATACATGTATCTGCTGAGATGTGCTGCAACTGTCAAGAATGGTTCTGAGAACCATTTATTGACGTCCAGCAATATATAGGAGAAAGGAACAAGTCAAGTATTACTGGCTTGCACTGAGTGACAAGATGATTAAGTGTAGAAGAAAGGTCCAAAAGGGCACGCGAGTAAATGGTAACTGTTAATCTTCAGCTTCTAGAGCTGAGTAGCTTTATTCTTCATCATGATGATCTTTATCTTCTCATTTTTCTACAATAAATTTGCATCATCTGAGTAATACAAATAATACTTAAAGAAAGCAAAATAATAAAATTTTGTTTTCATGGAAAGTTTTATAAATTATAGCATTCTAAACCTAAATTCTTTTTTTTTTTTAGGAACCAGGGATTGAACTCAGACCCTTGTGCTTGCCAGGGAAGCACTTATCCTAATGAGCCATCTCCCTAGCCCCCTAAACCTAAATTCTATGTGAAATTATATTCGCCTTTTTTCTCTCCTTTAACTAGAATCAGAAATATTATTTGACCTTTAAGATTTACCTTGGAAATTTACACTGATCATATAAAAAATGTTCAGGCTAAGACCATAAAACATTTGGGGATGGGGCATTAGCTTTCTCTAATAATTTATGACATCTACAGATATTAATAAGTTCATTGTGATTTGTGGCTGAACTGTTCAGTCAGTTAAAATCCATGGCAAAACTAAAATTTGATACAAAGACTAATGTTTTTCATAAGTGAGTTTGATTATACTGTAACTAGTGAATGCTTCTTCCATTGAAAATAAAACCATTTTGTATTTATTCTCCCACTTAAAAGATATCGGTCAATGACTACTTTTTTTTTTTTTTTTTTAAGTGTTTGGTACAGGTCTCACTATGCAGACTGGACTCATACTGATCCTCCTGTTTTCAGTCTCCCCAGTGCTGGGATTACAGGCATGCACCACTGTACCCACTCTTGGTGGCTGGCTCTGTGCACCTAGGGGCGGGGATGGTGTGGCATGTGGTGCTGAGGATCAGACCCCGTCCCTGAGCTTGCCTAAGCAGCTTAGTCCACTGAGCTATCTAGCTGGCTCAATGCCTACACATTCTGTGCCAGTTTTGTTCTAGGCACTTGGATGAGATCTTTTCAATTCTTAGAACATTATTTAAAACAAATAATTATTATGGCACCTATAATCTAAAAGGATACTACAAAAGGGGGATAAATTTTTCTTTAATCTTATTAATTTAGCATTAATATAGACTTTTTCCTCCTACAATCTAATCTACGCCACTTTTTTCCTATGTACCTTTTATACACGTCCACTTCTACATAGCCCTTGAAAGTGTGGAGGATAACCAAAGTGAGCCTTGTGTGAAATCTACCCCTAGTACTGCTACAAACTCTATAGGTGACCAACGATGACTTCATTATTCTAGAGTCCACCTTTGCTGCAAGAAGACAGAATCTTCTCTAATGCTCCTTCCAGTTCTAAAGGCCTGGCATTTAATTTTTGTTGATTTTTATAGAAAATTGTATTTCAGCTATTGCTTCTTCACTGTTGTGACCGGCTTGAAATGAGGATGAATAGTACTTAGCCAACAACACACTCTCTGGGCCAGTTGAAGAGGATACTAAAGGCAGAGGAGATGTCCCTTGCTTTAAAGCAGTTCACCAGCTAGTTGAAGTGATAAATAATAAATACAAACAATCCTAAAGGACTCTTCCAAAGCAAAGATCAACAAGCACAAGACTGTACATTAGAAACTCACCAATGTGCCTTGTGAGGAATCAGAGTATGCCAGGGGACCATCCTGGACCAGGAAGTGTACTGTGAAGCTGCAAAGGGAGGGCTGATAAAGGCAGTAGAAATGGTTTGGCAGGACTGGATTAGAGTATTTTGAATATTTTCCATGTTAACAAGAAGGGAAGCAGGCACCCAGCCAGATGGCAAAGGAGGAGAAGCATATGGCCAGGATAATGCACACTTTGGATGATCCTCCCTGAATGGTGGAGGCAGGCTGCATTTCACTAGGGAGTCAGTAGATGTCAATAGTCCAGCACTGTTCGGCATGGATGTCCATTGTCTGGTCTTTGCTTTGGAGACGTGGATTAACTCCTTTCCATCATCACTCCCACACCCACACCACCAGGCTCCTCCTTTTCTTTTAAAGGACATCAATTACTTGTTTCACAATAAGCTGGTGTGCAAGGGTGTGTGTGTGTGTGTGTGTGTGTGTGTGTGTTATTGCAGAGGGAAGAAGGTGTGCTACCACTCAACTTGAATCTTCAGGTAGTAAATGCAGACTAGTGAATGCAAAGCCCAGTCAACCATGGAGGCATAATTGAATCAAGCAGGGGAGATCCCTGAGGGGGTTGTCATCCCCAGTTACTTCTCACACCCCCAGAGACAGACACTGCCTATGTTCTCCTGGGGAGAGCGAGCTATCCAGAAAGCCTCTGGAATATGCTAGGGGCACCTCACCCCTCGCTGCCAGGGAAAAGCAGCGAAATCATATTTTTACAATCCTTATAAACTCTGCCTCTAAGAAGGGAGGAGCAAGTTCTCTTCATAAAATGCAAATTAAAGGACTGCTGAAATATTATCAACTGTGTTAATCCCATTAAATTGGCATTAAATCCACACTAAGTCATAACTACAAAAGTTAGAAGGGATCATTTGTCCTGGTGCCAGTAAATTTATTTCTCTCCATCCCGTGGAAGTTATTTTCTTTGAAAACATAGTTTTAAAGTCTCAGCCTCAAAACCAAAACCAAAGTGAATGATGAGATGAGATTAAAATAATTACCTCACAAGTCAAGAACAACCCCACTATGCACATATGTTATCTTAGAAACCTTTCATCAAATGTCACTTGTTCATGTTAGAAGAATCCCACCTCTTAGTACTGGATTTACTTATGAAATAAAAACATCTTCTGTGATTTATTCAGTTTCTATGGGTTAAATCATTTTTCTCTCAGAAAGTTCATTAAATTATCCTTTCTTTCAAGAGTTTCATTAACATGCAAGAA
The DNA here is from genome assembly GCA_004027165.1 of Ctenomys sociabilis. NCBI lineage: Eukaryota > Metazoa > Chordata > Mammalia > Rodentia > Ctenomyidae > Ctenomys > Ctenomys sociabilis. The sequence continues at coordinate 68,913 of PVKA01000080.1, forward strand.
ATCCTGAAGGTTTTCAAAACCATAGTAAGTTGAATGTGTTGAGATATTTTAATTATACAAAAGTTTGAAAAAGAATGGAAAATGACTCATAATGATAACATCTTAAAACAACTCCATGCTCCTTGATACCTGGTTTTTCTCAAAGACATACTTTTAAATTATGCATAATTGTAGGAGTCATATTTGCCACATTCGAAAACACACAGCTTTGAAATGTAGGTATTTCTATAGATCTCCATTATTATACCACTTTTTTGTTGTTTAGTGAATATCAGTTATATGGATTAATGGAATTCATGTTGGCAGACTTTTTTTTTTTTTTGCTGGTACCAGGGATTGAATTCAGGGCCTCGGCACTTACTCCACTGAGCTATCTCCCCACCCTGGCAGATACTTAAGTGTGTACACCATACCTTGATCATTTCCAACCCATCACACACCTTGCTCTTTTCTGATTCCCTTTTAATCTCTTTATAACTGTCATGTCTTCTGATTTTGTCTAGTTTTGTTTTAGATTTCAAATATAGGAGAAAATACACAATAATTATCTTTCAGAGTCTGCTTAATTTTGCATCTCTAGTTCTGTCCATTTTCCTGAAAATGACGTGATTTCATTCTTCTTAATGACTACATTATATATCTATATCTATGTCTTCGTTACAAAATCTTTACAAGACAGCATATTCCAACACAGGGATGCATATAATCCAGTCAACTATTCCCTTACTTTCAGACAACTAGACTGCTTCTAAGTTTTCACTATTGCAAATGACTCTGCAATTAATAGCTTCATAGATATAGCTCTTTTCCCATTTTAACCTACTTCCTTAGACTAAGTTTCCAGAAATATTAGTGGTATATTTTTATAGCTCTAGATATGTTAGTGAAATGCTATATCAATTTATACCACTGTCAGCAATGTATAATTTATCATTGGTAGTGCAGTTTAAATTGCACTTTTGAATGATTGCTGAGAATGTTTTCCATGTGACTACTTAACAAGTTAATGTTCTGACAGCCTAGGCACATCCACCTACTCGACCATGTAGCTTCTGGAGGTCTCAATAGCTATGTCAACTGTTTAATTTATTTTACTTGCCACAATGCTTCTCAGTCTACTATTTTCCCCTTTGTGTTACTTTATCTTGGACAAAGTATCTTACACGCTATTATCATTATTATTTGTAGTAGTATTTACAGTACAGAGCTTTGGCATTGAGCTATGTCCTCAGCTCTTTTTATTTGAGACAGGGTCTAAGTTGCGCAGAGTGGACTTGAACTTGTGATCCTCCTGCCTCAGTCTTCCAAGAACTGGGATTACAGGTGTGTGACACCAGCCTGTTTTACATTTTCAAATAGTTAGAATTTTTATTATGATAACTGTTCCTTTTAACTGAAAAACTACTCAAAAGACCAACTTCTTTCCTAAAATTCCATGCAATATTTAACTCTAAAATATTTGTACATTTTTGGGGGGAGGCATATGGTAAGGAGTATATTTTTCCCGCTAAATTTGTAACTAGATATTGGAAAAGCAATTATCTTATAAGCTCTTTTCTGGCCAGTTTTGGAATTAAATTATTATTGCTCAGCAATTATTGGGAATAAAACTATGGCCTTAAAAGTTCATTATAAAATCTATGTATAACAAAGCAGAATTTGGAAACAGAACATTTCTTATTTGTATATTAAAGTATGCACAGTATGATATAGATTAAGTTGTATCTGTCCTCCCTTAAAAAGAAAAAGGTACATTGAGGTCCCAACCTTTAATATCTTATAATATGATCTTATTCAGAAATACAGTTGTTGAGCTAAGCTTGCTAGGGTTACTCCGGAGTGGGCCTTTGATCCAGAATGACTGGCCACGTGAAGACACGCACAGGAAGACCATTGCGTGGCCACAAAGCAGACACTGGAATGATGCAGCTGCAAGCAAAGGGACCCAAAGACTGCCAGCGGATCAGCAGAGGCTATGAAGGGGGGAGGGGATCCCTAGAATTTCAGATGGAGCATGGCTCTGCATCTGAACTTAGGTCTCATGGCCTCTAGAACAGCAAAAGAAGGAATCCCTACTGTTTAAAATGACCCAGTATATGGTACTGTGCTACAGCAGCTTGAGGAAACTAACACAGCTAGATCTGTGGACATTGCTGCACTTACACATAAGCCAGGCACACATTAACTGCGTCAACAAGCGTCAGAAATCCAGCCTTAGGTTTGCTGGAAAGTTCACCTGGATAGCTCCTCCTCCAGGGCTCACTCCGAAGAGACAATGCACTCAAAGGCCTGCTCTGGTCACTCTGGATGCTGAGCAGTCCACATATGGCTGAAGCCTGAGGACACCATTCACAGCCTTGCTCTGTACCTAGTCCCCTTCATTTTTGTGTCTTTTCAGCTGCTTACCCCAGTCCTTGCTTCCCTGCCCCCTGCTAGCTGTGGCTTTTGCCTTAAACTCTATGGATGGCTGCCCCAAGACAACAGAACAATCAATCAAACACCTGACCAAGAGTGGATGAGCATCCAAGGCACACTAGGCATTTTCCTAGGTCAGATAAACTCCCTTACTAACTTTGATGTTACAGAACAGACAGGACTGAATGATGTCTTTTCCTAAAAAACAATTTCAGAAAAAAACTATAATAAGACAATCTTGGGAAGCTTGGCCAGGGCCCATCTTAGGACCACTGACAACTCTAATGTTACTGTTTGTAGTTGGGCCTTATCTCAAAAGATCACATGTAGTATACTCAGAAAAGATTTGCTGGGAAACATAACAGATGTCGCACCCCCAGCTAGTATACTTCAGTTTCTTAGTTGCCCAGGTAACAGTTCCTGTTTCCAGTTCAGGTTGCTTCTGTCTTCTAGAGATGGCTGGTCACTGTGATGCACATTGTGTAAACCCATCCCCAGTTGATGAGCCATTCTGCTTCTGCACTTTCCACTTGCTTATCCCATTAAATCCCTTTAATGGGCCTGATATTCTGGGAATGGTCCCACTCAGTGCCTTCAACATAAGCAAGTCAGCCCCTAGATCCTGGGTGTCATTTTGGTGTCCCCACTTGCTACTGCACTACCACTGGTGGGCAAGTTGCATTTCTTGCTCTGGTAGTCACTGCCATTTGGCAAATGCCATTCACAAACTCCTTTTCTTTACCTGATTCTACCAAAATGATTTTTAGCCTCCCTGGAAATTCAAGATAACTATGTGACACCATTCTATCTAATGAGACATTCTGTCTAATGCAGCCACACATCGAGAAGAAAACCCAAACCTCGTGTTGGTTCAGTTTTATAAGCAGCATGGAGAATCTCACAGCGAACGCTGAGCAGTGTGCCTGTACACACTGAAAGAGGGCTTTCATCCAGCCACGTCTTGTCCCACCTTCAAGCTCCAGTTCCAGTGTTCCTACTTCCTGAAGTTTTCTCTGACTCTCCCAAACAGATCCCAGGGCACTTCTCTGTATAGGCATCATCCATGAACCTCTGCACCCTGGAGCTTCCGGCACACTTCTCTGCTTCACTCTTAATCACTGGCACATCTTTATTTTAAACCTGAATCACATCACACTGCTATTTTCTGAACTCCTTTCTAATCCTCACCAGAGCAACCTGATTACACAGCTCCTGTTTTTTTGTCTGGTACTGCTAGCACTTAGAACCAAACTTGGAACTCAGTAAGGGTTCAATAAATGATCACTGAGTGAACACTGGAGTGAAACAAGCCATTGACACTCAAGAATTGGAGAATTGAAATATGGTCTAAGAGAATAAGAGTGTACCAGATGTTTAACTAACAGCCCATCTTTTCCCCATTCACTGAATGGAAAACATGGCAAACACATGCCCCTATTCCTCAAAATATTATCACTTATGATAACACTATAACTTAGTGGGATTTTTATTAACTTAGTACAATTTTTATTTACTATGTGCTCTCATGCTGAAAGCCTTATGTTAATTATCTCATTTAATCCCCTCAGCAACCTTCTGAGGCAGCAGTGTCTCTAAATAACTTTGTACAAGTAAAAGATTTACAGCTATAATTCAGTTAGACATGGATAACTATGTAAGTGTCTGGAAGCCATGTTGGCCTAGTAGTCCACATATTAAAACTTAGATTGTAAGTTTTTTTGGGGGTGGCTTGGGCATGAACTGACAGAGGTTGTGGAAGGGGAAGATGTGAACAACCCCAACTCCACCATAAAGATGTCACTGCTCTTAGTGGTACAGTTACTTTTATTAACACGTTTTGCAGACATGAAAGCTCAGACATAGAAAGGTATAGAACACTCCAGGCTGGCAAGTGATGTGCTCCAGGAGTTAGACTCCAGCATACTGACTCAGAATCCTGCTTTGCAGTCCTACAAACAGCAGACGCAGACGGAGTCCAAATTCTCATAAGCAAGGCTAGGCAATCTGTTCCAAGAAAGGCACTGAGCACAGTTAACACAGCACCAAACGTGTCATGCAGCTAAGAACAATATTTAAAACTTGGTGTCCTATAAAATAACTTCAGGCCTGCTACATGTGTTTGTTTTTTAATGTATCTGGTACAGGGTCTCACTACACAGCTCAGATTTGTGATCATCCTCATGCTGGTACTATAGGCATATGCCACAATGTCCAGTCTTGGTGGCAGCTCAGTGTGCCGGGGGGGGGGGGCATCATGGCATGTGGTGTTGGAATTGAACCCCAGTCTCTGTGCTTGTCTAAGCAGGGGCTTAGTCCACTGAGCTATCTCACCGGCCCTATAATAGCTAAATCTTAGAAACAACCCAAATGCCCATCAACTGAGGAATGGATAAGAAAGATGTGATATTTTTATACAATGGAGTAGAACTCAGTTATAAAGAAGGATAAACTGGAGAATTATAAGTAAATAGGTGCAACTTGAGACTGTACTGGTAAGCGAAATAGATCACGCTTGCATGTGTAAACATTACATTGCTCTCTGGTATAAGAAGCTAAAGGAGTAAATAAGATAGAGAATGCACAACAGACTCTGGGGAATGGGAAGAAGCCATTCAAAATGAACAAGGACCTGGGATGGAGAAAGAAAAAAAGAAGGAAGGGAAATGAAAAAAAAATGTATATTTGAATTAAAAAAAATATATACATATATACTATTACATGTTATAGGTAAGACAGCTATACTATAAATTTCTATTAATTCATTGAAAAGAATGATTTATGTTTATATTATTTGATCAATTTTTCATGTCTACATCTTGTAATCTGAGAAACTACTTTGAAGATAACAATAAGCAATGTACCAACCATTGCTGCTCTCCTACCATCTTGTTCTGAAATTTTGTATTGTTTCTTTCTCTTTAAAAAAAATTTTTAAGCAATATGGATGACCAAAAAAATAAAAGAAAATAAAAATAGACATGATATGATACCACAATGTTCTACAACATGCCTCTTTCACCAAGTAATATATCACAGACACGTTTCTGTGCCAAAACATACAAGATCTCCCTCACTGCTTTCAACTGTTGCACAGTGGAAATTTGCTTTTACCTGTTTGTTGATTTAGGTTCTCATCTCCATTTTTTTCTATTATAAACAATTGTGTGTCCAACGTCTTACATAAGCAATCTTTGCCTTTCATGATTCCAATATGTGCAAATTTCTGTTACACCCGTGTCTCTTGGCAACACAGTTCAGATTTCAGGAGCCAATGTATTGACTATGAGAAACAGCACAAAGTATAGTTTCTTGCTAGCCCTCCAGCACACAAACTGTCCTAAAAGTAATACAAGAACATCACGATTAGTAACCAATCACATCATCTCTTTTAAAGTCCTTTGGTAGCCATGTATTGTGCATCACTTCATGCACAGACAACAAAGCATGTAGTTGTTTTACCTCTGTCTCCCAAATAACATGTGACAAAAAAGAATTTTCAAAGGGAGAAATGGCCACCAAAAAGTGAAGCAGAAGAGAAAAGCAAGTGGTAACAGTAAATTCTGAATTGAACACTAACAAGTTATGCAGTGAGAAGAAGCTGACTGTGGAAACACTGACAACTGCTGCGTGTGCAAAGTCTACCTAGATATGAGTATGAGGAATGGGGTGAAGGGAAATGCACTGACAAATGAGGAAAGTGGTCATGACAGAAAGGATGAAGACATGCATGGCAGAAGGATGGCATACTGGCTAAGAAAAACTAGATCAAAGGAATTCTTGAAGATATCTTACAATACTCAAAGTGCAAAGGAAGGGTCAGGGAGACAGCTCAATAGAATAAGCACTTGCTTGGCAAGCACAAGGTCCTGAGTTCAATCTGTGGTACCACACACACACACAAAAGTGTGAAGGATAAAATGTTGGAAGCTGATCCAAACTTAGAAAGTACTGTGCCAATTTGTCAAGGCATAGAAAAGACACTAGCTTCTTATGGTAAGGAGAGTTCTATTCTTTGCTTGCAAAGAAATTAAATAGATTAATTTTTATTTTACTTTAAATAATTTAATTTTTATTTCTAGTGTTTTAAATTGTAGTGAGCGAAAATAAGTGTTAGCTTTATTGTCTTCATTTTTTGTATATTTAGAAGCACAGAGAAAGTTTTCAATGCTTTTTACAAAAATTTTTAAAGATCAAGAAATAACAACAATTTTTCCACTGATTATTAAGATTAATTTGTACAAGGGCTAGGGAGAAGGCTCAGTAGAATAAGTGCTTCCCTGGCAAGCACAAGGGCCTGAGTTCAATCCCTGGTTCCGCAAAACTGGGAGTGGTGGCATACCCCTGTAATCCCAGTGCTGGGGAGGCAGAGACAGGAGGATCACTATGAGTTCCAGCTATGTAGGGAGCCCCAGTACCAAATACATAAATAATTTTAAAAATGTTTTAAAAACCTTAAAACTCAAAGAACTTAACCTTAATTAAAATCCTGCAATGCAAAAATGCTGAATCCTGATTTCAACTCAGGTCCACCTATAGACCTGCACTTTCAAACCAAGGGTCTGAGCAGCTGTGCAGCTGGCACTCCACAGGCCAGACTTACTAAAACACTGAGATCTTTTGTTCTCCATCCAGCTGGAGAACAGATCCTCTGCTCTCACCTTCCTCTCAGCTGAAACATTAAAATCATCTAAAAAGTTGCCAATGAGACAAGCTATAGCTCTTTAAAATGCACAAATAAGAGCAGGGTGTGGTGGTGCACAGCTGTGATCCCAGACACTCACAAGAGACTGAAGTGAGAGCATCATAGGATCAAGGACATTCTGAGGAACTCAACAAGAGTCTGGCTAAAAATGAAATTTAAAAGGACTGAGATGGTTCAATCTCTACTCATTGTCTAATCCACAAAATAAAAATATAAATAAATTTTCCTAAACAATGTAACATCTCTAAGGTGTTTGGCTTCTCACTAAGGAAACTTAATGCTTAGTGTTGGGTGTTGATTTTCTTTAAAGCAATTTGAATAAAATATATCAAATTATAATATATATAAATTTGCTAAGATTCCACAGCATTAGAGTAAAAAAGTTACAAAGTTTGTTATGGGAAGATATTCTAGGGCAGCTTAAAAAGCATACTAGACAAATGGTCACCTTAATATGAAATGTACAGCTGTTGAAGAATCTGACAGAATTCACTCTTCTGGGTGGTAAAGAAAAGAAATTACTGGGTTTTATCAGTCAGTAAGAATTCAGCTTCAGACTCTCTAGATGGAATTGTAAGACATTTGGTAAGGTTTCTCTTTCCCTCTCACCCTTATTTTTCTGTCATAACACAGGTAGAATAGCCATCTGTGGCAATCTTCACAAACGATACAGAATTCAGTATTGTTTTGGGAAAAAAATGTTGCTCACAAATGCCTAACTTGCTCTTTTGGCCGCGCTTGGGAACAGACCCACCGTCATGGGCCATGTGATCCCAGTACCAAATACAGAGAAAGGGTGCTGGTTCCGTGTTTCGTGCGCACATGAAGCATTGCAAGGGCACTGCTCGTCTACGTGCTGTGGACTTCGCAGAACGTCACGGCTACATCAAGGGCATCCTGAAAGACATTACCCACAACCTGGGCCGCGGCGTACCCCTCGCTAAGGTGGTCTTCCGCGATCCATACCGATTCAAGAAGCATACCGAGTTGTTCATCGCCACCGAGGGTATCCACACAGGCCAATTCATGTATTGCGGCAAGAAGGCCCAACTCAATATTGGCAATGTTCTCCCTGTGGGCACCATGCCTGGGGGGACCATCGTGTGCTGCCTGGAGGAGAAGCCTGGGGACCAGGGTAAGCTGGCCCGAGCCTCTGGGAACTATGCCACAGTCACATCCCACAACCCTGAAACCAAGAAGACCAGAGTGAAGCTGCCCTCGGGTTCTAAGAAGGTCGTTTCCTCTGCCAACAGAGCTGTTGTTGGTGTAGTAGCTGGTGGTGGCAGAATTGATAAACCTATCTTGAAGGCTAGCTGAGCCTACCACAAATACAAGGCAAAGAGGAACTGCTGGCTACGTGTACGTGGTGTGGCCATGAATCCTGTGGAGCATCCCTTTGGAGGTGGTAACCACCAGCACATTGGCAAACCCTCAACCATCCGCAGAGATGCCCCTGCAGGGCGCAAAGTGGTTCTTATTGCTGCTCGAAGGACTGGGCGACTCTGTGGAACCAAGACAGTGCAGGAGAAAGAGAACTAGAGTTGAGGGGCTCAATAAAATTTGTCTTTGGAAAAAAAAATGCCTAACTTTTTAAAGTTACAGTACAAGCATGCAAAAAGGAGCTGAAAACCATGCAGTTATCATTCATCTTGATCCACGCTGACCTGTTCTATTTGGGGACAGGATCTATAGTCTCATTCAAATTGGAAATGCTACACTGCTAATAACTTTCCTGTGGTGTGCCTTTACCTCCAATAATGATGTCATGATTCAGACAGAGTACAGGGTCACAACTGAGGTTCATAGGCATGAATCTGCGCTTTCTCCTCAGTCTAGCCCATATTTAATTTGGAAGCAAAGATGAGGTTGGGAGCAGAAGATGGAAGGTGGTGCTAGCATTTTAAAATAGAAAAACTCCTAAAGCATGCAGCAGGTACCTATGCAAAATAATAATGGTGCTGTGTGTCTAGAAAGCTTATAGTGCTCTGTAACACAATCGTCCCCTAGCAAGCAAAGATAACTTCGCTGGCCCTTCAGTAGGACTCCCCCTTCCTTCACCGGTCAGCCTTCCTAACCCTTGGAAGATGGTAGTAGGAGGTGCCCCAAACTGTCCACCTGTTCTGCTTTCACTCTTAATAGATTTTTTGGGGGAGGTGGGAAGCAATGCCTTATGTTCATAAGACCTTTTCCAACTCACTCTTGGTCTTGTGTAACACTTTTCTGTCCAGCTATTCACAAATCTCTCCTACAGCTCTGAGAGCTTGGGAAAATGCTGCTCCCTTCTCTTGCTCCCCTTTACACAGACTGTTGGCCCTGTCTGCCTGGTCTCCAAGTGGCTAGAATGCGAGACCGATGGACCCGAGCACCACCACCACCTTGCAGCGCCTCTGTTCTGTGCTGCCACAAAGACAGGGTACTTTGCTGATGACTCTTGTTCTCATTCATTCCTGCTTCTTCGTCTGGCTGCCTAATCATGACCACCTGTCATTTTCCGTTCCCAACCTTCTCGTTTCTCCCCAGTGAAATCTGGACTGGGCTTAAGTTAATTTCTTGAACCCCTACTAGGACAATGTGATGCTGAGACTACACGGGATGTAAAAATAACATTAATATTCAGACATAAACTACTTTTATCGATGGGGAAGTTAGAAGAAAAAAATGTAAGCTTTTCTGTATCATTCAATACAAATCTGCTTGCAAGAACGACAGAACTCTTGCTTCTCCAACTCAAGGCTGAGCTGGTAATTATATACTTCAGAAGAATACCACATACAATTAAAAAAATCATAAAAAACCCACTAGCACAAAAATGTGACATGACATGAAGCTCAATATAAAGTTGTTCAATGCACATACAGTAATTGCACCAATTACATTTAAAATATTTATTTGCTTACCAAAAACCCCAAGATATAAAAGGCTAATTATCAAAAATGACACCAGTGAACGATTTTTACCCAAGCTAACCAAAAACAGAATAATATTAATAGTGCGATGAAATGAAAAGAAACTTCAGTTTACACTTTGAATTAAAATGTCAACTAAATAAAATAGCAAATTCATCAGCCTTGTTGTTCACATACATGGCTTTACCATTTGAAGAAAATACAAAAAGCCTTTTCAGCTTTGATAATCATTTTTGACTCTTTGGAATTGACTAAGAAAGGAAACTGCATCAAAACTTCTATGTGTTAAAGTAGGTTAAATAAAATGAATAATTTGAAAACGTGATATATTTTTTAAAGAACGTACACACCTAGGCAATGGGTTACCATCGCATCTGAATATCTTGGCAAAATCAATGTACAATTTGAGTGCTATAGGGTTTGTTTTTATTGCCAAGCACAATATCAAATGTATTAAACAAGGCAGTTCTTTTTGGTACATTTTACACCGTGTTTCTTTCATAGATTTTCAGGCCTAAAATTAAAGAATTATACATGATGACACTATGGGGGCGATTTGCTGAAATGACTGACATTCTCCACTGACAGCTCAGGATTGGATTCAGGTTCCTCTGCACTCACACAATATGATCTCTATGAACAACTTAATAACGGCACAAAGATGATCACACTTGCGTTATTTAAAAACATCTCTACCTACATTTATGCAATGGAAAAATACAAAGACACCGTCTTTGTCACAGAAGGTGATCGCTCCATGAGAGGGCTGTTGCAGAGATAATATTTCACCAATACCATCTTTCAACACTTTGTCACTACCTTTAGTTTGTCTGCTTTATCATAATGTATCAACATCAATCATACCTATAGCTTATAGAAATGCTAACTGATCCCTGGTATGATACTAGCTTCTTATCCTTTAGACTCAGAGGGAAAAGTGTAATTATGCAGTCAAGATGAGTCTGAATCACAGGCACATTTCTGGGTCATTTGGAAGGGTAAAGGGCATTTTAAACAGAAGGATATTTTCCTAAAATAAACATAGAAATGTCATATAATTAAAATTTTTCTAAACTTTTTTAGTTTAGAAAAAAGTTTATTCATTTCCACCAGTAAAAAAAATGAATGAGTATAGATTTTTCCATTAAAAATGTTTAAATAGTTTTGCAGTTCAGCTATCATTTCCTTTGTCTAGACAGCTCTCTTTTCTCATCTTTACCCACTAACTCCTACACATCATTTAAGAAATGGCTCGAGCTCTTTTTCCCCTGTCCAGCCCTCTCTCACCTCTCCAACCCATCACACAATTCTCCTCCATTGAATAACTTCAGTGTAGTCCACTCCTTATACTAGCACATAATTATATACCTTCTCAAATTTCTTAACTGTTCCATAGTGTGTCACTGATATCTCAGTGATTTGAATAAGTTCCCTCCTCTGTCACTCTCTCCACACCTTGCTGGTACCACCAAATCTACCCGACTGGTGGGACTATCTTGTATTCACCAGTGTTCCCTAAGGATACTCTGGAATGTTGGAATAGCTGAAGTTTTGCAAGAGAACCACCTCTAATACAGAAAATAATTTTCTTAGAAGGTTTTTTTTTTTTTTAAGTAGAATGTATATTAAACAAAAGGTAGTAAGACATGTTGCTGACTGACTCTAGTAAGTTCATTTATTCAGTTTGATGTCCGTCCTTCTGTCTGTCTCCCTTGAGAGCCACCCATGGGTAATTGTATTCACTGTGTTTATTCAGAATAACTGCTTCTTTCACTGGATGAAGTCCTTCACTGAACCCTCCCAGAGCCTCAAAGTAGCTGGGCCCCACAGTGTCACTTCCTATTGTGCTCTGGGAAGATCAGACCCAAGGGCACACCTTCTGCTCACCCCCACATCCTTCCCCAGTGTAGTTTAGACATATTCATCAGGCTTGCCAGCACACTCACTGGGTGGGGCATGCCTCATCTCCTCAACAGGAGGGTCAGAGACTTCTGACAGAGTCGCACACATAATCCCGGACACAATGCAGGCAAGCAGAAGGAATGCTTCCTGATGTCAAATACCTGGATCACGCTCATTTCCTGAATCATAATGAATGTGTGTGAAGGACCTGGACCCTTTTAGCACCAGGAAACAGTGGGGGTCAAGAAGACATTTGGCTGAGGCTCCACACAGCTGCCTTATGGAACCTGCCACTAGGAAGCACTTGAGACACTTTCAAAGGGCACTTTAATTCTTTCCACCAGATGAGTCTCTGTTCCATTTACACTCTTCTTTTCTCCCTGCTTGTTTTGTGTATGTCTACTTTCCTGTGGTCTGCCTATGTTAACCATGGCATCATTCAGACGACACTCCATCATTCAGATGATGTTTAGCCAACACAGATAAAGGTACCTTCTCTTGCCAACAGTTTTCTAGTAATATTTTTGCATAGAAGGCAGCAAAAGCAAAATAACATATTATGACTATTACATGTGTAATAACATATGAACTATCAAGTTACAAGGCCTGGAAAGAACATAAACCTTTACAAATAGTACTCATAAGTACTTTAAAAACAGTACTCAAAAGCCTGAGAAATTTTTCATATAATTTTCAGGATTCCAAGTGACAAGATGCATGAGGATAGCTGAGTAGATGCTGGGGGAAATGATAGTAATATTGGCACAAGAATGACATTTCTCTTCTAAAGTTCTAATTAATATCAGAAGTAAGAAAAAAAAATCACAAGATTCTGAACAATGAAGCATGACCTTATACTGCAACAGCAAGTGACTATCAGATACATGAGCCTACATGATACATATAGACCCAAAAATATGATCTGGTTGATTTTGTGAGACAAGGGCTATACTATCTTCTTGTGTGAAAAAACTATGACTCCTGACACAGAAAAAGGTATGTTTACCTAAGTAAATGATCAGGCTGAATGATCTCCTAAAATCATCTTGCCCTTTAATTCTTTGAAAGGATGAACAATAGGGAAAGATGAGACAGTTGTGAGTTGTCTATAAGAGGATCCAGTAAAACAAGGAATGATAAAAAAAGCTGACCTTTACGAAAATATTTGTGTTTTTCACACCCTTAAAGATTCTTAAATTTCATATGTTAAATAAAGCAGACAACAGAGATTTATTTTAAAGACAAAGCAAAAACCACTGTGACTGAAGATCAAAAGTGATACGCTCACCATGTACAAACATGGGAAGGTAGAAGGCATTCTCCAGAAGGCAGAACTGCTGGCCTTGGTCTCTTCATGTCAGGTTTGTGTAGAGCAAGATGAGCCTGTGGGACTCACCACTCTAAGAGGTGGCACTGATTGGATATGTTCATAAGTTTAAAAAGGTTTTGAGAAAATTCATGGATAACAGATTAGCACTGAGACATGAAAGGAAGCTTTTCAATATCAACACTGCAATAAAGCTATAGTCTCCACAATTTCCCATAGTAATTCTGTTACCAACAAAAATCTGAGTTGAAAACATGTCATTATACACACCAGTACAATAATAGGAAAAAATGACATTATCAGTACTAGTACAATAGTACTAGTTTGCAGCAACTAACATTTTGACTCAGTCTAACACTGTGTTGTTGTATTTTATTGATTGTTTCATTTCATTCTCACAGCACTGTTACAGGGCAAGCATCTCCATTTTAGGCATGAGGAACAGAGGTCTACAGAGTTAAGTAAATTCCCCAAATCACAAAGCTAGTGAGGGGCCAAATCCATGAAGCTAGGGGCTGTAACTACACACTCACATGCTCTGTCCTGTGCTACCCAGTGAGCACATACTATCTGTCTTTATATCCAAAAGCTAAACATGTAGAGAGCTTCAAGCACTCAAATCCTTAAAATGGTATCTTTCAAAGCAAAGCTGTACATAAAATGGGAACAAGCTCATAGGAAATAGTTCCTAAATTGAATTATTAAAATGGTGTTTTAAAAAAAAAAACATCAAGGAACCGCTGTTCATTTCATTTTTGATGCTTCAGTTGAAAGTATCCTTTCTAGGACTGGAAGATAGCTCAGTGGACTAAGTGCCTACACAGGCAAGCACAGAGACTGGGGTTCGATCCCCAGCCCCATGTGTGGCACCAACCCCTCCCTGTGGGCATGCTAAACTGGCCACTGAGTCTGGGAAGTAATCCCAGCACTGAGGAGGCTGAAAATAGGAGGATCATTACAAGTCTGAGTTGCATAGGGAGACCCTATACCAAATACATACATAAAAAAAAGTACTCTTTCTATTCCATTTTACCAAGAGTCATATTGATACTCATATTCCTGTTTGATGATACATCAATAATAAAATGACTTAAATTGTTTGTTGCTCATTATGAATATTCAGAATCCTGGGATTAAATTCCATAAGAAAAGTTCAGTTTTCAAACAAAAAGAAAATGGATGCTCATTATATGTATTACGCAGGGTGAAAGCATAAGGCTACAATACATCAACATGTTTTCTGGGCCAACCAAGATGGAGTGGAGTGTGAACTGTTGAGATCAGCCAAAGAATGACCCCATACCAGACATTCACAAATGGCTATTAGCGGTGTCACTATATGATCAATAAAATTATCTTGCATTTTTTCAAAGCATGTAAGCAACTTCTATTAAATGGGGTGTCCTTAGAAATTGATTGAACAGAATAAAGTATCTAAGACTTGAAATATATTTGAAATATCCTCAAAACATCCAACTCAAAATATCTAACCATAGGAGATACAAGCTGATGCTGAAAATGATCCTAATAGCATACATCTAAAACATACCACTGCCACAGTTAAATTTATATGGCATCTACAAGGCACTACTCCAAGAGCTTTGACATTTCTTAAACAATTTACGCTCTTTACTTTCAGAAGCATACAGGCATTACTCAGAAGTTTTTTTTTTATTATAAATACCGGCAAGAAATACTTCAGTTGAAAAGAATAATAAAAAGTTGAACAGGAGAACTGCAGACCCACCACACTAGAGAGACCTTTCCCAGCATTCTCTGGTCCTGCCCCACAGCCCCAGACCCAGCACAGCCTGCCCTGTGAGTGAGAACACCCACCACCCTTTTGGGAGCCCTGCAGACCCACCAAAGCCCAGGCCCCGTGAGTGTGTGAGACAGCTTCTGTGCTCTCCTGCTTCCACCACCCCTCCCCCCAACACATACCCTTCCACACCCAGCTCAGGCCTGGCATACAGGCCTGGGGAGAAACTCTGCCGCTTAAGTCCTTGCACTGAGACTAGGGTCAAAACCACGCAGCTAATCCAGAAGCAGAGCACCTTGTCGAAAGGGCATAACAGGCTCAACTCCAAAGAAAGCAACAGGAAGGAGGTGAGCACAGCAGCCAGAACCAAGCCAGGCAAAACTACATGAGCTAGAACTTGGTGTAACAATATCTGAATTTCATAAGGTGCTAAACTTAGAACTGCATCAAAACTCTACACCAAAAATCAGAGGTCAGAGCTATAAGTCATGATAAAAACAAGGTGCCAAATGCAATCTCAGGCCTCGAGCCCACCAATGATAAGTCCAGAGGACACTAACTTAGCTAAAATGAATGAATAAACAGAGTTAGAAGCAAGGAAACAACAGCAGAAAGGTACTTCAAGTCCTCTATGAAAACAAATTCCAACCCAGACTACTATACCCTGCAAAACTCTCTTTCAAGTTTGATGGAGAAGTGAAATACTTCTATGACAAAGAACAACTGAAGAATTTCATGACGACAAAGTCATCCCTACAAAGGCTACTGAAAGATGTTCTAGAGGGACTACAATGACCAGAACTCCACTAATGAGAATAGAAGGAACCCACTAAATAGGGCAAACAATTAAACACAGGACAAAAAGGAGTAAACAATAGCAGGTAAATAACATGACAATCATAAGTCAACACATTCAATTACAACCATCAATGTAAATGGACTCAATTCAACAATAAAGAGAAACAGACTGGCACAGTGGATTAGGAAACAAAATCTAACAACATGCTGTATACAAGAAACACACTTAACTCAAAAGGACATTCATGGGCTTAAAGTCAAAGGATGGACAACAATACTGCATGCCCCAACACCGCAGAAAAAAGCAGAGGTACAATCTTGTTCTCAGACAGTCACAACTTCAAACCAAGAATGATCAAACAAAATAAAGAAGGCCACTATATACTGGCTAGGGGAAGAATTCAACAGGAAGAGGTAACACTCATAAATATGTATGTAACAAACACGAGAGCACCCAACTATGTAAAACAAATCTTATTGGACATGAAAAGCTAATATCCAATGTCACAATCTTAACAGGAGACCTAAACACCCCCTTATCCTACAAAGACAGGTCAACTAGATAAAAAAAATTAGCACAAAAAGTAGAAGAACTGAACCAGAGCCTGGAACAAATGGACTTGGTGGACATATACAGAGTGTTCCACACAACCACAGCTGAATACACATTTTTTTCAGCTGCACATGGGTCATTCTCTAAAACAGACCACATAGTGGTCCATAGGTCATGCTTAAGTATATGCAAGAAAACAGAAATTATTCTATGTGTATTATTTGACCACAGTGCAATGAAACTGGAAATAAATGACAAAAGAAACCAGCAAAAGCACCTAAACACATGGAAATTAATGGGCTACAGCAATCAATGGGCTACAGATGAAATTAAACAAGAAATTCAACAATATCTACAATTCAATGAGAATTCAACCACAACTTATCAGACTTTATGGGATGCAATGAAAGTAGTTCTCCAAGGGAAGTTCATAGCTATGAACACACACATTAGGAAAATAGAACAGGAACAAATAAACACACTAAAGCGACACCTCCAATATCCAGAAAAGGAAGAGCAAGCCAAACCCAGAGCCCAAAGACGAGAAGAAATCATAAAGATTAGGGCAGAAATTAATTCAATTGAGAAGAAAACAGTTCAAAGAATCAATGAATCAAAAAGCTGGTTCTTTGAAAGACTAAATAAAACTGATAAGCCACTAGCTAACTTCATCAAAAAGAGGAAAGAAAAAATTCAAATATAAGCAATAAGGAATGAAAAGGGTGTAATCACCACAGACCCAGTGGAAATTCACAACTGAATGTAGCTACTTTGAGAATCTTTACGCTCACAGCATAGAACACACAGATGAAATGGACAGATTCCTAGAAGAGTACAAATTACCAAAATTGAATCAAGAAGATAGAACAACTCTCAATAAACCAATAACAGCCAACGAAATACAAAATGTGATAAAAAGCTTGCCGACAAAGAAAAGTCCAGGTCCCAATGGATTCATAGTTCAATTCTACAAGAAATTTAAAGAAGATATAATCCCTATGCTCCACAAACTCTTCAATGAAATTGAAAAGGAAATAGTTCTCCCAAAATCATTCCTAGAGACAAGTATTATACTGATACCAAAACCAAGGAAAGACACAACTAAAAAAGAAAACTACAGGTCAATCTCCCTCATGAACACAGATGCAAAAATCCTCAATAAAATCCTACTAAACAGAATACAGCAAATCATCAGGAAGATCATACACCATGAGCAGGTAGGATTCATCCCAGGGATGCAAGGATGGTTCAATATTTCAAATCTATAAATGTAATACACTATATCAATAGAGCAAAAACTAAAAACCACACGATCCTCTCAATTGATGCAGAAAAGGCTTTTGACAAAGTCCAACACTCATTCATGTTCAAAATCCTTCAGAAAATTAGAATAGAAGGCCTCTATTTCAATTTGATAAAAGCCATCTATGACAACCCAATGGGTAACACAATTCTAAATGGGGAAAAACTGAAATATTTTACGCTTAGATCTGGTACAAGACAAGGATATCCTCTATCACCCCTCGTATTCAATATAGTTTTGGAATCATTAGCTGCAGCCGTAAGACAAGAGGGAGAAATAAAAGTAATAAAGATAGGTAAACAAGAAGTTAAATTACCACTATTTGCAGATGACATGATACTTTACTTGGAAGACCCAAAAAACTCCACCAAGAAGCTACTAGAATTGATACACAAATTCAGTAGCATAGCAGCATATAAAGTCAGTACTCAAAAGTCAATAGCATTTCTCTACACAGATAACAAACACATTGAGAGGGAAACTATAGAAACAATACCTTTTACAATAGCTCTGCAGAAAATGAAATATCTTGGAATTCATCTTACTAAAGAAGTTAAAGATCTTTTCACAGAAAATCATAGTACTCTGAAAAAAGAGATCATAGAAGATTTCAGAAAATGGAAAGATATACCCTGCTCCTGGATAGGAAGAACCAACATCGTGAAGATGGCCACACTTCCAAAATTGTTGTACAGATTTAATGCAATCCCTATCAAACTACCAACAAAATAACTCCTAGACCTGGAGAAATCATTCTTACAATTTATTTGGAACCAGAAAAGACCTAGAATAGCAAAGGCAATCCTGGCCAACAAACACAAGTTAGGAGGCATCACAATTCCTGACTTGAAATTATACCACAAAGCCATTGTGATAAAATCAACATGGTATTGGCAACAAAATAGATCGGAGGACCAATGGAATAGACTAGAAGATACAGAGGACCCTATGAACACACTCAACCACTTGATCTTCAACAAAGGGGCCAAATACACTTACTGGAAGAAAAATAGCCTCTTTAACAAATGGTGCAGGAAAAATTGGCTCTCCACATGTTGAAAACTAAAACTTGACTCAGGTTTATTACCATGCACTAAGCTAAAGTCAAAATGGATTAAAGACCTTAACATTAAAACAGAGACACTCAATCTCCTGGAAGAGAAAGTAGAAGAAACTCTTGAAGACATAGGGGGAAGCAAAGATTTCATGAACATGTATTCGCATGGGAAACACTTGAAAGAATTAACAACTGGGACCACCTGTCATTGAGAAGTTTTTGCACATCAAATGAAATTACCAACAAAGTGAAAAAACAACCCACAAATTTTGAAAAAATTTTAACTCATAAGCACTCAAACAAGGGTCTGCTCTCTAGAATTTATCAAGAACTAAAAAATATCAGGGTCCCTAAATTTAAAGACCCAATCCAGAAATGGGCATCGGAGATGAATACACACTTCTCAGAGGACAAAATTAAAGAAGTGAATAAATATATGAAAAATGCTCCACATCACAATCCATCCATGAAATGCAAATTAAAATAACACCGAGATACTACCTCACCCCAGAAAGTATGGCTATCATCAACAAATCAACCAATAAAAAATGTTGGAGAGGTTGTGGGGAAAAGGGAACCCTTCTCCATTGCTGATAGGAATGTAGACTGGTGCAACCATTATGGAAATCAGTGTGGAGTCTCCTTAGGAAACTAGAACTGGAAATCCCATTCAAGCCAGCTATACCCCTATTGGGAATTTTCCCAGAGGAACTGAAAATGTTGTATCATAGGGATATATGTGTACCTATGTTTACAGCAGCACAATCTGTGATAGCAAAATCTTGGAAACAACCAAGATGCCCATTATATGAGAAATGGTTGAAAAAGATGTGGCATTTTTATACAATGGACTATTACTGAGCTGTAAAGAATGATAAACTCGAAGTCTTCATATTTAAGTGGATGCCATTTGAAGACATACTTATAAGCAAAATAAACCAGACCCACATGTGCAAATATCATATAGTCTCCCTAGTATAACTCAAAAGAAGAATTGCAAATAGAAATGTGTGACACAATAAAAAGGAAAGTGAGAACTTGAAGATTGGATAATGAGGAGAGGGCTAGGAGAAACGCTGAGAGACATGACAGGCAAGACCATTCACTTACACACAGTAGATGGGTAAGAGAATGATCTTGAGAAACATCAGGAGATTAGCAGTTCAGTGGTAGGATTCTCACCCCAACTAACTATATATGCTGACACCTGTGAACCAAGCAACTGCACTGAATTTAACAAAGTGTAATAGAAGGGTCACACTCTAGATGCCTGCCATTCTGGTCTTCTAAATATGTACTTCTAGTCAAGACATAGCAGCTATTACTATACTGCCCTTTTTAAAAGGGTAGTAAATGAAAAATAAGACAAAAAAATGTCACAAGACAGTCATGCTACAATGTTACTATGCTGTATATGGATGGATTTCTAAATATCTATGTAAATATATGTAAGTGTTCATTCCTATTTTTTATTTTTTATTTTTGTTTTATTGAAGTACAAATATCAATGAGACAGTTTTAAGATACCTTGACAAGATGGATTTGATAAATTAATACATTGCAAACTGTTTTCATAATGTTTTGGTATTGTACGAGGTGCATACATGATATTATACTTACAGACATTATTATATCATATGTCTCTTATCAGTAAATTAAGAGAGTGTAGCTGTTTGCGTATCTTATTTTTTATACCTGAATTACATCAAAGATTCAATAATTAATACTTTCTACCTTGATTTTTTCCTAATGGTTGTCCATAGTACTAGAAGCTGACACAATATCCTGTCCAACCACCATTAGGGCAAATCTTGCCTCTCTTAGGATTATGTAGAAGCACGGCGTTATCTATCCCAACTGTACTGTCCATACACACACATCATGATTCTTCCTTTCTATACCCCTTCCTTTGTCTACACCTGTCAAAGATGGGCACTCCATTGTCATTCAACTAATTTAGGTGCCTGCATTCGATGACACAATCTAACACAGTCCAGCATTCCACAACAATAGTGAGTTATCTGAAGAAGTTGTCGACCATAGCCATTTACAGCTCAACTTATTATTATGGCCCCGCAGTGTATACCTCATTTTTATACTTTTCTGCTGGATGGTTAAGACCTAGATAGAGCAAGACCTATATACGAAAACATGTAGTTTTTGTTTCTTATGAGGTCAGTGAAGTCCCCTCACAGTTTATCTTGTAGTACTATACCTTAATCCGTAGATCCTTTGTCTGTGTCATCCATGTGGATGAGTCACAGCCAATGCTTGACCAGTTTGCTCTCTGAGAGAGCCTGAGAGAAAGTTTTCTCTCCATGTGACTCTCCCCAGGCACACTATAGAACTTCGATCACTTTCCTTTGTGGCTCCATAATCTCCTTGTTCAGAAAATTTGGAGTTCAACCGAGTTTCATGATGTTGCACTACAGGTTCTCCTATGTCCTGAGTCTTCACTGACCTTGAAAGGCTAGGGCCAAAATGTTGGCAGCCTTGTGGCTCTTCTATTTCTCCAATTCTTATCTGTGAACTTAGGTTGTTAACCATCCAGAAGAAAAGCTGATTAGTATCCTGCAGCATATGCCATTCACTTTGCCTTATCTGACTCAATTGTTTTTAGTTGTTGTACATACTTCAAATAGAAATGAAACAATATTGAATGATAACTTTCACAACACTGCCTGGGAAATCAAAGAAACAAAAGAGAAATATCCATTTAAGACATGGTCTGTCTTAGAGATGAGACCACAGCTGAAAACAAAAGTATCAGACAGCAAAATAAAGGCTAGGTGACAGGATGCTGAGAGACAGAGCCTCTCAAATAGGAAGGGGAAGAAGGGTGGAGGGGGAGGGATGGAGGAGAGGAAACAGATGAAAAAATAAATAAATTAAGAAAGAATGCATGAGGGCCAGCAAGATAGCTCAGCAGACTAAGCACCTGCTTAAGCAAGCACAGGGACCAGGCTTAGATTCTGGAAACCACATGCCCCACCAGTCCTGTTCCCAGGTACGCCAAGCCAGCCACTGAGCCCAGGCATGGTGGCACAAGCCTGTAATCCCAATGGGAAGCTGAAAACAGAAGGATCACAAGTCCAAGCTGTGCAGTGAGACCCTGTACCAAATACATTAAAAAAAAAAAATGTTATGTACATGCACCAACTCCTGACAAGCAATATAATTATGTTGTGCAAACATGTGCTATTAAAAAAATTTACAAATAAAAGAGTATCTATGGTTCCAAAAGGCAAACTATAAGTATATCTATAAATTTAAGAACATTTTCATTTGATGACTTTTCAAATACTAAAGAAATTTTGTAAATAGGTGGAAGAGAACATTATTTTAAACAACTACTATCATGCTAACAGACTTTGTAATGCTACTGCCAAATCAAGAAGGCTGCCTTTTCTAATACAGCATGAGGCATAGAGGCTGTTGGATAGCTCAGAGAAATAATTAAAACAGTTATACATCTTTAAAAGTTTAAAAGGAAAATCTGCTACTTCAGTAAAGTACTGTGGGGGCAGGAGTAGAGAAAAGATTAAGTTTCCTATAAAAATGGAGACTTGAATAATTTTCTTAAAACTAAAGTAACACTGAGAATTTTTTTGATTTTTTTTAAGAAAGATAATAAAAAACTAAAAAGCATTCAATGCAAAAAAATTCTTCTGACAGACTAATAAAGACTTTAATATGATAATCTAGTGTTTATCTGCGATTTGCTTGTGCAACTGCAGCTTTCTCAGCTATTATTCAAGAGCTATAAAATGAAGAATACCTAATTGCCTCCTGCAGAAAAGTATTACTCCTGAAATGACTTAAGCAAACACATTTTGAACTAACAAGGTGTTTAAAAATAATTTGAACTGAAAAATGAATGACAGCTAAATGATGGCCATTAGCATTCTACAGGTGCCCCTGGCCACGGCCCACTTCGGTTTTACTGAACACCCACCAGCCATTGGACAGCTTTCAATAGCAGTGTGTCAAGAACTTTAGCAACTCAAGTTTTCCCTTTCCTGTTACAATGCCTGTCAACTTAAGAGTACTGCTCTATCTATCGCCAGGTAAACTCAGAAGAGGAATGTTCTCCGCTTCCACTGTGGTGTTAGCTCAGTTGTTTGATAGGTTAGGCAAGATGGAGGAAGAAAAAGGTAGATTTGAGAAAAACAATTCTTCAGGCAAGGGACAAAATCAAATGTAGAGAAAAGCTGGAAAAGGCAATAACAGATGTTGCTTATTGTTATCTTCAAAGTAGTTGCTCAGATTAACTCTCTCATACTTGCCACAAATAAGTATTCTGGACAGAGCTTATCATCTGAGAGGGCATGGTGTTTTGACTGAACCCATGGCTTCACACTGAGCTACATAATAGCCCTTCTTATTTTGAGGCAAGATCTCCCTAAACTGTCCAAGTGGGACTTAAACTTGCAATCCTTCGGCCTTTGCTTCCCAGAGTGCTAGGATTAATGACATGCCTCACCATACTTGGTTAGTATCTTTGCTCTTAAATTTCATAAGAAATATACATATAAAAATACATTTAGGTTGGGGATGGTGTTGCATGCCTGTGATCCCAGAACTCGATCCTTCTTTCAGCCTCCCCAGCCCTGGGATTATAGGTGTGTGCCAGCGAGTGGGGCTGGTGTGGCACATGGTGCCGGGGATTGAACCCTGATCCCCATGCTTGCCTAAGCTTGCCTAAGCAGGTATTTTAGTCTGCTGAGCTATCTTGCTGGCCCTACATTGACTTCCTGCAAACCATCTTTCTGTCATCCATGCTATGTCCCATCCCAATCAGGTTCTCACCTGCACCCAAGTTGCCCTGCTAACTTCTTGGGGGCTCCTACGTTACCTTGGTAACTGCTGATAAGTGATAAGAGACTATGGAAGTGAAGCAAGTCACCTTGTGAGCCATTGAGATTTTCCTTAGGTCTGCTTCCTCACCTCCATTCTCCAAGTTCAGGCATATCTAGATCCTCTTACTACTGGCCTTCAAAACCTGTGCCTTCTCAGTTGCCTGATGTCTCGAAGTGCCTGCCCTGGCTTTCCTATCAGCCAGGATTGCTAATTTCTGGGATATGTGGCATTGCCTGGTTCTGCCTCCTTAGTCCAGCTTCTTGTGTAGCCATTATTTCTCCACTTCTGAGCATAACACAGGCCAAAGAAGTGATTTGCCTATGCTTACTTAGGAAAACATCAGTGTCAGATTTACTACTTTCATGTGAAAAGTATCTACTCTACAAATCAAGTCTCTGTTTCTATATTTGTGTGTGTATCTCTTTTCTGTCTCTCTCTCTCATTAAGAACAAAGCATAGTATATCTATGAAAGAAAGACATCCCATGACAATAACTGCATGGGAAACTGCAGTTAGATCTCAGCTAGGCTGTGCCTGCTAGAACTCTTGCTTATCAAAGGTGCTTTGCACATAACAAAATCAATTTCACTACAGGGAACAACAAGTCAGAATTGGATAACTTACTACTATAAGTCAATCGGTCAGTTCAGTGATTATGTCCTTTTCTTATTTTAAAGAGAAAAAAAAGCACAATAAAACCAATGATACGAAATTTCAAAATAAGATAATAAGAGAGTAATAATGGTTAACACAATGCTAATTGTTATCTTCAAAGTAGTTTCTCAGATTACATGATACAGATGTGAAAAATTGATCAAATGATACAAACACACCTTTCTTTTCAATGAACTTAAAAAATAGTTATCTTACTATCGTGTGTGTGTGTGTGTGTGTGTGAATTGTGTCTTAATAAAGTAGCACATGACAACATTAGGTTACAATTCTGAGTTCCTCTAAGGAGCAAACTCAGATATTTGACCCTGGAATTGGAAGGAATCACATTGGTTCAGCTTCTTTTCTGCTTTCAAAAGCATTATTCAGCATGGCTAGAATACAAACCATGTTCAGAATCTATAAAACAGAATTTTGATCCATTTCTTTTCCTGTATAAGAATCCTGAAAGTTTCTTATTACATTGTGGTCTACAAAGTAAGGGGTGTGAGCCCAGGATACACAAGGTAAATGAAGTGATGCAGAAAGAAAATACGAGGATTTCATTCTTCCATTTACAGTTCCCTTCTGTGTATAACTTACTGCATATATATATCAACAGATATAATTTATTATTTATTACAAATGAACATACACATGTTTTAATAAATATGAAAAATATTTTATAGTGAGGATGTGCAATCAAAGAGGTTTGCAGGCTTCCAGGACAATTACTAGCCCTTAATGGAACATTTAAGGCACCTCCCAACAGGACTTCCCTTCGCCATTCCTGCTCCATTATCCACAAACACTAGCCCTGTCAGACGCACTGTGCTCCATTCACACTGAACTGCTACAGCACACGATCGCAGAAGGGAGGAATCATGAACTTCAACTTGCTCTGGAGACATAATGCTCAGCACGCTGCACAGTGTCTGGTAGACACTAAAGATACATTATTAAGTGAGTGATGACTTAAACAGAACATAGATAAGTGGAGTTTCAGAAACTGGAATACGAACCTCTTTGAATGCTCCTGAGACTAAGGATATAGCTCTGCAGTGTACTGCCTGCCCAGAAAGTATGAGGCCCTCGGTTCGAATCCTAGTACCAAATAAGATAAAAAGCAAAACAACAAAACCAAAAACCTGCCTTGCTAAATATGGCTGTGCACACCTGTAATCTCAGCTCTGGGGAGGCTGAGGAGAGAGGACTGCTACAAACTCAAGGCGAGCCTCAGCTACATAGGCAGTTCACGGCCAGCCTGAACTATACAATGAGATTCTCTGTCAAAGCAAGCAAGCAAGCAAACAAGAAAGATAGAATATAGCAGAAAACAGAATTATAAAAAAATACTGAAAAAAAAATATATATATAAAATTACCTGAGAATGCCTAACATTAGTTAGTGCAAAGGGAAGACTTATGACCATTATAGAAATTAACAATATGAGAAAGATAAAAATGTAAAAATCAAAACAACAAAGCTTCAGTGACATGTGGGACAATATCAAGTGACACTATTAACATGAAGTATCTATCATCTTTGAAAGCTCTGAGAGGACAAGGAAGATAAATAGGGCAGGAATATATTCAGAAATCTAAGCTCTCAATCTGATAAAAGTTACCAACCAAAGACCCACAAAGCCAGCAAACCATAAGTAGGGAAGACACAAAGAAAAGCACATGAAGGCAGATCATACTCAGAGTCCTGAAAACCGGTGAGAAAGAGAAACTTGTAGCATCAGTCTCACACCCTAAAGGACAGAGTATATTTAGAAAGACAAAGATAGCACTCATCTTTGACTTCTCCTCCACAGCAATAGAAGCCAGAGGACAATGGAATGAAATGTTTTTAATGTTAAACAAAACAAAACATCAAATGAAAATCCTTTATCCAGAGAAAAATGTTTAAGAAAATAAAAAACCACCGTCTACCTAAAATTCTCTGTTCAGTTAAAGATACTTCAATTGTGACAGAAAAATAAAGCTTTTTCCGACAAACAAAAGATCACAGAAGTCACTGCCAGCAGACATGAACAGTAAGAGGTTATTACAGGACCTCAATCCTTTTAGTGAATGGAAAATGATACTACCTAGAAACCTGAAGGAATGAAGAACAATACAGATAGCCAACACAAGAACACATCCAGTTGTTTTTTTAAATTTCAGGTTGCTAAAAGGTTTAAACTGTTTAAAGCAAAAATGGCAACACTGTACTGTGAGGTTTATAATATGATGCATAAGTAAAATATATAGTAGCATAAAAAGAGGGGGGACAAGACAGCCTTGGAGGTTCCAACATTATATGTGAAATGATATATGACTTAACTGTAGAGATAAGTCAATGTTGTACAGTTCAAGCCTTACAGTCACTACTAAACTTTAAATAACAAAATATAGCCACTAAAGAACTAATACAAAAATATTAAAAAATAATAAAGGCACAAGATTGGATAGAACAAAGAGGTAAAACAAATAAAAAAAAGAAACTTAAGCACAAGATCAATAATTAAATATGATTTAATCAGTCTAATTAAAAGGTAAGACTCATCAGACAGATTCAAAACTCAGGAACCAACTATACAACTGTCCACAGAAACATAAATGGATGAGAACAAACATACCATGTGAACACTAACAATAAAGTTAGAGTATTTATATTTCTATCAGCAAAATAGACTTTCAACAAGGAGTGATACCAACATAAAGATAATTCACAAGTAGAAAAAAATTAATTCACCAAAACGACATGACAATCATAAATGTACGTACCATTGTATGAACTTCAAAAAAGATGAAGCAAAAGTTAACAAATGGGAAAAGGAAAATAGATAAATACATAATTATAATTAAGAGATTTCACTAGTCCTCTCCCAGTAATTGATAGAACAAGTAGACAGAAAATTAGCAAGGCTAATATGAGAGTAACATTATGAATGAACTTAATTTAATTGACATTTATAAAACAGTACGTCAGGAGCCAGGGAGATAGCTCGGTGGTTTAAGCATCTGCCTGGCAAACACAAAGACCTGGTTCAAGCCCTGGTACTGACCCCGGTACCACCTGCTGTGCTGGTCTGGGGAACCAAGCTGACCACCAAAACTGGGGGTGCTAGGGCACCCCTGTGATCCACGTGCTAGGGAGGCTTAGACAGGAGGATCACTGTAAGTCTGAGCTGTGTAGCGAGACACTGTACCAAATAAGTGAAATATTTTTAAATAATAATAATAAAATTTTAAAAAACACAGTACATCAGTGCCAGAACGTACATTTTTTTCAGTTCCACATGGAACAATTACAAAGATAATCATGTGGTGGGCCACAAAATTAGAATTTAAAATGTCAGAATTATTCAGTATTCATTCTCTGACCAAATAAAAGTTAAGTTAAAAATCAGTAACAGAGGATATTGGGGAAAATCTCCAAGTTTGGGGAATTAATATAAAACTACGCACGGTGGTGCATCACTGTCAGCCCAATGCTCGGAGGGCTCGGGTGGGTCCCTGGAGCCAAAAGTTTGAAACCAGCCTTGACAACACAACATGGTCCCACTAAATAAAGGACAGCTAGGTGTTAAAATACTGTATTTGCCTTGTGTGTATAAAGCAACACATTTACTCCCTAGTACCACAAAAACAAACACAACCACATCAACAAATGATCCATACATAAGGAATAAATCAGGAGAACTAAACATATTTTGAACCGAGCAGTAATTATATGAAGCATATTGATATTTGTTGGGTGTGTAATACTTAAGGGAGAAATGTGCAACTTTAACTGCTCATATTAGAAAGGAATACGGACATGAAATTAATGATCTAACCTTCCACTTTCAGACACTAAAAAAGAAGAGCACGATAAACAGAAAATAATAAAAAAATAGAAATTAAAAAGATAAATGAGAAGCAATAAAATATAAAACAAAAAAAATCAATGAAATTGAAACTCAGGTGTTTGGAAAGATCAATAAAATCAAACCTTTAGCTAGACTGCTCAAAGGAGAGACAACAAAGACACGAAAGGAGAACCAGTGTTAGAAATGAAATAGGAAGCATCTTTATAGATCCTATAGATAGTAGAGGATAATAACTGAATGTTTTCAATAATGTTATGTTAGTAAACTTGAAAAATTACATGAAATAACTTCCTTCAAAGATATAAATTGTCAAAATGGACAAAAGAAGAAATTTAAGAATGTGATATAGCCTCTGCCCCTTTAATGGACTCTATAAATAAAAATTTTTCAGTTTCAGATGCTCACTGCTTAATTCCATCAAGGATTTAGAGAAGAATTACTAGCGATCTTATACAAATTCCTTCAGAAGAAAAGAGAGAAAATAGTTGTAAATGTTTTTATGACTCCATTTCCTGATATCAAAACCTGAGAAAGTATCACAAAATTTTAAGATTAGTTTCTAAACAGAAGACATAATCCTTAGCAAAATAATAGCAAATCAAATCTAATAACACCTTTGAGTATAAATGCAAAGGACCTGAAATCAATATATCAAAGAGGTATCTGTCCCCTATATTCATTATAGTATTATCCACAATAGCCAATTATGGAATTAATCAAGTGTCCATTAAAAGGTACAATAAGACATATGCACAATTTTAGAAAGCAAATTTGAGGCTGAAATGGAAGAGCAGGGAATAGGAGTCACAGGATACAAAGTGACAGTTGGGCATGAAGAATAACTTTTTAGGGTTCCTGGACAACAAAGTGACTATAGTCAAAATAATGTATAAAGGGTCGGGGAAATAGCTCAGTGGTTTAAGCAACTGCTTGGCAAGTATGAGGTACTGAGTTTGATCCCCAGTACCCAAAACAAAAACAAAAAAATACAAACAAAAAACCACCCTAAATGTATAAAATACTTCAAAAAAAGTGAATTTCAAATATCTTACCACAAAAATGATGCGATGGATATGTTAATTAGCTTGATTTAAGCATTCCACATATATTACAAGCCACACTGCACTCTACAAATATATAAATTATTATTTATCTTTTTTTTTTCTTTTTGGCAGAACTGGGGATTGAACTCAGGCCCTTGTGCCAGGAAGTGTTTATTCCACTGAGCCATCTTCCCGGCCCCAAACTTTATTTATGAATTGATAATAAAATAATAATAGAGAAGTAGAAGGACATGTCTTCATTTGATAAAGAGCATCCTGATATTTGGCATCTTCATAGTGAAACAGAAAATGCTTTTCTACAAGATCAGAACCAAGCCCAATATATTCACTGTCTAAAAAAAAAAAAAAAAAAAAAAAAAAAAAAAAAAAAAAAAAAATATATATATATATATATATATATATATATATATATTCACTGTCTACATCTCTCTGCAGTACTGCACATGTCCCTAGCCAGTGCAGCAAGTAAGAAAAGAAAATCAAGGCATACAAACTCCAAAGGCTGAAATTAAACTGTCTTTCTTCACAGAAAACACAGTCTTGGCCTACGGCCTGAGCCTCTGTGTCCTCAAATTTCTAGGGTGACATCCTCACCTTCAAGGTGACGGCATCAGGAACAGTTCGTTTAGGAGATGTGCAAGTCATGAAGATGGAAGACTCAGAAACACAGTTAGTGCCCTTATAAAAGAGACCAGAAGAGGTAGCTCACCCTTTCTACCAGGTGGGGAGACAGTGACAAGGACTGAAATCTATGAGGACTAGGCACTCAATGGACTCCAAGTCTCTTGATACCTTCTTGGACTTCCTAGCCTCTAGAACTGAGAAATGTATTTCTACTGTTTTAAAACTACAGCACTTTAATGTAGGAGGCTTAAGTGGACTATGACAGTCTTAAACATAAAAAAAAAAAAAAAAACTATGAAAGCCTCAAAAAATTATTTGAATAAGTAAATCTAGCCAAGTTATAGCATTCAAAGTAAATATACACAACTCAATTTTCTTTCTGTTAACAAGAAGCCAGATGAAATAAAAATACATACCATTACCAACAGCACTTTTCAGAGTGATAGAAACACTTTATAACTTGGAGTAGTGGTTACACAAGTATACATATTTTCAAATGCTCTTGAAATGTCCATTTAAAATGGGTGTACTGATATCACATAAATTGTGTCTGTATGAAGTTGACTTTTTAAAGTAACAAAAGGCACTAGAACAGAAACAAGTGGAAGTTTTCTTTACTATTTATCATACTATAAAGAATAAGAAGTGAAAGCATTTTTGAAAGCAAAATGAAATACTCTGTAGTCATTCTTTGTTCTGATTTGGATCTCAAATGTCCCCCAAAAGCCATGTGTGGAAGGATTAGCCACCTGCCTGTAATGCTTCTGGCAGGTAGTGGGTCACTGTAGAGGCGAAGCCTAGCGGGGGACATTAGGTCACCAGGGGTATCAGAGAACAGGCTAGTGGATTTCAAGCCTTTCTCTCTCTCTCTCTTTTGACTTTCCCAACCACCATGATGGGAGGGTCCTCTGTCACATGCTCCCTGCTGTGATGCACTGTCACACCATAGGGTCAAGGACAGCAGGGCCAAGGGACATGGAATGAAACTTTCAAAATTATTAGCCCAAACAAATTTTGTCTCCTTTTATGTTGTTTATCTCAAGCATTTCATCATAGCAATAGAAAGCTAGCACATCCATCCTTGAGTTATTTCTTATCTTTATTTTCGTGTGACTAGAAATTGTTGACTAGTAGAGAATGACTGATGCAAATTAACTCATCTGCCACCTTATTTTTCAAGACAATAAGGTTGAAATTTTACCTGATTCTTGTCTTTTCCTTACCCTGTCACTGTTCATGTCTCACTATGTCCTCAATTCTACCTCTGAATCACATCTTGAATTCATCTATTTCAACCCATTGCTACCACCACAGTCTGAATCATTATCATCTCTCATTTAGAATAACATAATTGTCTTTGATCAATCTTTCTCCACTGTGTTCTTGCTTTTCTAACAATCCACTTTCTTTGGCACAGAAAGAGTAATCTCAGAAGACACAAATTAAATCACACTTTTCCTTTAGCTAAAACTCTCCACTAGGGGCCGGCCAGATAGCTCAATGGATTAAAGCACCTGCTTAGGCAGATGCAGGGACTGGAGTTTGATCTCCAGTGTGTGGTGACAGAGGCGCACTGAGACAGCCACTGAGACCGGGTATGGTGGTATGAGTCTATAATCTCAGTGCTTGGGAAGCTGAAAACAGGAGGATCACTACCAAGTCTGATCTGTGTAGTGAGACCCTGTAGACCCTGCACTAAAATACATTAAAACAAAAAAAAAACAAAATTTTAAAATTTAAAATTCTCTTTAAAATTAAAGAGAACAGAAAAATACTAGATAAGACATTAGAAATGACATATAATTTTTTAAAAATAGAAGATGATAGGTATTCAACAATGGCTGTGGTACTGCACATTGTTGTCTTCAATGTAGCTGTTCAGGTTACCAAATATAAGTACGTAAAATTGGTCAAAAGAGTTTCATCCTTTAGATCTCAGCTAACCATTACAGCCTCACACAGGCTCTCCTGGTCATCCAGTGTAAAGAAGTCTTCCCCTGTTCACTTCTTGCATGCAACTTAGGAGAACTAGGAATACAGGTCAAGCCTTGAAAAGACCCGAGGCAGGAATAAAAGTCATCTCAGAAAGATACCAATACTATCAATGGCTCCTACATGTATTCTGCTCTCTTATGCACCAGCCTCTGTTTTAGGATCTTTGCACATTAAATGACTGAATCCTCTTGGCAACCTATAGGAGGGAACTAAAATAGTCATTTCCCAGATGAGAAAACTGAAGCACAAACAAGTCTCATCACTTGCACAGATGCACAGCCCAGAAGGGTTGGAGCCAGAATTCTAAACCAGCAAGCTGGCTCCAGAGGTCCTGCTCTTAAGCATTAACTGTTTTGGAAGAAGGAATCTTTTTCTTTTGAAATGCAAAAGAAATTTAAGATAAAGACATATTTCAATATGGAAGAAGAAAGGATATTTGAAATAACCCTTAAATATTGTCTTCCTTACAGCAACAGAAATTCACATCATCTATTGTGCCTGAATACATTGGCTAAACCATTCTTTGCCCAAGAATGGGTGGGGAAAGACACACAGATTTGAAATAGTTCTTGTAGGGAAAAGATAAATGACTGTCAGGTGGTACCAACGGGCTGAAAATCATCAATGTGAGACTAGGCCCATCAACAGTCATACATTTTTCTTCATCTGTATTTGACAGATCAAGAGCAGAGAAAATTAACTTTTGCTTGTCTGGGGTTGGTGAGTGGATGATTAAGGACAAACGAAGCTCATGGGTGGCAGAATTCAAGGCAGTAAGGAAAGTGTGAATGAAATGTTCAATAATAGGCTAGGGCTGGGCATGTGGGACGGAACAAAAAATAAGTACCAAAGGACAATATGATAATAGTTTTAAGGAGAAAAATGTGGATGTTTAGGAAAAAAAGAAAAAATGTAACAATATCTTAACTATCAGTAATTCTGGAACAGTGAATAATGACTCCATTTTTTTATGACAGTAAGTAATAATAATTATCTTTTTAGATATAATAATATTATTATTATTAATAAAACTGTGGTTATGTTATCCTTTAAAGGTAGATACTGAAATATGACAAGAAATTTATATGGTTATCTTGTATTTCCTTTAATATTATATAAGAAAAGAAGTGAATAGTTTTTAGTGGGCAAGATTGGCCATGCGATGTTTTTTGTTGGAACTGACCAATTGCTACCTTAAAAAATATCTAGCAGCCAGCATGGTGACACACACCTATAATCCCAGCACTTAGGGAAGCTGAGGAAGGAGGATTGTGAATCAAGTCCAGTCTGGGTAACTTCACAACCTAGTGAGATCCTGTCTCAAATTTTTTTTTTTTAAATGATGAAAATGGAAATTTCAAAAACACTGGGTAGGTAACTCAGTAAAAAGGCTCTGGGTTGAACTCTCAGTAACACACACACACACACACACACACACACACACCATCTAAAAGAATCCATTTGAAAACATGATTCTGGTTGAAATATTTATTTCCTACATACTGTAAGAGCTACCCAGAGCATTATAAGGTCTCAAACCATAGGGTCAGATTTTCAATGTTAAATACATAAATTAAATTTACCCTGCTTATAAATCAAGCTGTTCAAAAAGGACATAACCACAGAGTCATCAAGGAACTAGTTATAAAGTTTTTAATCTGCTTTAGCAAAAAAGTAGCTAAAATAATTTATAAGTATAAAATATTTTCATTTTCATTCCTTCCGAGTGGTTGGTACTTTCAAGTAATAACACAAGATAATAACTGTAGAAAGTAGAGAATTTTGTTTAAAAAAATTTATATTTCTATGCACACACACACATATATAATGTTCACTTATAAAAATGTCAGGAAGTACAACAAACTGCAAATTATTTTAAATTAATTCTATGCCAGGTAACTTTATTCAGTATCAAAAACTTGAAATTTAACCATTTAAAATGTCTACTATTAAAAAATAAAAAATAAAAAAAAAATCTCTACTATTTGTATAAGACAGAAATAAACTCATAAAAGTGTCTAAGTCAAGTGAACATTAAGACTATTCAGCAACTTTTAAGTGCAAAAGCTGACTTGAGTAGTAGCATTTTAAGTATCGCAAATAAATAACCTGTAAAACTTCTGCAAGGTCAAAAATGAAGCTTCTTAAAGATGTCTTCCTCTATTACTTAATCCTAATTGCATTAGGTTACATACGTAACTCCAACCTGCTGTTTACATTCCTTCCATTAAAAGTTGCCTTAGTTTTCTTGGACCAAAGGCCCCAGAGTGAAAACAACCAAGCCCTACCCAAACTGTTATGAGAAATAGATCTGAATTTATAATAGTCAAGAAGAGACGTGTGATCTCAAAAAGGCTCTTTAACTTTATCATAAATGAAGTTACCAATAATTACATGAAACACGGCATCAATTAAACATGAAATAGAAGAAAAGGTAGTTGTACAAAATAACTGCTTAGAGAAGCAAAAAATAAAAAATAAAAAGTAGATAGAAGCACCGAGAACCTTACTGCTGAACTCTGCAGAAGGCGCCTTCAAATAAATATTTCAAACCTTCATATGAATATTTTAAGCATGACAACTACACATAAACACACAGCCAAAGTGCTCAAATCCACTCAAGAAAGACTATTAAGTCATCAACTTGCTCCTGACAGGATCCACTGAATATGGCAACAGTGAGAAGTCAGGAGACAGTTGGAATCATTTCAAGACTGCTAATTTAACTTGTCTTAAAACCAACCAATGCTCAACGTGTCATCATCAATGTCATCTCATCGCAGTCTGAAAAGCCTTCGACCTAAAGCAAAAAGGTCCCCAAGTGCCACCCTTCTTGTCTACCGGTTGAAAATCTAATTGGTTCTGCTGACAGGCTTGGGAATTGGTAGGAAGGCTGTTCAGTTAATCTCCAAGGGCCAGCAAAGAGCTCAGTATCCATCTCTGAGCTTTGCTCCCTGGCTGTCGTAAAATGACTCTGATGGCAGTGCAAGCTCTTATGCTTCAGCTGTCTCCTGACTTCTGTTAAGTCAAATTCAATAAAGTTTGTCACTCAATAATCTGAGAGCTACCCAACAAAACCTCTTTGATCAATAACAGCTTGCCTGTGTGCACTTGGGAAGGTGACCTATTAAAGATTAAAAACACACCTGCTGCTTAAAGTGAGAACATCATTTTTTACTTTTAAATGCAATTTCATCCACTAAAATCAGTTTAACTATTAAATGTGTATATAAAGTATTGTAGGCAAAAATAGAAATGAGATTTTTAAAAAGGGCAGCTCAGATAGGATGCGTCTTACTATTACATGTGCATAGCAAGCACTGCAGGGAAAAACAGAAATGAGATTTTAGAGAATGGACGGCTCAGACAGGATGCTTGATGTTTCAATTAAGTTGGATAGTTTTAGGGTTCTGCTGTACCATATTCGGTTCTTATATAAGCCATCTACACCCCAGCTTTCCGTGTCTGTATCACGTACTCATTTATTTGTTGCCTGTGTACAGACAAAGCACTAGTATTACAACATTAATTCAATCCTCAATCAAAACGAAGTAATCTGTTGCCCTATGGCATTTACCTTCCTGCAGAAAATCATGAATGCTCATTCTGGGAAAATGCCCTCTATTTTTTTAAAGCCGCAGGCTCCTTTTATTCACATGGTTTTCTTCACCCACCCATATATGATCAGGTAGAACTCCAAGAAACTTCCAAGTTACTAAAGAAAACTGAGTTCAGAGAGCAACAGAAACTATTGGGCAAAATTAGAGAAACATTCATGTTCATATTTCATATTCAAGCTTCTCAACTTGAAGATTTAAACTCTTCTACTAACAAAGAATTTTAAAATACTTTAAAAAGTAATCAACATCATCAAGATGCTTTTTTCTAAGAAAAGGAAAACTGGATAGCACTTTTCTCACTAGATGTCAAGGGCAAAGGACAATACCCTGTGGCCTCTTCTCTTACTTTAAGAATGTATGTTTAGGATTCATTTATTTGCAATACAACAACAGTAACTTAAAGATGCTTCATCATATTACAAGGGACATTATATAAATAGATTGAGATAAAATTTCTACAGAGCCATGATTATGGGTCAATATTAAATAAAAGGTTCTGCTAGCGTTGTGACTCATGTGACTTCGAGGGTCCTGATTGGCAGCTGCTCTCACCAGGCAGCAAATGATTTTCCTTGTAGAGACAAATGTGTCCACCTCTGAGTGTATGTATATCAGTCTCTCGTGTGGGCGTTTTTCAGAAAGTTTAAACGTGTTTATTTTGTAAGGCATTAATTTTCTCCCATGACATTCCTGGCACTATCACATAGGACACATGTGACAAGGAGATATGGATTACATCTCCAACAGCCCCTAATAATTTCATCATAGTCTCTTTGAACTCTGCAGCTTTTTCCTGATCTGAATTAATCACTTCTCCCCTTCATTGGCTATTATCTCCTTAGTTTCACGCCTCTGGTTTTCTGGTTTCTGTTTGAAATATCTTCATCAAAGCAGCTGCATATGGAAACATGAGTTCATTTCTGCTTTCATTTGTTTTTCTCCTGATTTATGCGATATGCATACACCAAGGTTTTTAATGCCTGGATGTAGCAACACATGAAGTTCAGAAAGGCCAACTTAATCTAATTAAGGTTTTCTGACTAAAATAAGGTAATTCTTCGTGTCAGCTGAACCCTGGGATAAGGTGACTCATTTCAGAGGATATCTTAGTTTGCTCAAATATGTAGCTATAATGAGGCTGAGCTGAGAACAAGAAGCATTACTGTTATGATCACTGTTTCTGGTGAATAAAAAAAATTCTTGAAGGTTGTTCTATTAGTATATACATATGGCTTTTTAAAAAAACTTTTAAGTCATCTAAATCAAGTGACAATAATAAAAATATGTGGGTTTCAGAATACCAGAATTAGAGACAACAAAGGAACAAAGTAGTCACTAGAGCTCATCTCTTACAATTGTTTAGCAGAGAAATGTAAAAAATTTTAAAGGCATAAAATGAGATGGTGTGAGACTCAATATCTTGGGATGTTTGTAAAAACACATGGGACAAATTTGCATTTGTCTAAGACCACTCAGCAGAATACCGAGATTGATTTGTAAAGTGCACAAGAATGAAAGAGGGGAGTCTGGAGGGCGCCGCTTCACGGCTCGGAAGAGGTAACACCTCTAGGACACAACAGAGGCGAAGTGGCAACTGCACTCCAAGGACGACCCACTGGACCTATACGTGGAAGTGGAGAGAGAAAGGGCACTCAGGCCGAGCTCCAGGCTTCCGGAGTGCGTGACTGGCTGCAGAGAAGCTTTCCTCTCTTGAGTTTTCTAGGGGACGGAGTACAGAGTTGTCATTCAGTTCTGAGCACTGGCATCAGGTGCACTGGCCCCGCAGTGAGCACCCCTGTGCCTGCTGTGCCCCTGCCTGGAATCCTCACCCCTAACTGCACGGCAGCCAGAGCCTTGCCTTCTTTGGTCCCCCTTGGTAGGCCACCATCTTCAGGAGGCCTTCTGTAACAGGGCTCCCTATGATTCTCCTTTTCAAGGTCTTACGGTGCAATTATAAGTGTGGTCAAACATACATGGCAATACTTTTCAATATCAACTAGCAATTAAATAGACATTCTCCTCTTTAATCCATATTCTGCTCCCTGTGCAGAACATGCCCTAAGCCCCACTCAATGCCTCCCATAAAGGCTCCCAAAACATTATCTTACTCAGGAGAAAGCATCATTTTCCATGTTGCAAACCAAAGCAGAAGCCAGGGAATCCCTGAGTCTTCACTCTTAGTTACTTTAGTTTTGATTCCAAGCAATCACAAAGCGAGCCTCCCTCAGTCTGTCTTTGCTCTTCCTTCAGCCAAGTTCAGCCAACAATCTCCCCCTACCCTCATTACTGCCTTCCTACTCCCAAATGGTCTCTCTGACTTTGGGCTTCCATCATTCGAGGTCAGTCTTTGTACAGCAGCCAGGCCTATCACTGCTCTGCTTGAAGTTTGTCTTGTTCCCAGCGCCTTAAAATGCTTAATAAGGCCCTTGAGGATCTGGTCTCTGCACCTTCTCCATAGGCATGTCTTAGGAGGCATCACGCACAATTTGTCCCTCTTTCTTTTATACCGTCAATCTGCTGCCACGGTTCCTGACTCACTCCCCACTTCCAGGTGGCCTCCTTGCTACTATACTGTGAACAAATCAGGAGACTTCTCATTGGGAATTTCAATTTGGTACTTTTCTGCCTTGAATGTTCTACTATTCTAGAGCCATAGGGCTGCTCCCAAAATGGCTTTCAGCATTTCATTCAAATGCCTCCTCAGTGAGGGTTTTCTTGACCTATGTACTGAAATTGCCACCCAGCTCCAGCGTACCTCATCCTCCTTCCCCTTTGTTTCTCATCAATGTTCTTATCACTATTTATCACAATCTATATTTTGTTTATTTATTTTCTGTTTATTTCACTCATAAAAATGTAGACTTCATGAGAACTGAGTCTATTTTGTTCTCTGGTATCTCTGGCATCTTGAGTGTGCCTTGGAACACAGACAGTCAGTAACTATGTGCCTTGAATACGTCAGGATGCAATGCACCTCTCCTATTCCCCGGTATTACTACTATTGACTTCTCTGTTCCTCCTCACTGGACAGGAAATGTATTTCAGTCAGCTCTATGTTTCTAGAACATAACATGGTCCCTGGCACAGAGAAGACTCCTGAGTGAAATCTCTCTCACTTCCCAGGGAAACACTTCTGGGTTCGTAATGTCTCCTGTGCCTCAGATGCACTCTTCCACTTTTCATCTTCAAGTTGTAGATGAAAACCATATATTTTAACAGAAGATCTATGATTTCTTCTCTCCAGGAATTATTTTAATTGAAAAAGAGGATTGAAAAAGAAAAAAGAGCATTATAGGTTTTCTGGAAGCAGTCTATCTATAATCTCTATTATATTTTGTATTTATCACTTTTATATGGATTTCAGTATTCTGCCTCGAATTGTGATCTCAAATATTTATCTTAATATTCCCATAGAAGCAGATTTTTAGATTATTAGGTTTCATGTAATCCACACTTCTCACTCTACAGATGATAGGCCTGAAAACTCAAGCATTATACAACTAGTGCCAATTAGAACTCTGGAGTCAAACTGACTACATCACTAACTGTATGGCTTTGGAAAAATTCTTAATTTTTCTATAACTCAATTTTCTCATCTGTAAAAGAGAAAATAAAGCCCTCAGGATATTATGAAATATGAAAAGAACTTCAAACTATGCCAGCTTCTGCTAAGTGCTCAGCAAATGTCAGCACTTGTTGCAGCTGTTAGCACTGATTCATCTGCGAGCTCCTTGAGAGCTGGTGTGTGATTTCTCCACCTTTTTATTCTCTGGTGAGTTAAGCACAAAGTCCTGTGTATAGCCAAAGCTATATGCAAGTGTATAGTGACATATGTACCTTAAAGAGAATACAGAGTAATTTTTACATTACTAGTGAAAAATAAACATTTCAAAGCATAGTACATAGGTTTCATGTAATCCACACTTCTCACTCTACAGATGATAGGCCTGAAAACTCAGGCCTATTTTAACAAATGGTACAGAAGAGATTCATGACCAATCAGAACAAAGCTGTCCTGGTGCTAGCTTAGGGTTCTGAAGACGCTATGCTGGGTTGTTCATTTTTCTTTCATGTACTGGGTCACAGGGAAAAGAACTGGAGATTCCCAGGGCATAGGAAATAGGGAATGGTGTCCAGGAGGGTGCTATTTCCCAATCATTATAAAGGTATTTCAACATTTTAACAACTAGTTGAGCTACTGTGAACCAGCTGAGTGCCCTGTAAACAGCAGACACTCAGACACTAATTATTTAACTAAAAACACAAATGCCAACAACATTTTAAGTTATCAAAATAATGTCAGGTGCAGAAATCTTACATTGTTCCCCAAAGACTGATTAAATCTTATGTAAATTTAAAAGAGGTACCATGGAATTTTCATAGACTTAGCCCCAGCCATTTTTTCCTCTTCACAGCTCCTCCTGTTGCTATACATTGTGTCTGGAAGAAACTGACACACAACACAGAGAGTGAATTGGCAAAGTCTTACTCAGCTGTGAAGAAAATCTTGCTTTAGGCTTTTAAAGTCAATGATATTAATGAGTGAGGGTGGAGAGAAAAGCACAACATTAAGTGAAACAGTCTGACTAGTTAGCCATTAAGTGACTTTAAGGTCACTTTGGCGTCCTCATGAAGACTTCAATGTACATGCGTTAGTAAACGTTTTATTTAAACATCTGAATGAGCCTTTCATCTGCACAAGTCTGGTACTGCTACTGATTTTTTAATGAGCTAATCAAATTGCAAGAAACAATTTTTATTATTATAGTAACAATTAATTATTATGCCGTGTCTCCAAAGCAGATAACTGCTAAATATTTAGTCCTAAGAGTAGGATACATCCATAACTGTAAAGTTGTTCAGAATAAGAGGAAATTACTACTACTAAAAATCCCATAATCAGTACGTCTGCAAGGGTAACTCTCTGCTTTTTTGAAGGGCTGAATTTAGTCAATGATGTATTATTTCTGATAACTAAGATTGTGGTTATGAATACAATATGTTGACAACTACTCCCTCTTCAAAACGTCAGTGCTGTGTGGACTGGTTACCTTATTTGCTCACTGGTAATTCCTGACAAACTGTCTTTCGTCTCATGAAGTTTTGATCTTTCTAATGGGAACAGCTGTTAGGTATAAACAATAACTTTAGTGCATAAAATTTAGATAAAATGCTTTTAAAGTTATACAGGATACTATTGAAGCATTGCACACATAATTTGTAATTTATCCAGGCCCAAAGAGTGGAAGAGAATTATTTAAACACCCTCTTTGTGAGTACTTCAGGGCATGAGTTTTTATGTTAAAACTGCTATGGTTAGCCGGGCGTGGTGGCTCATGCCTGTAATCCCAGCACTCGGGAGGCTGAGGCAGGAGGATTGTTGTGAGTTCGAGACCAGCCTGAGCTACAAAGTGAGCTAAAGGCCAGCCTGAACTGCATAGTGAGACCCTGTCTCAAAAAGACAAAAAAAAAAAAAAAAAAAAAAAAAAAAAAAAACAAAAAAAAACTGCTATGGTTAGTGTACTATGCTTTGAAATGTTTATTTTTCACTAGTAACGTAAAAATTACTCTGTATTCTCTTTAAGGTCCATACGTCACTACACACTCCTTAAACGCATTAGACCTAATTGTGGACAAGCTTAGGCTCCAGCTCCTGCTTGGGTTCCTGATGAGCCCTCTAACCTTGGTCACTTTGTTTCTGCCTATTAGGTCTATTTCCAGTTTGTTAAAATATCTGCAGCACTGAGTCTGCTTCCTTTTTTTTTTAACCACTGGAGGGGGATTAGAAACTTTGACTCTGTTTTCTTTTCTTTTTGTTTTAAATTTCTTTTTGAGACAGGGACTCTCAATACAGGCTGGCCTTGAACTTGCTTATGTACCCCAGGCCAGCCTCAAATTTATGGAAATCCTATCTCAGCTTCCCAAGTGCTGGGATTACAGGCACGTGCCCCCATACCCTGTGATTCTGTTTTATTTTTACATGTCAGATTTTGCAAGCAATGAAGTTATTTGGTAAGCTTTACAGACCTCTGATATGTGTGCAACATTCTGTATGCAAATACAAGGATAGCTTTCTTCCTTCTCTACAGATTCCCCAACACGAAAAGGTTAAGAACTACTGTATTTTTCCTCACCCTCACATAAGTAGCAGAACACGACTAAAGCTTCCAAGTCATACTTTAGTTTTACCTTGACTTATTTCATTTAATCTTAACAAACACATTACAAATGTAGCTTGTCAGTTTAATTGAAAGGGTTACATTATTTTGGTTGTACTGACAGCTTTTGTTCATTGGAACTGTAGATTTTGGTAATTTGGGTAATTTTCTCTTATGAATCAAAAATATGGAAGAAACTTAAGAGATCTGGGAGAGTTACTAATTTCACTTCACATGATAAAGGTACTGTTTCCCAAACTGAGGCTCCAAATTTCCAAAGAATTCCTTTGGCCCTTATTTTCATCTTCACTGTGCTTTCTTAACATTTTATTCCCAATTCTTCTATATCAACATTATGATTATTATTGTCTAGTACTGAAGTTGAACCAAGAGCCGTCACATCGAGCTACATCCCCAGGCCTGTTACTGACTGATTGATTGACTGATTGATTGACTGACTGATTGCAGTATTGGTGATTGAACCCAGGGACTTTCTATCAAGCGACACCCCAGTGTTTCCTTTTCTTTTTAGACATAGTCTTGGTGTGTTGGCCAGACTGGGCTCAAACTTGTGATTCTCCTGCCTTGACCACCCAAAATGTTGAGATTATAGGCAGGTGCTATCATGCTAAATTATAATGTTTAAATATTAGCTTTCATTTTTATTTACTCTTCTATTTCTATCTGACTTTCTCTTCAACTAAACTGTAAGTTCTCAGAGGAAAGAGACATACTTTAATTTTTTTGTTTCCTTTCCATTTCAGAGATTTATAAAATTCACTAGCAAGTAGATACTCAATAAATCACCATTGAATGAATAAACACACACCTCTAGGCAGAAATGTATCCTCATCCCTAACCTATCTAATTATATATAACAAGCCTGTTTCCTCAAAGGGAAAGGAGGGT
The DNA here is from genome assembly GCA_004027165.1 of Ctenomys sociabilis. Lineage (NCBI taxonomy): Eukaryota > Metazoa > Chordata > Mammalia > Rodentia > Ctenomyidae > Ctenomys > Ctenomys sociabilis. The sequence continues at coordinate 111,378 of PVKA01000080.1, forward strand.
CATTACTTTCTGTAATCTTTATTTGTTTATTTGTTTTGATAGTCAATATCTTGGGCTAGGATGTCTTTGGAAGCGAACAGGCTACATTTCAGCTTTACATAGCAACTTTCCCAGAAAAATCATATAAATAAACTAGAGTGGCATTCAGCCTTTCTTCCACTCAAGCAAATCTGAAGGAAGACTCACGAATCCATGAGCAACAGAGCATCACTGCAACATTGGCCCTGCCCTTAGCAGGGGCTGGGAGGCTGGGAGGTGAAGAAGAACTGAGTGCATTAAAAGCCCTATGAATGATTCCCACTGCCTCCTTCAGGACAGGCCCTCTGCCCATTCCTCCTAGCAAGCAGACAAAAACTACATTTGAATAGTTAGGAAGAGAATTGGTCCACCAGAGTACATTTTATAATTTCAGAAACCAAATTCCATACAATCACAATAATCAACAATGGTCTAAACAATTAAGAATTTCTGACCATATCGAGATCCTTTCAGAGACCCCTACAAGTTTCTAAGTGGCCACCATACACTCTTCTGGGAAACTCTAGACACTCAAAGGTAAGAAAAAACTAATTTTTTCATTGATTAATCTCTTTTAATATATTTTTTTCTCCTAAAACAGCTATAAATGTGATTGGCTGATATAGCAAGAACAGACTGGACTTTACTTAAAGAAATGAAGATAGGTTGGGATTTATGTTCAAAGTAAAAGATGAAAATAAAGTAAGATATTAAAACTAATAGTTTAGAAGCACCCATTAACAATATCCTCAGAGGAATTTTAACAAAATTCAGGATACGGCAATTCTACAGGACAAACAACCTAGTTTCCTTCCAAAATGATTGATAAGAAAATAAAGGATAAAGGAAGAAGAAATTCAAATTTAAGAGATTCAGGAAGAATATAACCCAAATACAATGTGTGGTCTTGCATCAAGATTGAAAAAATATATATATAAATAATATGAGGTACTCAAGAGGGAGAGAATTTTTTTTTTTCCAGAACCAGGGATTGAACTCAGGCCCTTGCACTTGCCAGGCAAGTGCATCTTCTACTGAGCCATCAACCTGGCCTGAAATTTGAATGTTCTGTATGTTTGATTGCATTGAAGAAAATATTTTAGTTGTATTATTGATAGGTAATTATAGATGAAGGCATTTCAGAACGAAACCATGTCTGGCATTCAGTTTCACACAGCCCACTGGTGGGAGATAAGGGCTGGGTGGAGCTACCAATGAAATAAGACTGGCCATGTTTTGGTTACTGAAGTGGGCAATGGATATTTTGGTTTCCTTATACTGTTTACTGTACTTTCCTGATTGTTTTGTTAAATTTTTTATACAAACACTGAGAATATGTGCTGTATTATATTTTTGAAAAATGTGAGGAAATCAGAGGATTTTCAAATTATAATAACTCCCATACATACATACAGATTTCATTTAAAATGCCCATGAGGCATCTAATTGCATCAATTATACATTTCTGCACTTAAATCACCATAGCCAGTGCTTACTTATTTGGTTCTTATTCAACCCTGTATTTCACTAAAAAGAGTAGCATTCATAATTATTTGTCATTCTTTCAATTCTTTGTTGGAAAATAAACAGAAAACGCCTTCTCTGTGTCAGTCACTGAAGCTTCCACTGTTCACTCCTGGAAGTGACACAAGTGTGACACAGGGAGGAGCAACTTAGTGCTCACTCAAGACATAAACACAGGTAGGGCTGATTTTAAAAATATTTTTAAAGATTCACATATCAACATCCTGCCCCTAAAATAGTTTCCCAAAGGAAAAATAAAAATTCTCCATCATTTCACTACAATTTAAGCCTTGTTGTGTTATTAGAAATTATGACAACATGAGGAATAGATTCTTAAGAGTAGAACAATCTCATCAGCATTACTGGGGCACATTGAATGCAATCAAAGAGGCAAAGGAGAATAAAAAATATTCTTTGACAGATGAGCCTGCCCTGTCATGGGAATTTGCAGCCTGTCTGCACAGAATGAATTTCCTATTGAGGCAAAATGTTCCTTCTGATCATTAACGATTGCTACCAAAATAACTTTTAAAAGCCCAGAACAGTACTGCTACATAATAAGTTACAATTAATTATGAGTCACTAATACTGATAAACAAATCAAAATCTAGATAAGCAGCCTGAGCCTCAAAGAAGGGTACAGGCTGGTTACAAAACAGAGAGGAGTAAAAATCACCGCTTAGATACAACTATTGTGAACTGTTAAAGACAAACGATAGAAGACCGAACTCCTAGATTAACCTCGGGGAGGGGCCATATTAAAATACTGTCAAGTAATTTATTTATTCTTTTTATATAAGAATTAAAAAATTTAAAATGGGCCCTTTATATTCTGAAAGGGTAGACCATATGTTTTTTGATATTTTAAAGTTTGGGGACCAAACTTGGCTAACACTATAAAAATAAATCACTATGATTTCAAGAATGGTGCACCAGTAATGAGCTGGATATGATCAGCTCACAGTGAACTCAGCACAGCATCTTCCACTCTCTCACTGCACAGGTAATCAACTGAGACGTTGTCGCAGACGGCTTGTCACAAGCTAGTGCTGGGCTGGAGCCTGGCATTCAGATACCACTACCCCATAGTCTCTTCTAACTCTGAGTGTGAATCGGAAACTAAGACCTTCTGGCTCTCTAAATGTTAGATCCCTCAGGTTATTTAAATAGAAAAAGATATCTGTCATCTTGAGAGGTCATTTTTTTCAGCCATTGTGTTTCTCTGAGGGATCAGATATTATCATTTAATTTTCTCACCAGCTCTTTCTTTTCCAAATCATTTTACAAAACAGACATTTTAGAAATACAGTTTATAATCACAATGGGGATCACTTAGGGTTAGTATGTTAGAAGCTATTTAAAGTTCATATTGAAGAAAGTAGTAGATATTTGATTTTGTAAAAGGAATTTGACAATGTAGATCCATTTTGTAAAGGGAATTTGACAATGTAGATCCAAACATAAAACACAAAAATATTTATCTGCTATTTCTTTAATAGTTTATTTCAAACAAAAGTCTTATTGGGTTCTATTGAGTATAGTCTCTAATTGATCAAGTGTGTTAATTTAGCAAGCAGATAAACTTCCCTAAGTTGAAATTCTTTTTTCCCCCAAGTTAAAATTCCTAAATATGAAAGTTCAAATCATTTAGAGAGAGGTTTTCTGTCAAAAACTTATTCTCATGATGGTTGTGTAAACGGAATGGTTCTAAATTGGGAACCTTAAAAACGCACAAATGCCTTTTCCCATCTTAATGCAATGATAAATGTAAATTTCAGAATGTGGAAATAGCCTTTTAGACAAAATTATTCAAACAATATTGGTTTTTCATGACGTAAAAGATAGGTTAAGATGAAAATATTAGAAAATTTTCACAACTCATTCATAAAGTGTAAAATACTCATAAAGTACTTAAAAGCCATTAATTATGTTATTCAAGGTCCATAAAATATTGCATTATTTTGAAGGAAGATTTACAGAATCCCTGTACTGGAGGGTTTCTTCCTAATTTCTAAAAGCAAACAGTAAGAGGCACATTCACTTTGTCTTCTCACCCTTGTTGGGGTGTCAACTCCACCCTAACACTCTCCTCAGCAGTGTGGGTAGCCCCGCCCAAACATGGGTGGTGCGCCCACCATTTTCCCTTGATTGGAAAATAATACTAGAAACATGTATGAGATCTTAACCAAAGATTCCCATGTTTTAGATTTTTAATGAACATGTTCAAGATTTTTTTAAATCTATGGGATTTTTAAGAAATGATTCTGACAAATTACTTTTCATTTACACAGAAGATAATGGCCTATTAAAAGAAATAATAATAGGGCATGGATTAAATGGGCTCTAAAAGAATACGATATTGATGTATCTACATTTTCCAGCTCATTCATTGAAAGGATTAGTTGTAACCAGTGCAGTAGCTATAAAATGTTGAGAGAGATTGGTTCCTAAGAACTGCCACATGGTCAGAAGAAAATATTGTACAATGGTGTTATTGGAGCCCTTCGGGCAAGGACAGATACAATCTAGTTTTTAAAACTGCCAGGTATTATGAAGTGTTACTCTCCATCTGTAAATAAGTCATGAGTTATTGCCACAATGTTTGAGAAATGGAGAACCATGGACTTTCTAAAAGAATCCTCAAACTTCTTTTAATTAAACGATGCTTACTTAGCTTTACCTATTTTTTTCATTCTATTTTAAATGTTAAAAGTGATTGTTTACTAAGCAAAGATCAAGAACCTGTATGTGTCAATATCATAGAAAATATAGGCTTTTACTATCTATATTGCTAATAGATTTATAATTGACCAAACTTCAAAAGACATACAAATGCGTAAGCTCTACAAAGATAAAATGCATACATTTTTCTTAGGTAATTATGGCTTTTTACCGACATCTGCAATTACTCAATCTAATCATGCATTTCCAGTTAGCAACTTTCAGATACGTGGTTTGGCATGTGTAACTGAACAGCTGGGATGGGATATAACCCTTGGAAACTCCTCTTTTATGAAACATAACTTCATTGCTTGTTTTCATTTTCTTATATTTTCTCTCCTGCCAACACCATCTCCTCAGCCAGAGCCTTTGATAAGGCTTATTTTCTAAGATAAGACCCCCCAAAATTCTGACTTTAAGGGTAAGCTGCTGCCTAGTAGATTCTCCTCAGCTGAGATTTCAGTATGGTCTATAATTTTCTCCTTGTATCACTGTATTTCTACTTTGTGCCAAAACACCAAATAGGTTTCACAAATTAAAAGTGATGTATGATTAAGTCATACTTGTCAGGCTTTTCATTAGTGGCTCATTGAAGAGGACAACACTAATTCCAGCAGGATGTAATGGGATGTTGAAAAAAAAGAGTATATCCTAATGCTGAATAAAACCTTTCAACCATTTACACAAGGAAACTGGAACTTTAGGTTTTTCATTTTATTTTTCCCTACTTTGATTTTTATGATTCAAAACCAAGTTTCCATCAAAAAACAATAAAGAGAGACAAGGATCTTAGCACTTGAAAGAGAATTTGGGTGGCCCACAAATTTGAGGGCAAAAAATCCTTATTTTTATTAACCTAACCAAAATTTAACATTGCTTTCTGTTACAAGTGTGGACTATCATCTGGTATTTCCATTTAACATTATACTTTCTGCAGTTATTTCAAAATGGGATTCATTCATAGTGAAGCAGTGAAATAGTTATTACAGCTGTAGCTAGATGTTATTTTTATTGCATTAATAAAGAGACAGTATTATCACAAATATCATATACACATTTTGAAAACTATTTCAATGCAATTTTTGGTGTTCTTATATTTTAAGTTTAATACATACAAGATAGGGTTTTGAGAAAAGATCCATAAACTATAGCATCAATTCCCAAAGCACTCATGGCACCTAAAGACATTAAGAACCCCTGAAGGGTGATGGTACACATACTTACGTACCACACATCATACCTTTACTTTTTTTTACTGAAATGTAAATCATGAATGACAAAGAGCCCAGAAAGTGAGGTCCTCCCTCTCTAAGCTGCAAATCATTAGCTGGTGATATCACTTATTGATACAGAATCACTGTATAGAATTATATATATTAGGTCCTGTTGTAGTTTGGGGTTTTACTATGGGAACAACATAATACAGGATACATATTTTTTAAGATTATTTATAATAGTCACCCAAAGAATCATATACAAAGGAAGCATAGAAGTCAGTCCTTTCAACAGATAATTCTGAAACAACTATAAATTTACATTAAAAGTAAGAATCTTGGCTCATATGCTATACCACTCATCAAAATATATCACAGATGTAACTGTAAGATTTTGAAGCCTAAAAAGCAGGTAAGAAATAAATTAGAGAACCCTGAATTAGAGAGTTCCTTGACATGAAACCAAAAGTATGCTCCATAAAATAAAAAGTAAGATGAGTTGGACTTCATCAAAATTGAAAATCTCTGCCCTATAAAGACAATTATTTGGAGGAGTAATCTGCAAATCATTGATCTGCTAAGGAACTTGTATTCAGAATATATAAAGAACTTAATAACAAAACAACTGACAAAATTTTTAAGCTGGGGAAAAACTGATCAGGCACTCCATGAGAGAAAATACATAGACAATAAATAAGAGGGCCAGGGAGATAGCTCAGTGGAATAAGTGCTTGCCTGGCAAACACAAGGACCTGAGTTCGATCCTTGATACCACCAAAAACAATTTTAAAAAATAGACAACAAATAAGCCCATGAACAACAGCTCAGCATCTATGGCCATTGGAAAAGTTTAAAATTACAATGAGATATCACTACATATCTATTAGAATCATTAAAATTAAAGACTTGCCATCCAAGTTTTAACATAACTCTCCTAACACTGCTGCTGTAAAATAAAGCAAATATTTTGGAAAACAATTTAGCAGTTTCTCAAAACTGTAAAAAGTTATACACATATATGCCACAGTGTTCAAGAATTTGACACCTAAAGACCCTATAAGAAATGACAGCATGTTCATAAAAAGCTTATACATAAATGTCATAGCAGATTATAACTAACAAAACCTAGAAACGATCTAAAGGAGTGAATACTTTATATGGGAGAGATAGGATTGAAAAATATGGGGAATGTTTAAATTTGCTTACAATAAAAGACTCAGTGCCTTTAGACTACCTCAAAGTACTTCCTTTGGCTTTGACCACACTTCCCCCATCACCTTGCCACTTTCTAAAGCAGCTGTGGAAGTCCTCTCTTGTGAGCTATGCTGCTGTGGCTGTTTCAATGTTCTGAATCAATTCACCTTTACCTTTCACGATCATTTTCACTTCAGGAAACAGCCAGAAGTCACATAGTGTCAGGATTCAGTGAATAAGATGCATGAGGACAGAGCACAATGTTTTTCCTTGACAGAAATTACAATGAATGTTCTGAAATAATTTAAGAGATCAAGGCAGCCACAAAGAAAACCTAAATATACCTCCAAATAATGGAATACTACTGTGTGATAAAAAAGAGTGAATTAGGAAACATACTACCCCATGAATCCATCTCAAAATAATTATGGTGATTGTAAGAGGTCAGGTGAAATAAAGGATAAACTGTGTTCTATTCATACAAAGTTTTAGAACTAATTTGTGGTGCCAAAATAAAGGTAACTTTTGCCTAGAGAGGATGGAAAGGAATACCAAAATGCATGCAGAAGTTTGGGGAAGGGATAAATTTATTCATTCTTCTGACTGTGGTAATAATTTCATGAATATGGATATATGTCAAAGCTTACAAACTGTCACTTAAGGTATGTGCATCTGTAGGTCAGTGATGCCTTAGCAAAGCTGTATTTTATAAGGCTCTCTGCAAGTCACCCTGCCACTATCAGATTTTGGAAACAGTGCACTGAACCAAAGGCTTCAACACGTAGGCCACATTGGGCTAAAGGCTGTCCATTCTGTTTTCAAACAGCTTTCAAGAAAAAATGCTGCAGAAATTCTCTGATGACATTATTTAGTGAAATGACTTTAGTAGTGAAAGACTTCATTTATCTAACTGAAGACTCATTACATTTAAGCTCATTTGTTTGGTATTTTCTTTTGTGAAAATTAAAATAATTGTTCTATATCCTTATCAAGACTAGCTGAAAGCAGCTGGCTACTCAATAAATGAATATAAAATGAAATGACATCATTGCACAATCTCTTTAGTCTGAACCTTAAAAAAAAAATCTATTCATCTTCTTACATACTTAGAATGTTTTTCTCTGGACCTTCTAGCTTCCCTGCAGTGTAAAATTAGAATAGTCTGAGAGTTGTAATTAAAACTATTGCACAGTAATGACTTCTGGGCTCCGCACGACTGTAAATCACATTGCTCTTATATAACCCAATATTATGTGTTGCTTATAAATAGCAGCACTGAATTGCTGTGTGATGCATGGATTGAGTTATGCTATGACTCTCAAGTGGTATTTACGGTCAAGCGTCTCATTTCAAATCTCTCTTTGTGTGGTGGATTGGTAACTGGTGGTCAACTTGTAACACACAACTGAACTAAGGCGGCGTGATATTGGCTTGAGAGGCCCACCTGAAGATCATTGCTGGCAGCAGGAGAGGCCGTGCTGGAGGAGGGGAGCTGTTGGTTTTCCCGGTGCTGCTGTTGAAGGACCTTGCCATGCTGGCTTTCCTGTTCTCACTGTTGAAGGGAGCTTGGGACCTTGGTGTCGCTGGGAATGCCCACAGCTAATTTGAGAGAACTCTGGCCCTTTCTTTGGGCATTGCTTCCTGGCTCCAGAGGGACAATGGTATGCTACTCAATTTCTTGGGGCAGTCACACTGGCCATCTTGACATAGACTCAGCGATTCTCTCTTCCTCAGTGAGCTCAGGACTCATTGTCACTAAGGATGGCAGTGGTAGTTTGCTGTCTTTTCCTCAATGAACTCAGGGCCTCACTGTCACTAAGGATGGCGGTGGTACTCTGCTGTCTTTTCCTCAATGAGCTCGGGACCTCATTGTCATTAAGGATGGCGGTGGTACTTTTGAGGGGAGCTCTGGTCTTTGATGCCACTTCCTGGCTCCAGTGCAGATCCCTCAGCCTGCTGGCACAGACTTTCAGCTTCCACCACTGACCTTTGGGCCTTCCCAGTGGAGATCTATGATACTGGCCTGCATGAGACATTGTTGTGGGCTCTAGGCCTCCAGCTGGACTTTGGGAGGCATTGTTATGAGCTCTAGGTCTTTAGCTGGACACATGCAAGACAGTATGGTGGGATCCAGGCCCTCAGCTGGATTCTTTGGTCTTTAGTATATGAACAGATTTCCTGCCCTCTCTTTCCATATGACTCTTTGGGTGACTATTATAAAATAACCTTATGAAATGTGTCCTGCATTATATTATTCCCCTTGCAAAATCCCAAACTATAACACTTTGGTCCTGCTTATAATCAGCACAATGTGTTATTCTGAACTTAATTTCTATTGTCCTTCATAGAGTTTACAGTGGTTCACATGTACAGTTTAAGATCCTTTCATTCTATAACTGTCTTTCACAGTACTCATACCAAGGCTTTCTTCCAACAATGTGAGCTTATTTTGAATTATTTACCAGTGACATAGAAACTCAGAATAACTCTAGCATTAGGATATACATTCATAAAACAAGAGTCATTGTTGACACTGAGCCTTTGATAATGCTTTTCAAATGTGAACTGCTGGTGAAGTGGGTCTCTTTCTACATGAGTATGGTCTGGACTGCACCATATCCTTTGAGTTAGTGCTAAAATGTCATGTGTGTCTGAATCAAAATCCTCTGTGAAGTTCAGATAAATTACATATCCTGCTTCCTAAATGTCTATATAAACTGTCAATCTCTTGAAGAAGGAAATTAAATCGATCCAGTACAATTTGCTCTTTGCAAAGCCAAGATAGTGACTACTCAGTGCTTCCTATGTGGTGACTAATTGGTTGTTCAATGATTTCATCTAGCCCAGAATCTTTAAAGTATCAAAATTAACCTGACTAGCTTAGAGGAGGTATAATTTGCTCCCCTTTTTAAAAGCGAGGCACTGAAACTGCTCAGTTTAATCAACAAGCCTTTGTATTGGTTTTTATCATTTCACACAGATACCCGATTTCCCACTTTAGACCAGAGGATCTCCAGGGAAAGAACTCGTCTTGCTTATCTTTACTGCCTTATGGAATTGAATACTATACTTTATGTATAACATGCTCTATATATAACAAACACACACAAATAGTTGTTGACTTGAATTTGAATTACAAACATTATTGCTATATTCCATAAATAGCCCACAATGTTAAGTATTATGATAATTTTAATATCTTACATGTTAGTTCAGAATTCTACTCAACAAGTTAGAGAACATTTACTATTATCAGTGAAATTGTTTCTATAAGATATGTTTATCTTTACCACAGATTTTCATTTGATATTATTCATATATAGTAAAAATAAGGGAATATCCTAAGTATTCTGGCACATTTTCACAACCAAAAAAAAATGTACCACTACTTTCATATTAAGCTTGTGGGTAATAAGTTTAAGAAGCAGATTTGGCAATGAAGAGGTAAATGAATAAATAATGATATATCCATAAAGAGAATGCTACCAATACCAAGAAGAGCATGAATGTATGCCAAAAACATCAGAATGAGCAAAAGACATCAGATACAAAGAATGTTTACTACATGATTTCATTTATTGGACTCTAGAAAGAAAGCTAGGAGTCCAGGAAAAGCCACAGATTGCATTCTGGGGTAAAGCACAAAGACTTTTTGGGTGAGTAAATATCCTATGTCTTGATTGAGAAATGAGGAACATAATAGCAGGTATGTATACACTTATATGTACACCTAGTTGTATATGCATATATATACTTACATATACACTAGTAAATGGATAATGTATTTGTGCATACCTGCATAAAGTCATTCAAATACATACTTAGAAGGCGTGTATTTTATTTTTAAATACAACAAACTGAGATTTTTAAGGCTGATTTTTCATTAAAGGTGCTTATCCTAGAGATTCATAAGATTGATCTGATTTTTTATTGGGAAAACTTCTTTTTTTTTTTAAAGTTAAAAATTCCTTAATTTTTTATTCCTGGTACCACTACCACAACTTACAGGGCACTAGACCTGATGTAATGAAAAGAAAGAAAAAGAAAAAGCTACAAAAGATAGAAGCCCTCAGGAATGTGCATCTAGTTGACACTACATTGCATTAATCAGCAGCTGCACTTTTTGCAAACTATGGCTATGACAGTCCCGCACCAGAAGGGTTTCCTGTTTAAGCTGCAGTAACTTTTCTGCTATGGATCATCGTTCCTTCTGTGGCAGATTTTTACAGTTCCTCTAATGCATTTGGGATGACTGTAGGAAAACCTACAGCTTTCCTGACAACTCCTCGCTCTTTTTCCTGCTAAGAACTGTAGCCCTTTTCAGTTGTTTTTTAAAACCTTCTGCTACCATATCCACCACTTCCACTACCAGATCCATAACCACCAACATAGGGACTTCCAGAGCTTCTTCCACCAACAATGCCCCCCTTCATGGATCCATAATTTGACTGCTGCTGTCCACTATAATTTCCAAAATCATTATAGTTCCCACCACCACCATAGTTACCACCACCAAAATTTCCTCCTTCGTAACCATCATATCCTCCTCCACCACCACCGTGTCCACCACCTCGGTTTCCATATCCTGGTCCAGCACCACCATACCCTCCTCTACTGCTGTAACCAGGACCACCACCACAGTTTCCACCTTCACCTCCAAATCCACTATATCCACCATCACCTCCTCCATAACTACCTCTACTGCCACCTCCTCCACCACAACCTCCTCTTCCACCAAAGTTTCCACCATTGCCAAAATTCCCTCCACCACCTCCGAAGTTTCTTCCATGACCCATAAAGTTGCCAGATCCACCTCCATGGCCTCTTTGTGATCCAGCAGACTGCATCTCTTGTTTAGAAAGGGCCTTTTTCACTTCACAATTATGCCCATTAATAGCGTTTTTTTTTTTTTTTTTAATGGTACCAGGGATCAAACTCAGGACCTTGTGCTTGCCAGGCAAGCACTTATTCTACTGAGCTATCTCCCTGACCCCAAAATGACTTTTTTTTTTTTTTTTTTTTGGTGGAACTGGGGATTGAACTCAGGCCCTTGTACTTGCCAGGGAAGTGCTTATTCCACTGAGCCATCTCTCCAGCCCCTTAGTGTGGTATTTCTGAACAACAATTTTATCAACTGTGTCGTGATCATCAAAAGTTACAAAAGCAAATCCTCTCTTTTCCCCACTATGCCTGTCTTCCATAACTTCCATGGTTTCAATCTTGCCATATTTTTCAAAGTAGTCTCTCAAATTATATTCTTCTGTATCTTTTTTAATACCACCAACAAAAATTTTCTTCACTGTTAGATGGGCACCAGGCTTTACTGAATCCTCTCTAGAAACAGCTCTCTGGTTCCACTAAACAGCTCTCTCTGGTTCCACTACGCGCCCGCCCATCAACCTGGTGCGGTCGAGCACACACCGCTGCATCCACCCACATGAGTAAGTCACAAAACCCAAGCCTCTGGAGCATTTTGTTTGAGGATCTCTCATACCACACGGTCTGTGAGAGTGCCCCATTTCTCAAAGTGTTCTCTTACACTATAATCGGTAGTTTCAAAACTCAGACCACCAATAAACAGCTTCCTCAACTGCTCTGGCTCCTTTGGATCATGGCCCTCCTCCCCCGCTGTGGGCGACCAGGTGGCAGTTTTACCTCCGTTTTGAGACCAGACTCGCCTCTTCCAACTCAAGTTCAATATGGGACCGAAAAGGAAGAGCTATTGGGAAAACTTCTAAGGTCTTGAATTGTGTTTAAACATATAACATGAAAGTAATAATCACATTTAAAATTAATTGTGTAATTATTCATTTAATGTCTCATCATTTTTCCATCACAAGCTCTTAAGATCAGGAACTGTCTTGTAACAGATGGCTGTGTATGGTGCCCACCATTCTGCCTCATACACAGTTGCAATCAGTAACTACTTGTTGAAATAATGTCTGGTCTACTTTAGTCAGATTTTAAGTTTCTTCTACACACAAAACAGTATTAAGAAATACTAAAATAGCACAGATATTAAACTGCTAGCATAATACACTCAGCACACAAATAGTACTACATAAGTATTGCATATATTTCAGTGATTTCTATGAGGAGGAGGATATCAGAACAGAATTTCTGAAAAAGAAAATTGTGTTTTTAAAAATACTACTCTGATAGTGTGTATTGTAGCAGCCGTATGATAAAGGAAAGAATATGTGCACAAATTTAGGCTTCTCTTGAAAGACTTTATGAAAGACAAAATTACAACAAATTTAGTTATACGTCTAATTGGCTTTAGTTGTGATTCATATGATTCATAATCCATTCTGCAAAATACATGAAAGCTCCCGACAGGCAATGGTAGGCAATAGGTTTATAAGGTGGAAACAAGGAAATAGAACAGTACAATAGGAAATCAAAACCCCAGTGTCAATATCTGGTTACTTCAGGTTACTTTTTTAAAAGATCAAAGCAGTATTTCCTTAATAAATTAACTGAGGTAAACTGGAGTTATCTGTTCTCAAGAAAAACTGGCTTATTTGGGTGCTATCCACATATTTTAAGCTTTGCTTTGGTTCTGTGGCAGTTAGCACGAGTGACTCCATTTTGGCTTGGTCTAGTCTGCTGGAGCCTAAAATTCTTGCTTAATAGCTTGAAATCTCAGAAATTTGGAGTTACTTTTTTTAGTTATTTGTCTAGTTTAGTTTCATAGTCTGTTAAAAGGGAACCTGAACAACTATTTTCTTTAGTGCTCACAGAGAAATTATTAAATATCTTAAATCCATCTTAAACCTCTGTAACTTTCATGTACCTTACCTATCATTTCCTGTAATGGGGCGGGGATAAGAGATCAGTCATTTGGCTTTTTTAGAGTCAGAATATAAAATAGTTTTCAAGAAGGAAAAAGCACTGTCCAATCATGATTCAACAGCTGCAAAACTGTAAGCACAAAGAGGAATGTGGTCACTCTGAACTTGCTCTAAGACTACTTGCTGTGAATATGCCTTTAAAATACAATGAGCAGGTAAGCACTGACCTTTATAAAACAATGGTTGAGGAGTTGACAGAAAGAATGAGACAGGTTCCCAGGCAAACCTCAGTGCATTTAGAAATGCAGGACTACAGGTAAATGTCCTTCATCTTTATTAGTATTTGGAGATTCAAATGATCAATTCCAAAACATTAATAGCTTACAGCATTGCATTATTACACCCTTTTCTTTTCAGAGAAAAAGAGTGAATATGCCATTGCAAATAATGTCAGGTTTTAAAACTATATTAGTGGAGTGGTTTGAATATCAAAAAAAGGGCTCCAGACACTCTTTCTGTTTCCATATGGTGTCAGAAAGGCCCAGTACAGGTCCCTGGTCATGATGCCAGCCTACAGTCACCTCTGACGGACGGAATGATAGTACCATACAAGAGGACAGATCAAGGAAAACACAACATGGCAAGAGAAATAAACTTCAGACTGCCCTTTATATCAAATGCAATCCACATTAAAAATAAAATTGGCATTTCTCTTTATACAAAATGTGTTTTATTCATTTTAATGAGAAAATAATAGCAATGAAAGAGTTTCAAAATAGGACAGTTACAATAATTAATACAATGCATATTGTTGTCTTAATAGTAGTTATTTAGAGGACAAGATGCCAACATGATATCTTGTCTAAACAATATTAATACAAACCTTTCTTCTCATTGAACTAAGAGAAAATAGCTGTATATCTATCATATTTTGCATATATATATTTTTTTTTCACTACAAAATGGTCCTTTATATCCTCTACAAAATGGTTTTGCCTGTTAAACTTTCCTTGTCTTTTGAAGTTGGTATTTTTTAAAATTTTTATATTCATTTTAATGAAAAAAACATAAACTAGGAATGAAACATTTCAAAACAGGTTAGTAGGACAGTTACAACAATTAATACACTGCATATTATTGTCTTCATAGTAGCTAGAGGACAAGATGTACATATGATATCTTGTCTGAGCACTATTATTAGAAACCTTTCTTCTCATTGAACAAAGAGAAAGTAGCTGTATATCTATCCTATCTTGTATATACATATATATTTTTTCACTACAAAACATTCCTTTATTTATATCCCCTTTTTTGTTTCATTTTGTTTTGTTTTGTTTTGTCAGAGATGGGTGTTCCATTGCTGTTAGAGAAGCTGGAAATTGGAATTATCAATAGCATAAATAGCCTCAAAACACATTCTATACAACTACATATTTAAATAGTGTTGAAGTCTTTTTAAAAAATTAAGTCAGTAGCGAAACTTAATTTTTTTTGAGATATATATATCTAATGGCTAAGTTAAGATAGTCTAATATGGTAGAGTAACAGAACATAAATTCAACTTATATTTAGAGAAAAGCTTAAGTCCTCCCCTTGCTGCTAACTGACCATGTGGTTTGACCTCATTTGTCACCTTTATTCTAGGACATAGTTAGTGATTTTAATGGTAAAATAAAATTAGTACTTGACTCAGTATCCCTCCCCCCAGTACACAGTAAAATGCTGTATGTAGGAAAGATCTTACTCTCATCAGATAGATGCACATAGGTATTTTAATCATTACAATCACATGGGAAGACAAATTCAGAAAGGGTAAAGTCCTGAAAAATGTTTCTTTTTGATCTCTTCTGAAACATCCTTGTGCTGTCTAGTTTCCAGACTTGCTATATTCTGACATTTGTGTAGTCAACCACAAGCACAGCGAGCAGGATGGCATTTATCTTTTATAATAATATAGAGTGCTCTGTCATAAAGTAGGGTCACTGAAATGAGTAATAATCCCACCAGCATCTGAGATACAACCAGCAGGGTCCAGGTCAACAGGCAAACAGCCAATAATTTGCCCAACAACACTGAATTTCATCTGCCCACAGCCTCTATCTACTGATTATACAATCAATACACCTCAGATGAAAAGAGCTAACAACTGACCGGGGCAGATCAATGCTAGCAAATAAGCGCTTCATGACAAAAAGTTTGATAATTACTATTCTGAAGCCGTGTAAATGTTGTTTCTATTGTAACAACATTCATGATGATACTGCTATGATTGCACTGTTATTATAGGTTTAATGTTAGGCAATCAAGCTACAGTGGTCTAGATATCAACAAACAGCATCAAAAGAAAACATCAAATTGTCTCTATTCTTTTGACACTGTAGCTGAGACATTTTTCTATGTTAGTGGCCCTAAATGAACAATAATAAGTGACAATTTAGTGTAAAACACTATTTTCACATCTTACAGAAGTCATGCAATATAGATTGATACAAGTATGATTATTTCTAGGACCACTTGAACCAGGGGATTAAAATAAATTCAGTCCTGTGACCACGGATTTTCTTTCTTTCTTTTTTCCACATACATCATTTAAAGTGGATTTATGTAAATTTTCTTCATACTCATAATTTTTCGAGCATTAGTACAGTCATAAGTATAGGGCACCTTGGCTTGATTTAATTATTATCGCTTCTAATACAGCACACTTTATTTTATTTTATTTTATTTTTGCACCCTGATTGCTAGTTCATTCTCAATCATTAGCATTTAGAAGAACTAGTCATTACTGGTTTTCAATAGCTGCTTGGGTTCCCATAAGCACTTTGAGTCTTAAAACACAGAAATGGAAAACAGACATTTCAAAGGTAGGGCAAATCATGAGTGCTAGAGGCAGGGTACAAGAAGCCCCGGGTGCGTGAGCACTGAAGCACACAAACTCTTAACTTTCCTATTTGCTTTTTAAAAACCACAGGAATTGGGTCTAAAAAAAATAATAATAAGTAGGACACCTCATTTCTGTACAATGCTTGCTCATACAGAAAAGTGGGAACTGATTCCAAATGAAAGGCTTTTCAAGAGACTGGCAGTCACTCTGGGCCATAATCATCGTTCCTACAAGGGTATGTCTGACTTTCAATTTGTGTGACACACATTTTTAATTGTCACATCCCTATATAACATCCCCCAACTGCATCCAGAAAGCAATAAAGTTACCTGTGTACAACTTGGTCTCCACATCCCTGAGTGGCCAAATCGCTTCTTGTCTGGGATAAATCAGCTGCCTTTCCATGGAGATAAGAGATACAGGGGGAGGAGAAGAGCAGGCTAAAGAGTTTGTCAATAGCTTGGGAGAGAAAGGGCAAACCAAAAACCTTTTGTGGGCATCAGTGCGAGCAAGATTTTCAGCATGCTCAGGGGTTGCTGTTAAATGTCTTTTTCAACAGCATTCTCTTTCTTTCCATGCAGCTTCTACCTTGCAATAGAGTCAAAGAATGTGATGTATATTAAAATGCTTTGCCTCTCAGATGGGGTTCATTTTTATTCAGGGACAATTTTGCTGACTGACAGGTAAGCGTTTGGTGCTGAAATTGGACCTGTACAAGAGCTTTGCATTTCATTTGCTCCATTACACCAGTGCATGAATTACTGGGCTTCCACGTTGGCATCTTTCCATTACTTTCAAATATCTGACATGAACAAAATGACTCATCTGACATTTCATGTAACAAATTTGTTCCAAAAAGAATAGAACATTATTATACTATTTTATATACGTGGGTACCACAACCTTCCACCCTAATCTGACCAGAAATTGTGAGTGTATAAATAGTAGTGGATATCAGTTTAAGAAGACACACCGCCGGTGACAGTTGAAAAACATCATGACCAGAAATGTCTGCTTTTCGCATTTTGTACTATCACTTCAAACTACTTTCTGAAATGTTAGCAAACTCTGGTCAAAGATGTAGCTTTGTACTTTGGTTTCATCTCCACCATGAGTAAACTTTGAGCCATTATTTATTCCAACGCCCCATGAATCAGTTACTTTTCACTTTTTAATCAGTTACTTTCATAAGCGTTCATTTCTCTTACAGAACACACTTCTTAAAGCCTGTAGGTAACAAACAGAATCCTGGAGTTAAGAAGCCTGTATCAAATGTCAGTCATGTCATACTAGTACTTGCAGTTTAGTACAGGATTAGTAAGTCTTAAAATCCTTCTAGCTCTCACTTTCCCTTTGAATATTTTTTGCTTTGTCTTTTTAAGCATATCTTTATAGACCAAGCTTAAAATAGCTCTGAAGTCCAAGGCTAATCCCCTGACCCAGTTTGCTGTCTAGAACTAGCAAAGTGTTTGCATTCTTTGCTGAAGGCCAGTGCGATGCTAGAGAGAATTGCTCAGGCAGGAGAGTGGGAAAGAAAGAACCCTCGGCTTCATGACTCAGCCAGGAGTTTGTCCCACCTCTTCACTTAAAAATACCTCAGTAACATTACAACCTGCCATCTAAAGCTGAAGATCACAGATCCATATTCAAAGAAGGGTTTTTCTAGGTGACAGTATAACATTTCATAAAGTAGCAGCATAATTATGTGACAGCAAAATTTTAAATATCATGTTCACTATTAGTATGAATATATCAAATTAATACAGTATCATTTCCATAGGAAATTATGAGCCTCATTATTACATAAGAGTATTTTCTTCAATAAGTGGTCTCTTGCATTATAAATGCTAAATTACTTTATATTATGGTATATCCTTCTTAACAATTTACCTTCAAGCATTTTCCACTGGTTGACTTTATATATATATATAAAGCTATAATAAAAAGTGAGACATTCTAAAAGTGCTATTACTTTTGTCATTGTAATTCTTCTACATTTAAAAGGCATCTGTGAATTCAGGGCTTTTCCTTGGTACAACCAGAGTCAAAGTGACTTGACCACCCTTAGCAATCACTTAACTAGAATGCTTACACAGGAAGACATGATATAAATAAATGGTCCAACAAAATCAACTCCTTGAATACAGGTCCAGAAGGCAATAGAGGCACTCCTTCCACAGAATCAGAATGGATTTATGTTCTTTACAATACTTGTGCTTTGGTTATGATTGGGAGGGCTACTTCATTGTCTGAGTATCTTTTGCACAACATTTTTAAAACTGCATGGGAGAGTATTTCTGAGCAAACTGAAAGCACCCTCTATTATTCTTGACCTCTTCTAGTCCTCATTCTCCTGAGTCCTAACTTGCTACTTACTCTTCAGGCCTGGAAAAAATCTCATAAATTATATTCTCTTCACCTACTCCTGTGGTTGCTGAGTGTTGCCAGTGTAAGTCTCGAGATCATATTGACTCTGACCATTGATCACATTCAACATGGACTCCTGTGCAATCCAATAGGCTTTTTATTTTTATTACAGCAAGTGCTATCCACCATTCACATTTACCTCGACCCCTTCATTACTCCCAGATGGCTGCATCCTAAGTTACTGAAATGTACCGAGGCTGCTGGACATTATGCATCTGAACTTCTGCCCTCTTCACTTCAGATTTCCTGCCATCCTTTGCTTCTACCCAGAGAATATTATAGAAATAAGTTTCATTTTATTTTTAATAGGTGCATTAAAATATTAGAATGTTGTATATTAATGGCATAAATACGATATAATATATGCATGCACCTATGTTTAAATTAGATAATTAAAATAGAAATTATCTTCTCAAATTTTTATTATTTAAGGTAAAAGTATTCAAAATCCTTCTAATTTTTAAAATATTGTATACAGTATATAATTGTTAAATATTGTCACCTTACTGCATAACAATATACCAGATTTTTTTCTCTCTGAGACAGGGTCTCACTATGCAGTTCAGGCTGGTCTAGAGCTCACTTTGCAGCCAAGCATGGTCTTGAACTCCCAATGAACCTCCTGCCTCAGCTTCCTGAGTCCTGGGGTTACAGGCGTGTCCACAACACCTGGCTCAGCATACCAGATTCACTCATATCTGTAACTCAGTATCCACCGACCACCGTCTTCCCAACTCTTCCCCACCACTGCACTCCCAACTCCTCCAAGAGAAACATCTATAGATTTCATCCACAGTGTGATCATGTGGCAATGGTTTTTCTGTACCTGGCTTGTTTCACTTAACAAAATGTTCTCTAGCCACACTGTAATGAATGGCAGGATTTCACTCTTTTTATGGCTGAATAATACTTCATCATATGTGCTGTCTTTTTTTTTTATTGACTCATTACTTGATGAATTATAGTGTTTAAATAAGTAAGAGTGCAGATGCCTCTTCAACACACTGATCTTATTTCTTTTGGATATATGCCCAGATTCTTCTACTTACAATCTTGATCCCATCTTTTCTTGATTGCTCTGAGATCTGCTCCACCATCTGTGCATTCAGTGTCTCTA
Source organism: Ctenomys sociabilis (assembly GCA_004027165.1). Taxonomy (NCBI): domain Eukaryota; kingdom Metazoa; phylum Chordata; class Mammalia; order Rodentia; family Ctenomyidae; genus Ctenomys; species Ctenomys sociabilis. Next base: position 131,271 of record PVKA01000080.1, read on the forward strand.
CAGGCATGCCCACATCTCCCAGATCAGGGCATAGAAGGTCACCAGGAAGAGTCTGCCTTATACTACCTTAGACTATGATCTGTACTTTTAAATATTTGATGACAAAATGAACAAATCAATGCTGAATAAGATTCTCTAAGGATTTCATGCTCTGTGAAGCCACAGGAAAAAAATTACAGGAATATTTATGAAAAGAAACCCAGCAACAGTAGTCAAAACCTATAGAAAAAAAATAGATAATGTAACTAAGCTATGTTCCTAGATGGGAGTATTCCATGCTGCAATAACACCATTACCAAATTACTCTATAAATTGATGTAATCTCAATCAAAATCTCAACCTGCTTTGATTATATTTCCTGCATCCTTGATATTCTGGCATTCTGAAGTATGGGTGAGCATCTTCCTAGAGCAAGCTAATTCCTAAAGCTGTCAAGTCGCTCTCCTGCAAGTATGCCTTTCATTTCTAATCCAACCACTCTAGAGCCCACACACCCAAGCAGCTTCACAGTCAAACTCACACACCAAGCACAGTCCTGCTGCTGTAATCAGCCCATGACTAGCTACCAGACAACTAGTGAGCACTCGAAAAGCCCCAAGTCACCCAAATTATGCAACCTTCAGCTTTTCCAGCATACCTACCTTGCCTCCTCCATTGCCTCCTATGAAATCACTAATCAAGACTTGGGGCCCTGTGGCCCCCTGACTCACACAGGTGCTTCCCATGGTTCACCCTGGGACCTGTAAGTATAAATCTCTCTCACGATCATCATTTCCATGCTGGTGTGCCTTTCAATACCTGATTAAAGCAAGTCCTTGCTATAATGTAATACATGACTGTACTCTTAAAAAATCTAATATGTAGATTCCAATGCTAATCTGGAAGAATATGAATAATAGAGAATAAATTTGAATAGGTGCCTAGAGAGGCAATCTGCCTTATCAGAAATCAAAATATAACTGTAAACATACAGGAAATAAAGCAAAAATTGACAAATGAGTGAAACATAGTAGAGCATGCAGAAAAACACACTTCCACATATTATATGATAAAGGTTGCATTTTAGAGAAGTAAAAATGAACCATTTAATATGTTTTATTTGTAATCTCAGCTCTTGGGAGGCTGTAAATAGGCAGATCGCTATGAATCTGATTTAGCAGTGAGACTGTGAATACCCTGTAGACTTCCCCCCCCACACACGTTTTATTTACACCTGTCTGGCCAGTGAAAGGTCCAAAGTTTGATCCCCACCACAAATATGTATTATACAAAAAAAAAAAAAAAGAATTTGGAATTTCTTTTCAATTTTATGTATTTGGTATAGGCTCTCACTATACAGTTTGGACTCATAGTGATCCTCCTGTTTCAGCCTGAGCTATCTCTGAAGCCCTGAATTTGGAATTTGTATATCGTATGTAAAACTAAATTCTTGGTGGTGTAACAGACAAAAACATTTTTTGTTAGTGTGATGATGATTTGTGATCTTGGTCATTTCGGTCTCCTTACTCTCCCTTCCCACCTCTCCCCTACATCCTTCTTGCCACTCTCTAAAAGTCCGTCTCCACGCCACCTGCATCTCTCCTTTATGCTATCTTTAATTTACTTCTATTTGGGGTTTTTCATGTAGGAGAAACTACACAACATTTAGCTTGCTTTCCTCATCATTAGGACCCCAACCCCCACCCACCTCCTCCACATGCCAGAGCTCCCTTTCTTTACGGCTGAATAGCATTCGGTGGTGTACAAATACCACATTTTCTTTACCATGCATTGATGAGCATCTGGGCTGCTTCCAGAGTCATCTCTCATGAGTTGTGCCGCTATAAACAAGCGTACACACAGGACACTACAGTGTGATGTCTTTAACTCTTTTAGGAATATATCTCGAGGGGAATAGATGAGTCAAATGGGATTTCTACTTTTAGTTTCTCGAGAGCTCTCCATGCTGATTTCCGCAGTGGTTACAATAGTTCACACTCCCACCAAGAGTGTAGACAGGGTCCATTCTCCCCCACATCCTAGCCACCGTTCGTTGTTTTTTTTTGTGTGTGTGTGTTCTTAGTGATACTCATTCTAACTGGAGTGAAATGGAATCTCAAAGGATAAAACTGGTTACCTGCGCTGCTTCTTTTCAAAAAGCAGCCACTCAATTTTCCTGTTTTTTTATTGGGTCATTCATTTTGGGGAGAATTTATTTATTTATTCATTTAAATATTCCTGATATTAGCCCTGTACGAGAAGATTAACTGGCATTTTTCTTCCCCATTCTTTAGGTTTTCTCTTCACTGTGTTGACTCTTTGCTTTGTTATGCAGAAGCTTTTTAACTTGATGTCTAATTTGTTGATTCTTGCTATTTCTTGTGCTATTGCAGCTCTGTTCAACAAATCCTTGCCTCTGCCTATGGCTTCGAGTACTATCTTTCAGCAATCTCAGCTTTTGATTTTTGTATGTAGGTAAAGATCTCTGATCCATTTTTATTTCATTTAGTACAGAGAGAGACATATGGTTCAGTTTCATTCTGCACATGCATAACCACTTTTCCTGCACCATTTGTTGAAGAGGCTTGCTGTTCTCAGTGTATGTCTGTGGACCTCTTGTAAAAAATCAGATGGCCAAAGGGGCTGAGGCTCCTTTTCCATCTTCCTGTGTGTTTACTTTTGTGCCAGTACCATGCTGTTTTGTTACTGTAGTTTGCAAAATAACTTGAAATCTGGAACTGTGATGCTCACTGCTTTGCCCCTGTTCCTCAGAATTGTTTCGGATATTTGAAGTTGCTTTTGATTCCATTTTTTAACTTTAGGATTATTTCTTCAAGTTGTGTAAAGAATGCTGTTATTTTAATGAAGATATATTAAATTTCTACACCATTTTTGGAAACACGACCATTTTAATGATATTAATTCTGCCTATTCAAGAATGGGGGATACTCTCCTGCTTTCCAGTGTCCTCTTGTAGAACGGGCCTGGTGGCGTGTGCTTGCAATCCCAGCACTTGGGAGGCTGAAAACAGGAGAATCACTAGGAGTCTGATCTACGTAGTAAGACCCTGTAGACCTTGTACTAAATTAAAAAAAAAAAAAAAAGTCCTCTTTCTTCTGTCAGAGTTCTATAGTTTTCATTACTGAAAGTTCTTTCCTCAATATTTCATTGTTACTGAAGCTATAATGAATGGACTTATTCTCTGGATTCTTTCTCCAGTGGACTCATTATTAGGGTACAGGAAAACTATCCATTTTTGTGTGTTGATTCTGTATCCTACTATTTTGTTTTTAAAAATATTTCATTTGAGTAAATGAATACCTATACAGAAAAAAGTGATTTGGAATCTTTACATAATATACACAATTAAATTTCAGATGGGATTATAGAACCACATGTTTATTACAGAAATATTTAAAGAAATGTAAAAAGTATTCTTATGACCTGATGGAGAATAAGGTAGAAAAGCAGAAGCCTTGAAAGAACAATCAAAGATGATGTTAAAGGATAAGAGAAGCACGTACTTATGCCTTATTTCTCATGATTCCAAATTTTTATCAGACTGGATTAGGCTAGTCATTTGCCAAATATACATTTTCCTTTTCTAAAACCTCATAGTTGCTCACATTTCTCTCCATTTTATACCTGCTAATACCTTTCTGATTCTTTGAGGCTTATCTCAAATACACCTTCCCTATGAAATCTTACCTTAAATTCCCTCTTAACCGCCTCCAGGCAGAAAATAATCTATACAGTACTTACGAATTCCTACGGCAGCTCTGTTCACATTAGATGCACTAACCACAAAATAATATCTCATATTTACTTTGTTCATCTATTATGCTTAAGGCTTCCTGAAGGACTGGGCCTCTCTTGTTTTGTGTTCTCCCCCCTCTTTCACTCCAGCCCCCTTCATCTTTCCCTTCTCTTTCTTTCTTTCTTTCTTTCTTTCTTTCTTTCTTTCTTTCTTTCTTTCTTTCTTTCTTTCTTTCTTTCTTTTTTTTCCCTTTCTTATTGGGATGCAATTTTGATATGCCACCTAGGCTGGCTTTGAACTCAACCTTCCTACTCTAGCTTCCCAAGTAGCTCAAATTACAGGCATGTTCCCCCATGCCCAGTTTCTCTGCTCCTTCCGCAGAAATATTTCCCAAAGAGGAATATACACTATACTAGTCATATGTACAATAAGTAAACTTTTTAAAATTCTAATATTGCATTGGTCTTTACAAAAATACTGTGTTCTACATACAGTAAGAGATAATTTGTGATCTATTTCAGTGTAATTCAGTATTTTCTTATTTTGGGGTTGAGATATATAGTTCAGTGATACAGCATGTGCTTAACATGTACAAGAAAAAAATGTTCAACATCATTGGTCATTTGAGAAATGCAATTACAGCAACACTGAGATTCCATTTCACCCTAGAAAGAATGGCTAACATCAAATCAGCCAATAAAAGTGCTGGGAGGGCTGTGTGGAATAAGGAACCTTCTCCACTGCTGGTGGGAGTGCAGACTGGCACAACCACTATGGAACTCAGTGTGGAGACTCCTCAAACAGCTAGCATTGGAGGTCCTATTCAACCCAGCTATTCCCCTCCTGGGTAGTTTTCCTGAAGAACTGAAACCACCACACCACAGTGATAAATGTGAATCCATGTTTATAGCAGCACAATAGTGAAATCTTAGGAGAAACCAAGTGTTCATCAGCCAAGGGATGGATAAAGACACTGTTGTATTCTTACACAATGGAGTATTATTCAGCTGTAAAAAAGAATAAGTTTCAGGCTTTTATTGGTAAATGGACACAACTAGAAACGATACTATTAAGTGAAATAAATCAGACCTGCATGTACAAACATCATATTGTTTCCTTCGTGTGAGAACCTGAAAGAAAAAATAAAATCTGAAGGATACAGTAGATACTGGGAAAAGGGAATGAACTAGGAAAGTTCATTGGGAAAAAGAAGGAATTGGGCTGGCGAGATAGCTCAGCAGACTAAGCACCTGCTTTGGCAAGCGCAGGAACCAGGGTTTGATTCCCAGTCCCACATGTGGCACCAGTGCCACCCCTGGGCATACTGAGCAGTGACAGGGTCCGGGTGTGGTGGCCCATGCCTATAATCCCAGCGCTGGGGAGGCTGAAAACAGAGGAGTCCAATCTGCATAGTGAGGCCATGTACCAAACACACAAATAAAAAAAAAAAAAAGAAGGAATTACTGAATTGAGGAGGACAGGAGAGGGGAGTGGGGGAAAGAGATACATCTATGTATATAAGCAGGATCATTTGGATAATTGTGCTGCTTATTTATGCTGGTCTATTGAAAGGAGCAGTTAATGCTTATTTTGTTTTCTTCTTTTTAATTTCTTATGACTTTTTAAAACTAATTTTGCAGGTTTATATCTGGTAACCCACACAACTGATCTGTAGATAACATGATGTAACACAACAATCACTGTCGAATTCTATTACTTTGTTCAAGGAAATTTTGTATTACTTTTGACATTTTTTTACCATTTTGTATTCTTAGGAAAAAAAGAAATTTCACTTCTAACTACATGTGCAAGAGAAATGTAAGGAGAACCTCCAACAGATACTTTTACATGCACATTCACAACACCATTGCTCACTAGAGCCAAACATGGAAACAACTCAATATCCATCACTGGATGATTGTAAAAATGAGTATCACATGCAATGGAATAATATTCACCCTTAAAAAGTTTGGACTCATGTTAAAATCCAAGAAAACTTGGAAGGCATTGCATGAAATAAGCCCGTCTATGAAGGGTAGATATTTTATAATTCCACCTCAGTGAAATTCAGAGAGACAAAAGTACAATAGTGGTTGTCAGGGGCTGGGGAGAAGGAGGAATATGGCGTTAGTATTAGATGATAGAATTTCAGTTTAGAAAGAGGAAAACATTCTAGGCATGGGTACGATTGACAGTTGCACAACAATATGAATATACTTAATGCTAGTGCACTACACACCTGGTTAAAATGAAATTTTTCAATTATTTTTGTTTAATTGACATAACAGTAGAACATATTTTGGGATACAGTGTGATACTACAGGCATATGAATATATGATTAGCATATAGAGTCATTGGTCTATCCATCACCTCAAACATTTATTATTTCTTTCTGTGAAAAAATTCAAAATCTCCTGCTAGGTGTTTTCACATATACAAATAACCATTACAAATAACTATGCCTCCGTACCCGTCAGCCATCTTTTCTCTGTTGCCCTCCTGCACTTCGTGCCCAGCTTCGAGGAAATATGTGGTAGGTGCCTCACCACAACAAAGTTGTTTTTAAATGGCAGAGGACTTAGCAACAATTTATGCAGGTGGTTTGTAAGTTCACACGTAAAGCACAATGTTTATGTTAATATAATCACAAGTGTAAGTTCTCTAAGTCATAGCTTTTCTTTCTTTTTCTTCTACCAAAGATTCTGTCTCACAGAATTCCTTAGGAAAATCCTACGCACATAATATTGGTCATGAATCATTGTGGAAGTAAATGACGCCCTCTACCCAAATAGATTTGTAAAGTATTTACCATTTATTAAGTCCTAGAAACAAGAAAATATATGGGAATGCTATTTACAGGTATTATATTAATAAAAATCTTTATGATTCTCAGCTACTCAGTGAAAAGAGCAAATTAGATTAAAATTTAGATGATGTTTTAGTCCCATTTTCAGAGATCATTTTCTTAAACACATATTAAAACCTTAATAAAATTTGATTTTAAAATATTTCCATAGGATAAATTATTCAAGTTTTAAGAAAATCTCTTTTTTCTTTCCTGCCTTACCACTACAAAATTCTATGTGGAAAACACAAAACCCTGTGTTGAAGGCCATACCTTTTCTAACCTCTATATACATCCTGGTTTTCATTCAGACTTCTTAAACTTCCTTCTATGGCAAAGAGGACCAGATTTAAAATATTAGCTCTAGTTCCCCCATAAGCAAAGAGTGCATTAAAATGGTTTTGTTTCTTGACCCTTCCTTTTTAATTTGCCATGTTCTGCATCTCATAAATTTAGATTATTTATCTTTCAATTCAAAACATTTTTCTTGTTTCAGGTTTGTGGGATTTGAGGAAGGGTTGTTTTGTTCTGTGTAAATAAGTGCCTAAACTAATCTAAACCACAAGGAGGCTGTCTTTTGAAGCTAATATATGCAGTGATTGGTCATATCCTACCTATCTCCAATAATCTTAAACCGTAGACTCCAAATCTGGGTTTTTAAAAATTAAAAGGGACCACATTATTTATATGAGTACAGATTGCCTTCAAAATATCACACAGCTGGCTCTTTGCTGGGCTGCAGCACTGCATATTTTCAAAAGAAGAATTATTCCTAACAAACTATCTAAAAATCAGGCAACTCTGATCAAGTTTGAAGAAACAGAAGCAACTATCAGCATTCACAGTTTGTATCATATATTGCTCTTGTGGTTAGCATTAATAACAACAAATGTTTATGTAGCACTACTATTTCTTCCCAATATACATGAGTAGTAGCTCATTTATGATGAAATTCAGATAATAATATTCTTGTTAAGGTCCTGGAATGCAATTGTTTGAAAGAAGAGGACAAATCTATTCTTCTAACAGAATCAGTATTGCCACAAGAATTTCATCAGAGTTCAGTCACAAATTAATTGCAGTAGATTTATTCATCTATCATTCTCCCATAATAAGTCTGATCATGATTGCTTTGTATGCCTCCATTTGGCACACTGGGGTTTTATTCATTTAACAAGATTATTTATTAATCAGGCATTTATTGAATAGGGTTTAAGGGAACTCAATGGGTCTGATACAAGTACATTATATCTATCATTAGGATTATTTTTATTTCAGGTATTCATTTAAAATGGGTCTCATTCTATTTGGGGAACGTTACTTATAAGATGGATATTTTCATTTAAGTACATTTATCCTGGCTTTAAGAAATAGTTGATATGGGGATAATCTAGTTAAAAAGGTTGAAATTAACCATGTAGCATCTCTATGAATTTGGCCTTTGCAGAAAAAAAAACTTCTAAATTAATATTGATAAGAGATAATCCTAGTTAAGAAATAAAATCCCTCTTGATCCAAATGGCAACTTTAAAAAATGGTAACCAAGAACTATAAAAACTCCCCACACAAATAAAGTCTGCCAATTGCTATAAAACCCACATCATCAGGCTGATAGGCCATTTTGCCTTAGACTAGAGAGAAACTGTCATTGCCACAAAGAGCATTTTATGTGAGGGCTAAATGAGTAATGACTGCACTTGAAGTTAATGCACACAGGAAATTGAGGAAAAAGGATTGGCTACAACTGGTCCTGGGCTCCCCTCGGCCTCTGCACCCCGTCAGCATTCTCACTCACATCTCACCGGCCGGCCACCACCTTCCCAAAGAAAAAAACTGGGCAACAGGGAGAGGAGAAGCAAAGAAAGATAAGAGAGATGGCCCAAAGGGAAACTGTGAAACCTGAGAGTTGGAAGAGATTTACAGAACTGCTGAGGGTGGTGAGTAACAACAGTAATAGAGAGAGACTGGGAATATACGGTTATTAAACAAAACTCATTTTAAAATAGGAAAAAAATGAAAAGGCCTCTTAGAAGCATTGGAAATAAATATATTCCATTGGATTACATATGCAAATTTAGCAAAATAATTCCAAGAAAATAGCCATCCTTATAATAAGCCATAAGAAGCCTATGATATTTGCATGTTGATTTATGTACCTTGGCCATGTGAGCAGAAATATTGCAAGCAACTGAACTTAGAACTTTTGAAAATGAAAAACGTTTATTTCAGAGCAGTGAGATGATATTATCACCAGTTATTAATAGTTTTCCTATTGAGTTGTCTCTAGGTACAATTGTTCCATGAATAAAAATCACAGGAGTGCACAATTTTTATTCATGAGGTAGAGTCTCTGGGAGCATATACAGTTTGGGGCTCTACCTAGCTAGCATTATCTCAATCCTACACTGAGATACAATGGCTGAAGCAGTAAGATGACCTCCTGAGACAGCCTGGAAGTGGACATCCCCACCACCATCACTGCAGAGAACTGACCGTTCCATCCCATCAATATGCCCGGAAGCTTCCACATCTCCCTCCACCACCTTCTTTCCTTCACACCAGCTCTCTGGTTGGGATTTCTGTGGTAGTTTCTGCCTGCCCTCTTAGAAACCATACCCCATTCTAGCTTTATTCTTTAGTGCTCTCTGTAACCAGGGGGTTCTTTAAAAGCATCAGGCTGCACATATCACTTCCTCGCTTTCCACCTTCAATACCTCTCCATGGATTTTAAGATAAAGATGGGGGCCAGCCAATAGCTCAGTGGATTAGGGACTGGGATTTGATCCCCAGCCCCATACTGGCCCCGTCCCCAGGGTGCACTGAGACAGAGACTGAGATTGGGCGTGGTGGCATAAGCCTATAATCCCAGCACTTGGGAGGCTGAAAACAGGAGGATCACTGTGCGTCCAATCTGTATAGTGAGACTCTGTAGACCCTGTACTAAAAAAAAAGATAAAGACAAAACCCCTGCCTCTGAGGCTCTGTACACTTTTGGTCCCTTCTTTCTCTCTGGTCTTGCTGACCTATCCCAGGTGGGGTAGCCTTTGAGACTCTTAGTTTCTTCAGTAGAAATCTTCTTGCTACCTATCGCACTTGGCACGTGCTCTTCCAGGTACCTAGAGCACTTTGCTACCCCTCTGCTGCTATCTCCACTCAGCCTTTAGATATGATAAAAGTTACTTCCTCAGGGACTAGTGCTTGCTCATGGATTCTTTTGTTATAATATCCGAGACCACCTCTATCACAGTGACAAGAAAACAATTAATCTGTATCTTCTCAACTTACTTATAAACCCCATAGGGGCAGGAATGGCATTTTGCCTCATGAATTTTCCTGGTGTTAAGTAGCACTCAATAAATATGTGCCAAATGGATGACAGGTTGAGGAGAGCAAAAACAGCCAACTTTGACAGCAACTCCTATGGCTATGCTTTTTTTTTAATGTATTTGGCTGTTATAGGCTCTCACTACGCAGCTCAGACTCAGAGTGATCCTCCCATTTTCAGCCTCCCCAGTGCTGGGATTAAGGTGTGCGCCACTATGTCCGGAATCTGTGGCTGGCTCAGCCTTCCCTGGGAGCAGGGCTGGCAGGACACATGGTACTGGGGATCAAATCCTGGTCCCTGTTCATGCCTAAGCTTGCCTAAGCAGGTGCTTTAGTCTGCTGAGCTATCTCACTGGCCCTTGTTGCGCTTTTGAAGAAACACTGCCACTGCCTTCTTCTCTCCCACATGTTAGGATTCACCAGAAGTCATGCTGCCAGGACATACCAGGACACAACTGCAAAAGAAACCTGACAGGGCAGCATCTCCCTTTCTTTATTCTTTCAGTTATAACCCCACCCCCGCCTCTCTCTGTCAAATGCTATTATTGCTTCTACAAAACAAGTTGAACCGACAGTGAGCTTTTTCCAAATACGTCCCTAGTCCATCAGTGCATTTTGTATAGAAACTAATCCAAAATGTATCTTGCATTGTTTCCCTACTACAAAGAATTTACACAGGAGAGAAGAATGGCATTTCAACAGTGCTGAATGAGAGTATTTTTTCCCATCACAGATGATAGCTGTTGCTCTGTGCTTAGGGCAGAATATGAGTATTCCTGATTGGCAAACACTGTCTATGCAGAAATTACTCACAACTCTGTTGCAATTTATTTATTTATTTATTTATTTATTTATTTATTGTCTTTTTGAGACAGGGTCTCACTATGCAGTTCAGGCTGGCCTTAAGCTCACTTTGTAGCTCAGGCTGGTCTCGAACTCACAACAATCCTCCTGCCTCAGCCTCCTGAGTGCTGGGATTACAGGCCTGCGCCACCACGCCCGGCTTCTGTTGCACTTTAATATGCCAATGACTGATGGTCGAGTTGCTTGTGTCCCATAAGCCTGAGAGAAGATCTAAATTAATGTCACTTAGGACCATCTGAGAGTTCACTGTATAACCCAAGACCCAAACACTACTTAAAGACTTGCAGGAAAATTTCTGTTCTTCATTACATCATCTAACCAATGCTATACTGTAAACACTAGATTTGACACTTTTTACCAACCTACGTAGGCATCTTTAGGTCAACTGAAAATTCAAGCACAATTCGCTTCTGGAATACTGGTCCCTTGGGTAGCTGTTCTTCCCCTTGAAGTTTCTGAATTTGGCTACACAATGACTCCACAGTTTGCTTTCTGCTACCAACAGATGTTTCACCCTAGACCGGTATCTCCCTGAGCAGTATGTGCAGATCAAGGCCCACCCCTGAAATATAGGTTTACATTATAAGCAGAAAAAGTGATGCCAACTGAGATATTTTTATACACACATTTTCAGATTCTTTTCATTTAATTGAAAACAGCTTTTAACTGATTACATTAGTCCTTAAACCACATCTACTCATGCATGTCAAATGGAAGCCTAAGCCGGGCATGGTGGCGCATGCCTGTAATCCTAGCACTCGGGAGGCTGAGGCAGGAGGATTGTTGTGAGTTCGAGACCAGCCTGAGCTACAAAGTGAGCTTAAGGCCAGCCTGAACTGCATAGTGAGACCCTGTCTCAAAAAGACAAAAAAAAAAAAAAAAAAAAAAAAAATGGAAGCCTAGATTTTAGATGCTGCAACAACCCCTTAGCCCTTTCTTATGGATGATTGTTTGTTTGTTTGTTTGTTTGTTTTAATGATATTAACATCGTGTTTCGCAGCTATGGGGAAGAGGGCCGCTTGCTTTTTCCACCATCACCAGAAGCCCCCGCAGTGGCCTCTGGGTTCACTGGGGTTCACTGCCCTCATCTGGGTCAAACAATAGCTCCCATGGGATACAGCAGCCAGACTGAAAAGACATTCCAAATCCTGCCCCAAAGGACTAATTGAACTTAGTGATTTATTCTTTTTCTCATAAAAAAATACTTGTAGTACCTTCTTGTAATACAACAATAAAGGTACCGTGTGGATGTCTACAGAATTCTGGAAGAAAGCCAAAACAACAATAGCTCGTTTTCTCTAGGAATAAGACCCATATGTCAAAATTTATCTAGAAACTCAATTTGGCTTGCTGCTTCATCATACTAGGAGAATAACTACAAAATTATATTACTGTTCATTATGTCCAGAGGGATCCCAATTTATTATGATTCATGCCAGAGTAATGGAGCAGCCCCAGCAATGGCTATCTCTGCATAGAGATGTGCCAGTCTTGTAATACTTATGAGTGGATCATAATACCATACTTGCTTTTTACACGATGTTTAATTGACATGCAATATTCAACAGTCAGTAGAGCTAACTTGTAATCCTCAGTTTCTCTCTAGCCCCATCTAACTTACTAACAGATTTATAGGCCATATACATATGCATGTGCTCTCCCACACAAACATATATGGCAGAACAACAGTGTACAGCAAACTGTGCCTATGTGCATAGTGCTGAAGTCGCATGCTCAATCTTAGAATTCAGCCTTTTTATTTATTTTTTTAGGTTGAAATGGTAATACCTGGGGCATGACCAGGAATTGATCACTGACTAATATGACAAGGAGGAATGTTTGAGAAACAGTGGTTTAAGCTGCACATACAAACAGTCAGACTCTGCAGTGGTGGAGAACCTTTCAGAATCTTCAGTGATAAAAGCAGCCTGCTGTGCCATGCAGGCCACAGGTGACCACCACTGAGTCCCAGAGAACCTGTTTTTATGTTGTCTTTTTTTTTTAAATTCCAGATTCAAGTCACATTCCACTTCTCTTTTATATCAATTTATCTACAGTGGGATTCTAGAATCAGTACTCTTCTATTTTTAAAGCTCCTTGGGTAGATTCAAACATACATCCAAATTTCAGAAAAAGTGCTTCAGAATCTGTGTTGTTTTTATGGAGCAAGGATGAGATTAAATGGTATGAAATTATGGAATCCCCATACAATGCATCTGGAAAGGATCCAGAAATCACCTCAGACAATACCCACCCATTCCAGAAAGAAGAGGGAAACCAGACATTTCAGGTAACGCTTTCAAGTGGTCTCAGGGAATTTGCAGCAAGGCTTTCTAATTACATCTTCTTGCACCAACCCAGCGTTTTGCTGAGACACCACACTGCCTCATTATTTCTTTTTTAAGTTTTTTTTTTTTTGATTGCTTTCCCATCCAATTTATTTATACAATGTTTATGGATTAAAATGTTTGAAGGTATTGCCTCTGCCATATTAAGTGAATATAAATTAAAGTTAAATCACTTGGGATGTGGTCCTTTTGCCAGACAGGAAATATAAGAGATACTAAGATGGACCAGAGAAAGTGTTCCCTGAAGAACCCTCATTCTGTGTTGGAAGAAGTGGAACAAGATGGCACTCATCAGCTTTCTACCTGCACCTACTCAACTATCTCAGCACCAACTTGAGGCTGAGGAATAAGCAAGGTCTCAGAGATCACGTCAGGCCCACTGGTTTCTTCTCAAAGAGAACCCCCCACACACACACATCACCCACACACAGATACAGGAAAGGTTGGATACCTCACTTGTTAGAGGATTTTGGAGATGGGGTGTTTTTCCAGAGACCCACATAGTCCAGGGTCCACTGGATATGGGGCAAGAGAAAACAATGTCAAATGCACTGGCTATTCAGGTGGGTCCTGAAGGAAAAAATAAATATTAAATGCTCAACAAGGGCAGCCAAAAGACAAAGTTATTTATAGTAAATACACCCATGAGGATACACAAGAGGTTATGCATGCAGATAATCCAGAGCTGCAGAGACCCAGAGCTCTTTAATGAAGAAGCTATTAAAGAGATAACAGAAAAGTCAAGGGTAGCCTTGGAGAAATCTGTATCACAGAAGGTTACTGTGGCCATGCCAGTACGAGCCACTGATACACTGGCTCCTGCTCGGTATATTCGCTATGCACCATCCCAGCAGAGAACAGCTCTTAACTCTGGAGCTAATCAGAGCGTTATTTGAATAGCAGAAATGCACAAAGATATAAAATAGAGCCACCAAGGTTCAAGACTAATAAGAAAACCCCACAGGGACCACCACCTCCTCCTGTACCTGTCATACATTCTCCTAGTCGGAAGATGACTGTACAGGAGCAACAAGAATGAATGGAAGACCCTTGTATTTCCAACTGGAAAAGTGCAAAAGATTATACAATTTCATGAGACAAAGTCTAGCTGCTGATAGAAGTGGACTTCTGATGACACATAAAAGTGAAAATGTTGCCAGACTGGCTGAATCACTCTACATTGCTGATTGGAAGGCTCATGGAGCTGTAGAAATGTGTGGCCAGGTGGAATGGAAGATAGCTCAAAAAGAAAAGGTGACACATGAAGAGGAACTTGGAGAAATGGCCCAAAAAGCTAGGGAGAGGAGGGCTGGCATCAAAACCCATGTGGAAATACAGGATGTGTAGGCACACAAGAGAGAAGAAATCTGCATGACAGGTGAAAAGACAGACAGCATGACTGGAACCCTTCCAGGGCAGCTCCGGATAAGAGGTCAAACTGCAGAGAAATAAAACATCGAGGTATCAGTGAAGTCATTGCTCTTGGTGTGCCCCATCCTCGGACTTCAAATGAAGTCCAATATGACCAAAGGCTCTTCAACCAATTGAAGAGCATGGATAGTGGATTTGCAGGTAGAGAAGATGAAACTTACAATGTTTATGACCAAGCCTGTAGAGGTGGTAAAGACATTGTGCAGAGCATCTATAGACCCAGTAAAAATCTGGACACATGTAGTGATGACTAGAAGCCAGAACAAAGACCAACAGATCTGTTCCTAACAATTTTCTGGTTCTGACCATCAAAGGGGCTGAGAAGGACCTGTTCAGTTTGAAGAAGATCCTTTTGGTCTGAACAAAATTTTGGAAGAAGCCAAACAGGATGGTGGCTCTAAAAGACCTTCAGATAGCAGCTGCCCCAGGGAACATGAGTGTGAACAGGAAGAGGAAGGAGAAAATCTAGCCGGTGTCACAGTGAATTATTCATAAAGCTAATGATGCAGGTCAGGGGAAACTCTTTGTAAATGTCCAGGACAAAACTAAATCTGGGTGCTAGATCCCAGCACTAATTTTTATTACAGGAGATGAGGGAATTAAAATCCTACTTCAAATTTAGTTTTTTAAAAGAGTGGGCTGTGTTTGTGCTTCTTCCGAGTGTTCAGCAGGCAGAGAACATGGTCCTCCACACACAGAATTGAGCCTGCTTCTTTTGGTGAGACACAGTAGTCTGGGTAATATTTTGTGTAAGAGCAACTGCTTATAAAAAAAAAAAAAGTTACCCCAAGCACAATGAGTTGGAGGATGTTCACACTGGAACTGTGCTATCAAATGAAGTCTCTTTTCTGTTTTTCTTTGGAGTCGAAAAAAGGAAGAAAGACCTTGCTTATTGCAACTACTTGTTTCAAATAAAAGCACAAAAGCATTGAGATAAAAAAAAAAAAATTCAATCTAACAGAAAAAGTGAAGACAAGACACACATGACTCTGAAGCTAGAAAGACCTAGTGAGGAAACTTCATGGCCCTGCCCAGTTCTCTATGATGTCATCTTGCACAACACTGACAGTGATTGTGAGGTAGCTCACTTTACAATGCATTCAGAGGGCTGAGGAGATAGCTCAGCAGCATATGTGCCTGCCTAGCAAGTGTAAGGACCCGGGTTCAATCCCCGGTACCTTAATGCCATGCCAGCCCTGCCCCAAATGCATGGTGCTGGCCACCAAAGCCAGGCATGGTGGCACACATCTGTAATCCCAGTGCTGGGAAGGCTGAAACAGGAAGATCACTACAAGTCTGAACTGCACTACAAGTTTGAACATACAGACCCTATATCAAAAACGTAAAGCAATAAAATTAGCCACAACACACTTAGAAATAAAGATTAATACTTACATAGAGGCAATGATATAACAAAACCCAACCAAGAATCAACTCACTCAGAATAAAGTTCTAACCAACGAAGAGGCTGAGGATCTCAACTGTATGACTAACATTCTGTAAGATCACTAACTCTGTACAACATCCTTACTATTTTCTCCCACAAAACTGAATCAGAAGCACACAGGCTTGTGTGGATCATCCACATAAGGAAATACAATACAACCACTAGGACAATACTGCAGGAAAATATTTAACTCCATTGAAAATGCTCACAATGTTTTTTTAAAATAAAATAAGTTGGATTATAAAATAATCCATGTAGTATATTGGCCTATTTAAAAATAAAGAAATATGAATTTTTATATATAACTGTAGAAAATATGTCCCCAAAAGTTAAGAATAGACACCTGTAAGTAGTGGGACTATATGATCTTTCCTCGGCACACAATGATGTGGTAGTGGGGTACAATGCAGCATTTCTGGTTTTTGGGTCTTTTTTTGGCCAGCTCAGCCTACTCTGGGGGCAGTGCTGGCACAGCATGTGGTGCCGGGGATCAAAGGGCTGTCCAAGCTTGCCTGAGCAGACACTTTAGACTGCTGAGCTATCTTGCCAGCCCAACGATGTGGTATTTCAGTAAAGGTGCACTCTGTGTGACGAGCAAGTCAAGGTAGTTAGCATATCCATTACTTCATTCATTTAACACTTCTTTATAGTAAGAACATTCAAAAACATTTCTTCTAGCTATTTAGAAATATACAATATATTACTGTTAACTATCATTACCTACTGTGCACTTGAACACCAAAAGGATTATTTTTAGAAGAAAAAGAAATTAATCTCTCGGCCTAATTTTTTCTTCTGTAAAATAGGAATAATAATTACAGCACAGGATTGTCATTTAGATCAAAAGACATGTCTTGTAAAAAGAAAACCATGTTTGCAGATTGTGAAATGCATCCTTTATCATTTTATCCATATCCTGCCATGGACAGTAGCATCATAAGTGCTGACTGATCTGAATCCTCTTAAGCAGGGTAGGCAGATGGCACTGGGATATTAAGAGCCTGACTATAGAGAAATATGAAAAAAATCCTGGCTTACTAGCCACATGACCTTGGTCAAGTTATTGAATTTCTCTAAACCCCAGTTTCCTCATCGATGAAGTGGAAATAATGACATCTATTTCAATGGCCCCTTTGACGATTAAAGAATAAATACTTGTATCTCATACATAACAGGAGCACACCAAGTGGTAGTTATCACTGCTGTCAACAGCTATGCTACTGCACCATCAACCTCTTTGTTGCCACTTGCCCTGGGCCTCATACACTGCTTTCTCCATATGTACAATTTAAGCTAACAAACTGAAAAACTCCTGACAAGGGATGTAATTCACCTCCTACAAGGAATGTGTTTATTAAAAAAATTGGCTGAATTCATTGAGAGAAAAACGGGAATATTAATAAAAAGGATAGAGCTGACAAGTTGGTTTTGTTGTTGTTGTGTCTTGTCTTTTTAAGACAGGGTTTCACTATGCAGTTCAGGCTGGTCTTGAACTCATGGTCATCCTCCTGCCTCAGTCTCCCAAGTGCTGGAATTACAGATGTATTCTTTTGGTTTCACCTACCCCCTAATTAGTAAGTACTTTAAGAAGAGGGCCTAGACAGCCAGACATAATAATCTTGTACCCTGGAACCTGTGCAAAACATGTCTTTCAAAGCAATGACAGAATTTAGTAGAGCAGTGGGTGAAAACTCTGAAGATGTGGAAAATGTGATTAAAAAAATAGAAATTCTTAACCTAAAGAATATAGAAAAGCCATAAAAAGGCCTTCAAAGAGTTGGACTCTCATGAGAACAGGGCAGAAGCAAGCAGAACACAGTGTATGTTAGAACAGAGAGACACTGCAGCTCATTCCACATTTCCTCACACATATTTGCATGTGTGCTACCTCAAAAGAAAGGCACTTCCTGTCAATAAAGATGCTCACCAATGTGTCCAGTGCTCTGGAAGGGGCTCTTTCCCTAGAGAGAAGCTGAAATAGACAACTTGGTGGCCCCTTCCAATGCCATCATTCCATGCATCCTAACAACACTGTTACTGGATTGTGCCTCTAATCCAATTGTGCTCAAGTTGGTCAGCTGTAGTGGTCCTAAGTCTTTGAAGAATCATCTGGTGTAGAGACTGGAAATTAACTGATGAGTCTCTCTGACTCTTGTGTTTGCAGATGGACTTCTGCCTTAGGAAACAGCATTTGATCACAATGTTCCCTGAATCTTCCTCTATGTAAATTAGCCCATCCTCAGGCCTAAACTTAGCAAGCACCATGAAAGCTGGGACAGTTCAACAGGGCTCTGAGAAAAACTGACAGTAGTATTGTCGGTGATCATCCCAGGGAGAAATGCATTACTTAAGCTTTCCTTTAAGGCTAGGCAGGGTCCTGCTCACAGACACTTCAAATTGACTGAGATGTGTGATGGGCAGTGGGGGGCAACCTAAAATAATAGTGAGTTCTCCAGCTCTGTATCAGCACTCTCCAGTCACGGCTAATCTAATTCGTAAACTTCTTCCTTTGTCTCTCCTCTATATTGTAAAAATAGCAACAGAGAATGGAAAAGCCTAGAAAAACTATTAAAAGTGCTTTTGAAAAAAATTGTCTCTCCACATAAAGTGATCACCCACTGGGAACAAGTAAATGGACAATGATTCAGAAATAAAGTCCTGGGAGCCAGGGATATAGCTCAGTGTAGAGAGTGGTTCCTAGCAAGTGCAAGGTCCTGGGTTCAATCCCTAGCTCTGCTTCCCCTCCCCCAGCCAGAAAAATAAATGCACTACTAACCATCATTTCATTATTTAGAGATTGTCTTCTCAAGACTTTCTTAAAGACACTATTACTATTATTTCTGTTTTATATATGGAGGAAAAGAGAAAGAGAAAAAGGCAGGAAGGGAGAAATAGAGGGAAGGAGGAAGGAAAAAATAGAAAAGTTAACAAATTTGTTTAAGGTATTCCAGGAAGGATTCCAGGACAGCACCACCAGATCTTCCTATTAATATTCTCCTTCTTAAAAAAAGATTGCCCTCAAACAAACAAACAGAAAGACTGCCCTTGACTAGGGAGATAGCTCAGTGGTCTAAGCACCTGCTTGGCAAGCGCAAGGACACAATTCCAATCCTGTTACTGCATCCTGTGCCAGCTCCAGAACTATGATGCCCCGTGCCACCCCAAAACCAGGCGTGGTGGTGCATGCCTATAATCCCAGTGCTGAGACGTGAGGATCACTACAAGTCAGAGCTATGTCGCAAGGTCATATACCAAATACATACATACATACATACATACATACATGCATATTTCAATTTTTTTTTAAAAGACTACTCTTACATTGACATAAAATTAAAGGCCTTATTAAGTACTGCTTAGTATTGCCTCATACTTTCTTACATGTGTTAGTCTTATTTCCTTCAGTGAAGGAATACATGAACATTTAAACATCTGCAGAAAAAAATCTAGAATAAAACCAGAAAATGCTCATAATGCTTACTTATCTTTGAATGCTATCCTCTTACAAATATACAAGTAAGATTCTAATGACACCAGAAGGATTATTACCATTATTGCTTCTGCTGGACACTTCTGTGACAAATACCACTTCCAAACCCAATTATAATTAATTAGGAATGATCCTGTATCTAGGTAAATTAATAAGCAAGGCATTTCCTCAGTGGAAAGAGTTGAAGCCAACCACAAAAGTGAGAGTCCAAAAACGGAACTTCCCAGCTGTGGCATTCTCTGGAAAAAGGTACTTTTTGTACATTTTTCTCCTGGAAATAAACTCATCTCCTCCTATTCTATACCTGTGTTCGAATAGTCTTTCACTCTGCAACAAAGATGCCAGCAGTGACACAGACAGGTGTGACCCCAGGGCCCCTCTCCCCTGCCTCACCCCTGGACTTTGCTTTACAGAGGAGCACACTTCCGCTCCTCCCCTTCTCTCAGTCTGCAGACTGCTGCAATCTGGCTGCCACTCCTTCCTTCCCCTGCAGGCCTCTCTGGCCAAAATCAATAATGACTTCTTTGTTGCTAAATTCAATGGACATTTTTCCGTCCTCATCCTACCCAACAGCTCTGCAGGATTTGACATGGTTGACCACTCTTTTACTCTTGAAAGTTTCTCTTCCCTGGTTTCTATGACAACACCCTTCTCCTGATTTTTATCCTCTCTCTGGGCATTACTTTTCAGTCTGTTTCTCGTGGGCATTTTGTTTCTTCTCTTTTTTTTTTTGCTATTCCCACCTTTCAAATTAGTGATTACTAGGAATTCATCCTAAATTCTTTTTTTTCTTTATTCCTCTTCTAAACAATCTTACCCACTCCCATGGCTTCGTACCACATTCATTTGAAATTCTCAAATTAATTTCTCCAGCTGAGACCTCTCTTGACCCCATCCCACCCCCAGACCTCCTCAACCGCCAAAAACCTATGGGGCAGGGCTAGGGGAAGTCTCAAGGACCCCACACACTCAAAACATTGAAAACAAAACCCACTGCCCTTTCCCACCAGTACCCGAAGCTGTTTTTCCTGTGCTGCCTTCCCTGAGCATTCCTTGCCAAACCAGCCAGAAGCCTGGGAGTCACACTCAGTTCCTGTTTGGCCTTTATTCCACACTTCCTCAGTCACCAAGTCCTAACAGCTCTACTTCCTGAACAGCTCTCAAACCTACTCCCTTCTCTCCTGGCTCTACAATCAGTACTGCAGTCATCTCTAATCAGAATTGATCCACACCTCCCTGCCCTGGACTATTCCCACCCCTCTAATCCAGGTTTCATGCAAATCTTTGCCACACTCACACGGGACCACAGCGCAGCTCTTGCTTGCGGTGAGAGCTTACCCTCCTGATACTGTCTCCTTCCACCCTTTTCCTCAGCTCCAAGACCTGCCACGCCCACTACTGCAGCTTCTCTGGCTGAAACTATCCCACTGCAGCTCTGCCCCAATCACCTTTCATCTGCTCAATTCCTACTGTTTTGTTGTAATGATCTTACTTAAGAGACCCTGATGAAGATTATGCGCCCAACTCTGCTCTAATGGCTTTATAAATATTACCATTACTACTTTTCTCTTGCAGATGAAAAAATAAAGTACAAAAAGGCCAAGTAACTTGTCCAAGGCCTTATAAGCAATGAGAAGCAAAGCTGGGGTTCAGATCCAGGTGGTCTGGGTCAGCTGCCGCATGCTTTACCACTCGGAAGACTTGCTGCCCCTACACCGTGCAGCACGGACTTCTACCGTACACTTAGCCGCTACATTTTCCTCTCTTGGCCGTGGCTCCTATGAGACAGCTTCTTGAAGGCAGCAACTATATTTTGTCTTTGAATGTCTACTATTGATCCCAATAACTGCTAGTGAGCAAACTGGCAGCAGGTTTTTGTTGACTAAAGTAGTGAGGTAGGAGGAAAAAAAAAGGTCATAATGAGTAAGAAAACATTTTTTTAAATACTGAAATTCTCTGTAATTCTGTATTTGCAAGTGACTTAATATTAACGGCTAGAAGACTTAAAAATGTGGCAGGGGTGCTATAAAATCATAATACCACAATGAAAATAGTCAAAATACTATTGTATCAAAGCTATTTTATGAGAGTCATGTCATGAAGTTTAAATTCATTAAACTCCCTTGGTAAGTTATCCTTCTTATTTAAATACAGTTACAGTTAGAAATTCCTCCCAAACATGAAAATAGTTGCATCATTTATTAGAGTAGAATGAAAAAGGATGCAACCACTGAATATCCAACTATAAGTCACAGGGAATAAATGTCATTCTTAAAGCATATTTCTAACTTGGAAAAAAACACTTCATTCCAAAAAAAAGGATGTCATATCCTTCGAATGGATAAAACTTATAACAGAGGTTGGAAGTCAACTTGTCCTTTCTTATGTGTACTTAATCTCCTAATCCCTTCCTCTAAATATTTGTCTATTTTTTTCCTAAAATCATTGCTGTTTTCTGGGATGGTTATCAAGGAAAATACCCTGCCCAGAGGACACAAGCTTATTCTATCCTTAAAGCCAAATATTGAAAATCAAGTAGGCTGATGTTTTGTAAAAGGCCAGCTTTGTGTTTTTCATATCTCAGCTCTGCTGTCATATTCTGTATGACTCTGGACAAATTCCTCATCTTCTGTGTCTGAGTTCCTCATTTGTAAAACAGGAACGACCTAACTAGCATGGTTGTAAGAATTAAATAAGATGATATATATATAAATTGCTTAGCATCATAGCATGGTTTCCCCAAGTAAGTAGTTAATAAATGGGAAATTTTAAGTGAGATTCTAGGCACCAGATCCCATGCACCAGCTCTCAATCTCCATGAGTTTGCTTTCTCTGGATTTACCTGATCACAGGTCATTTGTTCTCAACACATACACCCCTTTTCCCCTTGTCATGATAGCACAGCATAACAACTATTCACATAGCATTTACCTTGTACTAGGTGTTACAAATAATATAATTTAAAATAGATGAGAGGATTACATAGGTTATATGCAAATAATATGCCATTTTATTCAGCATCTGCATACTTTGAGCATCTGCATACTTTGGTATCTCAAGGTCCTGGAACCAAACTCCCAAAGACACAGATTTTACTCTCTATTTTGTAGGAATGGACCCCAGTTGTGTACAATTTCAGAATTTTGGATTTGTTATAGACTGTAGGTAATTTGGCTCAGTTCGCATGGCTTGTTCATGAGAAACCCCAGGAAAATTAGTTTGTTAAAAATATTTTCTGTCTTGAATCTGATTTAAAGGTTCGGCAGTGGCAATGGCTATAGACAAAATACAATGACATACAACTGTGAATTTACTGTTACATTTTGCCTTAAGCAAGGTAGGCTGGTTCTTATACACACCACCACACCATTCGGGGAAGTTTGTTATGGATATGCTGCACAAAGGTAGGTCATTTATAGGCCTCAGTTTTATCTTGTGTAAAATGGAAGTAATATCATGTGATTTCCACAGCTGTTATGAAGATTAAATGAAATAACACACAAAACCGCTTAGCACAGTGTCTCACTGTGATGTCCCAAAGTTTACTGGGCTGATAATGATCTCTATTCTTCCATGCAAATTCATCTATACTGACATGAGTTTTCAACTAATCTTTTCTACTGCTGCCATTTAAAAAGCATTCTTTGGTTTAGAGCCCAGGATATTCTGAAGAAAGCAAAGCCTCGATGCTAATGGACTGGCTGTGTTCCAGGATCTTTTTGTTGGAAACTCTTTCTTGCAACTGAATGCTAAATGTAGATCACAGGTGACCCTGATAAAACTACTCAAGAAGGCAAATTTGACATCTTTCTTTCTTATGCATAAAACTCCAGGGAGCTTCAAGGCCCATTGGTAATGGCCAACAGAACACAAAGGGCAACATGCACAATTCCCTTTAGAACTTCCAAATCTTCCAATATTATGCATAAGCCATCTGCTTAGAGTCACCTGGACAATAAGAATTTAAGTTCTTCATGCTCAGGTTTCTGGAGTAAATTTATGAATTCAATGAATGTGAATATAAGGCATACCCACCCATTGCGTGAAATTGTGTGAAGCCCTGCATCCAGTCCTTTGTCTCAGCAATCTATGAAAGAGCATAAAGATCTTACAGATGTGGGTTTCTGCCCCAATTAAATAAGACTGCATAATCATGTGATTAGATTACTATCACATACTCTACCCTGAGCCCTGGAAAATCACCTGGAATTGTGTGGCTAAGTGGAATAGATTGCACTTTTTACAAAACAAAATATTGAAGAACTTGCTTTAAAAAGCTATTGACATTCAGGTCGCTTTCAGGTCTTGCCAGTTGTCCTATATGATGTACAGGAATTCAGATAGATGGGCATTAATAGATGGATCATTTCAAACTTTACCCTCAAGTCCCATTTTGGCAGTCTATATTAATATATGCAACAAGTACATAGAGCACCCACAATTCCTTTGATATAACTTGCACCAGCCTTCACTTAATCAAGAGTTGGGGCCAGGGAGATGACTCAGTTGAATAAGTGCTTTCCTGGCAGGTGCAAGGGCCTGAGTTCAATCCCTGGTTCTACCAAAAAAAAAAAAAAAAAAACGTTAATTAAGTGTTTCCTCAAAGTATAACTCTAAATTAAAGACCAACTGGAAAAGAAGGAACAATAGAATTTGATTCATCCAGAAACTGTACAGGTTGGAAAACTCCTTTGGGTCAAAAGTCAGCGGGTAGACTCTCAACAGATATTATTTGGTAATTGTCTTCTCTTATATCTACTCATAGAGATACAGAAAAGGATATGAGCAGCATCTAAATTCCATGGTCTCAGTGTTTCCACAAGAGTCTAGCTTAGCACTTTTATAGAATTCTGTAAGTGTTCTCTTTCTCCATCTTCATATATGAAATTTCCCATATGCGCATTTCATATATAAATGTACTTACATGGCTATCAGTCTTAAAAGGCTATATGCCGATGTTGTTAGGATGGTATTGGATTTGAGTAAGGAATTATTAAAACTATGACTTTCGCTATACAATCCTTTTCTGTATAGATCCCCTCCTCTTCCCTGTTCACCTTTTAAGTCAATTCCAATTCAGCAGATCCAAATAAATCTGCCTTATTTCAAAACTTCTAGAATCTATCCAGCACTCTTCATTGAATGAGGGAAGAACAGAATAAAGGTGTTCTTCATATAATCCCATGACTTTTATCATGGTCATGGTTAGAATTTAGGAAAATTTATCTGTTCTTCTAGCATGAAAGCCTAGGAGGCAGAAAGGTAGACAAACATGACATCAGACATAGGCTTACTGGAGTATAAAGTTGTGGTAGGAAAGTGGGTGGCTTAGGATGAGCCAATAGGCCAAAAAATAACAGTCCAAAAAAGTGTTAAAATAAATGAGTAGTTCAGAGGCTGCGGCAGGTAGTAGGACAGGAAAACACAGTCTTCCTGCTGTTCAAAGATAATTCTCTTCCCATGGGGTGTTTGAGTGGTTAGTCACCAAAGAGAACCCAACCAAGTGGGTGCAGTTGGCCCACTAGTAAGAATGTGTCACAGTTCATAGTTTCTGAAGACTGTAATCATTTCTGGATGCAAATAAATAGAGAATATTTTCCCACAATAGAAAGAAAGGCTTGGTAGATGGTGGATATATACTTGAAAATGGAGAAAGGAAATCAAACTTTTCTCTCATGTATAAAGAAGTTAATGCAGAACTAGCATGATTCAAAGAAAAGACACATACTGGGTTTTTTATTGATATATAATTAATTGCCACAAATTTGGCATTTTAACCAGCACCCACTTATGAGCTCACAGTTCAGTAGGCCAGAAGTCTGCGGAGCATGTTGCCTTCTCCACCCAAGATATCACTGGGTTGAAAGCAAGGTGGTTATCAGGCTGTGTTTTCATCTGAGGGCTCTGAATAAAATCTGTTCCCAGGCTCCATCTTACTGGTGGAATTCAGCCCCATACAGGTGCAGAACGGAGGCCCATATATTCATTCTAGCTGTCATTCAAAGGACAATCCCATCTCCTGAAGCCATCCATACTATCTGCATGTGGCTCCTTCCTTTCCCAAGCCAGCATGTTCTTCTGCTTCCAGACTCTGACTCCCTCCACTTCTGACCCCTACATCCAGATTTAAAGGGTTTATGTCATTAGGTCAGGTGAACCAGGGAAAGCTGTTGGCAATGATCCCCTTGCCCATGAACTCTAGTACAAAACTATCCTCCTAACTATATTATAATTGACCAAATTTAGGCCATTCAAGATAAAAGAAGGAAGTCATATAATTTGAGCATCTCCTATGTGTCAGGCAAGTTCCAAAAGTTCTTATTTAATTCTCATTATAAACCTATGAGTATTATTTCCAAATAAGGAAACTGTGACCCAAGTAAGGGACTAGAATCTGAGAATTTCTGACTCCAAGCCCCAGACACTGTAAGAATCTTGTCCCATGGATGGATAATCATTAAGCTGTAATGATTTTATTCACTGTCTTTGAAGTTGCAGGTTAATCTTTACTATCCTTAACCCATCCCTACCAGAACAGTGTGCTGCCAAGCACCACTGTCAGACTTCTGCCAGCTCATCTCAGCAACAGCCCAGGGACCCACGAGCGAGGGTCCCAACAGCAATACTGCTCTGAAGAGTTCTTGGATCTGCACAATATCCTCAGAATTTTTGTCAAATCCACATCGTCTCTGAGAATACCTGAGCTTCAGTGTCTTCTGTCCAGTCACATGTTCTCCAACCTCCAGACCCCTGAGCACCAGACACATTCTGCAGAGACTACCAGGCCAACACAAGGGGCTTATCCACACCTGTCCTTAGCAATGTACAGCCTACATTTTACAGGGTTGTTTTTTGTTTGTTTGTTTTTTTAATCTCACTAAAGAGTCAACTTTACTGAGGAAAAAATGAAACTGACACCAAGTCTTGTGTCATATGGTTGTATGTCCATCATTACTGTATACTGCCCTGCATTAGTATTAGGTAAAATTAAGTGAGGAAAACATTATAACAGCCTCGGGACAATTCTACCTAAATTTTGTGATTACATTTTAAGTGCTCTCTGTCACAGATATCATAAACTGATTAAATCATTTCATGCCTGACCCCTACTGACTATGCTAAGTGAAAAGAGAGGGCTATTAATAACTACCCATTTCTGACAGCTGCCCAGGGGCAATGCAGCCTTTTGCAGCAGGGCAATGACTCCCCAGCTCACTTACTGAATGCTGAATATTGATTCATATTATGAGTGTTGTCAAACACAGAGTGCAGTACTGCAGATCCGTGGTGGCAGGTCATCAGGAATAGCATTAGCAAATGTCAGGTCAGGAATCAAAGGCCTGCTGGACTCTTTAGGGATGAGATTTATCGATTCCATAAAACGTGAAACAGATCAAGTACTTGTGATGATGGAAATGGTCGTGGCAGAATGAGGCTGAGCCTGCTCTGATGTGGACCTCAGGAGAGCTGCATCACATGCGTGACCATTGGAGAAAACATAGAAGTTGGAATGCCCAGGACAAGGACAGCAGCAGCTTTGGGCTAAGGAGATTTTAGGTCTAAAGGTCAAATACTACAAGTGAAAATGGTCATAGGTGTAGGTGTGTGTGTGTGTGTGTGTGTGTGTGTGTGTGTGCGCACGCACATGCACATATGCACATGCAGGTATATGTACTTGAAGTGTAAAGTATTGCATATAGCCAAGCCCAAAGAACATGTGATCAGATACTAATAAATGCTAAGATAAAAGGCAACTGCTATATGAAAGTTGTGGTTGTTATTCAGTTGGTAACTCCTTTTAAAGAAGATACTAATATTATACCTGGTTTCCTGATTTACATCATTGGAGTTAGTTTCTGTTTTAAATACCTCTTATTGTTTCATCATTCTTTTTTTTTTTTCTTGCAGAACCGGAAATTGAACTCAGGCCCTTGTCCTTGCCAGGGAAGTGTTTATTCTACTGAGCCATCTCCCTGGCTCCTGTTTCATTGTTCTTATAAATCTACAACTGCCTTCATAATCCCTCTCTTTCTCTCTTGCTGTGTTTATCTTCATACACTTTTTTAAAGAATTCCTCCTGAAGTCAGTTCATGAGATTCCTTCCAGTTTTTATTCTGCCATGTATCTTGTAATCACAGACAAGTCACAAGTATCCTAAAGCTTAATTTCCTCACTAGCAAACAAACCAAAAACCAACGAACAAGTGAGCAAACACTATGTGTATACGCACTCTGCACCCAGCTCTTACATGAGGGTCAGTACTAGATCACAACTCCAAAAGGTACGTGTGCAGGGTGTACATATTAGGACTCATTTTGACATTCGCAAAACCTAGTAAAATAATAGGCTCAGTGTAGTAATTTATTTCTTAATTAAACTAAACAGAACATAAGATATTTTGAGACTGTGAGGGTTTTCTACATTGTATATTGCTTTATTACGTGTTTATTTGCAAGAATGAGTATGGCCTAGCTTTGCAAGGAATGTTTTGGAACTTGCTCTGCTAATGGAATTGCAAGAGCAATTCCTTCCTCCTGCCTCTCCTAAGAGCAGGCCACAATGCCTTCTTTAATTTTGCCCCATACTGTGGTGAAGCCTTGCCTGCCACATAGGGGAAAGCCAGCAGCTACTGAGTTCTAATTCTGTTTATTATATTTGAATAGGTACATGTAAGTTGGTTGCTATCTAATGCTTGAGTTTTCACTCACTATAGAAAATACACTCTGACCCCTGTAGTACATACTCATTGCTTAGCTTTTATCTATAAACTGAACTGTAGAAAATTAAAACTACTCTATAAAAACATTTGGAGTACAGTCATTCTTGACTACATCCAATCCTCCTGTTACACAAAACTTGGGAGAAAAATCTGCTCACTTTTCACTCCAGTTTCACTTAGATTTGAAATTAAAGTGAAAGGAAGGGAAATGGTTCTGGGATCTTACAACCTGCCCATCAAAAGATCACTTCAGTCTTGTTCTAAATGGCCTGATGAGAGAAAATGAACAGGTGCTACAGGTTACTCAGCTGTTCTAAAATTAAAGATTGATATTTTTCCTCTTGTTCTATTAGCAGACCTTTAGTGACACGTTAGCACTGGATAATGGTTGCAGCAGTTTAAGCCTCATGCTGTGATTTTTAACAGAAAGCCTGGCCAGCATCAAACAATGACATCTCCCCATAGCCAGTAACCTAATAAGGAAGCGGTTGCAGCCTGAGGCAGTTTGACTAAACAGCAAGAGAAATCTGACTTCCAATGTACTGACTCCACTTTAAAGACAATGGCCTGGCTTAATTAACACTGTATTCATTTGTAACTCAATCAATTTAGAATTTTTGTCCTTTCACCATTGACTCTACCAGTTTAAAAAGAAAAAGAAAAAAGGCTCAAGCTTTTAGAAATGGCTCTTTATTTATACAAACATGCATTGTGGGACCAGCAATTGAATAATCAGTGATATTAACAGTCAGAGTGGCCAAACATTTAGGTAATCATAAAAACTATCTCGTAATATAAAATAATTTTCTAAACTATTTTAGGAATAAACAGAGGTTGCATTTAATACAAAGGCCAAAACTGAAATTATATTTTTTAGGGGAACATTAAATTAAGCTATTAAGCCCTGCCCAAAATATTTATTTTAAATGGTTATTTTTAACAATAGGCTAGTAGATTTTGTCTAACAAAATTACTAGGATATCATAAACTCAAAAATCTTCATTTTGGGGCCAGGGAGATGGCTCAGTAGAATAAGCGCTTCCCTGGCAAGCGCAAAGGCCTGAGTTCAATCACTGGTTGGTTCTACCAAAAAAAAAAAAAAATCTTCATTTACCTGCCTTTCCCCTTATCTTTGATCTGGCCTACATTCATCACCTTCTGATCAGAGATTAATATATTCATGCTAACTCAGCCCTACATGGATTTCCATTTTTAAAAAATTACTGAATAATGAAAGTTCATCTGATAAGATGTTAAGCTAAAATAGTACTGTGAGTCCTCATAAATGAGGATATAATTGTAAAAAAAAAAAATTATATGATTCTGCATTAGATAAACTATGCTGTGTAACTATTTGATAATTCCTTGAAGTTGCTGCTGTGTAAACAAATCACACAGTCTTGCCTGAAATTCTTTACATTCTGAAAAACTGTACACCCCCAAAAAATAACAGGGTTTATGACAAAAACAGGGTTGGGTCAAACAACTCAAATTTTTTTCTATAGCCGTTAGCCATGAAAATAATAATAATCTCATGAAAATGTTAGTAGCTCTTAATCTCCACTGGTAACTATACTAAACATCACAGTTGGCTCTGTGCAGCCTAGAATCATGGCTCACTCTCCATCCTTATAGATTTCCATAGGCCACAAAGGGTGTTTGATTCTAAAAAGAGCACTTTTTATCAACATGAAAATGTATAATTCAGAGAACAGCCTTCCTCATGAACTCACTGCTTTTTGTGTTATTGTTGTTATTTTGTTTTTTGGTATCAGGGGTCAAAGTGAGGACCTTGTGCTTGCCAGGCAAGTACGTAGGCCACTGAGCTATCTCCCCAGCCTGAACTCACTGTTTTGATAAGAGGAAATGTCTGCTCAACCTCGTCCTCTATAGTCAGACGCATGGCTTGTACACTGCATGGAGCCATGCTGCTTAATCCAGTAACTGAGCCAATATTTGCACCAAGGCACATCTGTAAATGTTCAGGTTTTCTTTATGACCCCCAAAGGTGCTGAGGCTTTTTCTTTTATTGGGAGAAAGTCCCCAACTCTTCACTTTGAAGCATTCATCAAAATATGAGAAAATCATTTATAAACCATCAAAAACTCAACGTGTTAAGCCAGGTACCCATACTGATTTCTACAGTGCATGTCTGTAGGACCAGCTACCTGGGTGTGGATCCAGGAAAATTCCTGAAGCCCAGGAGCTCACGGCCAGCTGACACCACAACTTGACCATGACAGAATGGATGAATACCATGTCTTACTTCTATTTTCATTACTTGACTTACTAATTAATAAGAACTTGTTTCTTTACTATAAAAAAGAAAACTGGCTTTTAAAAGTTTAATGAGGTTAAGGGATGAAGGATGACAGCAACACATCCAGGCTCTCTCCTGGTACCTAGACCCTCCCACCATCGGACCCTTTTGTCTAGACCTCGGCTTCTTTCTCCACTCCCCAGCTGACTGGAGGAAGCCAGGAGGAACCTTTTCCTTGGTCCTCGTCCTCTGTATTTTCTAGCTGCTATACTGAAACTGCAGTCTAAGCATCACCCTGAGGACAACGTGCCGGGACTGACAGCACTCTTATCTCCATGGTTAGGCTCTAAACAACTGCAGTAGATGTGGGTTTTTGATGCAGGTATTATACACTGTGCACTGATTAAATTAAAGATATCTATATTTCTAATATTTATTATTTATTCATGGTGAAAACATTTCAAACCCCTTCTAGATTTTGAAATCTGTAGTATATTATCTATAATTACCCTGTTATGCACATCAGAATTCCTTACTCTTGTCTATGTATAACTTGGTATTCATGGAGCAATCCTTCTCTGTCTTTCCTCTCCACAGTATTTGTTTTAGGTTTTTCTAATTGATTTTTAAGGACCTTCTATGTAAAAACTAGTTTGTATAATGACCACATTATAGTTGATGAATAACTGTAAATGACAGAAAGAAGTTATGAGCCTCCTTAAGAGCCAAACAATACTTTAAAATGACGCAAGTACATAAAGAAGACTTAGATTCTTAATGATAATACATATGTATGTTAAAGCAATAAAAATTCAATTAGGTGTTATGATATAAAATTACACACAGGAGGGGCAAAAGGAACCCTTTACTATTATTGGTGTGAGTGTAGACTGGTACAACCATTGTGGAAATCAGCGTGGAGATTCCTCAAAAAACTAGGACTGAAGGGCCCATTTGACCCAGCTGCTAGGTATCTTCCCAGAAGAATTTAAAACATCATTTCATAGAGATGTATGTGCACCCATGCTTATAGCAGCACAATTTGCAATAGCTAAATCTCATAAGCAACCCAAATGCCCATCAACTGAGGAATGGATTAACAAAAAAAGATGTGGTCTTTTTATACAATGGAGTATTATTCAGCAATAAAGAAGAATAAACTGAAGACTTTTATAGATAAATGGATGCAACTTGAGACCATGCTCATAAGTGAAATAAATCAGACATACATGGACAAACATCATATTGTCTCCCTAATATAAGAAGCTGAAAGAATAAATAAGATCCAAAATGTAATATATATATATTATATATATATATATAATTATACAATGTTATATAGACATTGTATAATTATATTTATTTAATTATAAATAAATTTTATATAATTATAATTATGTAATTATATTTATCTATTTATCTATCTATCTATATGACAGAGACTTGCAAAAAACATATTCAAGACAGTTATACTGCTATAACAAGACAATTATACTAATTTGTCTTAAGTGAGGCTTTTCAGAGGCAACTAGATCTAGAGTGATGCTGGATCAGCGATGTATGGTCACTAAATTATTCTGCTACTAGTTTGGCATAGCTCTGGGTGTGGAAATGGAAAAGCCTGGGCAGGAGTGCTACCTGCCCTGGGCCATGCAGCCTGAGAAGCATCTAAGGGACATAAGGCAGGCTGCTCGGTGCTAGTTACTGCTGCTTGCTCCTTATTGCTTTTTTTGCTGCTTTGGTGCTTTGCTGTTTCCTGCCTTCCATGAGCAGTTTTTCCTCTCCTCCGACCCTCTGCCATGCCACCTGCCTGGGAGCTATGCAACTATGAAATGAACCTATAGAAACTGCTAGCCCAAATGAACCTTTCCTCCTATGACTTTGGTTGAGAGGTATTTGTCTCAGCCATGAAAAAAGTAACTAAGACAATTGTAGAGCTGTTTAGAAAATACATATATTATTACATATATCTCTCAGCAAACACAAGAATAAATTTCAAATAGATTAGAGATTCAAATGTAAAAATTTAAACTACATAAATAAGAAAATATGGATAAATTCCTTTATAAGGGAAAAATAAATATAAAGACTAAACGTGACTTAAAATCCAGGTGTAATAAATTTTGCAAAGAACTAACTCAAGTAACTTATGAACACAATTATTTCAACTTCCTATTTCAGTACATTTGTTTTCTACAATGTTGATAGGTTATTAATTCTGAATATACTATTGGAATTGGCAAATTACTATATTGAGGGTAAAGAGATCCAGGCTCTCACTTATAAAATAAAGAGTTACAAACATAGAAAAGAAAAACAGCAAAATGAATATTGCAATGCTAGAATGGGACTGGAGAGATATCAGCAAAATGCTTTTATATATATATATTTTTTGTTTTGTTTTGTCTCACATTATGACCTAAAAGCAATTACATCCAAATGACAATAGACATGTCTAGAATGCATATCTGAGTTGTTAACTAACATTTTTCACTAAAAAGGACCAATGCTCCTAGGAGGACTGACTGTTTCTATGACTGAGACAAAGAAAGAATAAGATAAGCCTGGGATACCTTATTATATGAAAAAGTTTTTTTGTTTTTTTTTTAAGTGTGCAACAAGTGATAAATTCATGCCAAAAGGACTAATGAGCTGGTGTGAAGGAGCTCCCACAAAATCTGGGACAATTTGACCATTAGAATAAATAATGGAAGCAAAACTTTTAATTCACAAAATAAGAATCTATGAATCCACCTTAAAACACACTCATACATACAGTCATAGTTACTTTTAGTATTGCTTAGACAAAATACAGTAACTGACACCCAAAGCTAAAGGAAGAAATACTTATTTCTGCTCCTAGTTTATAGAGGTTTCAGTTCATACTTGACTGCCAAGCAAGACAGGCATGGCAGAGGGAAGGAACAGTGCATGGCAAGCAAGTAAGACAGAAAAGCAGCATGCAGCAGCAGCAGAAGCAGCAGCCTCCCTTTCCCTTTTACCTCATCTAGGGCACTACACATTTGGGTGGTACCAACTACACCAGGGTGAGGCTTCCATTACCCACCCTTCAGACCCTCCCACTACCACACACTCCAATCCAGCCACCGTTCACACTCCCAGATACGACCTCAGGAGGCTTTGGGGAGGAGGAACAAGTAGACACAAGCCATAATATAATATATCCATATGCACAGCTCTTTATTATAATAGAATGCCAACTCATAAATGTGGAAGAAATAATATTTTGGCAACCATTACAGTAGTAATTTATTTAGACATGATTCATTCATGGTTGTAAAAACTGGTATATAAAAGTTGGATAAGGAATAGTATATTTAAATCATCTCCAAGTACCTGCTTATAACTGCTTATTAATTATGAAAAGAAAAACAGTAACTATAGCAGTGGACAACCTGGAAGTTGTCATCTTTATCATCCCCTAGTGATCAAAGTCAACAACACTAATAATGGAAAAAAATTTTGACAAAGATATCATCACATCTTTAATATGCCTGCTATGAAAGCATAACTTGAATTTTAGAAAATAAAAGACAAACCCCAGACTGAAGATCATTCAACAAAATCACCTGCCCTTACTCTTCAAAAAATGTAAACATCAAAGATAAGGAACTAGGAAAGACTGAGAATATATTCTGGTTGAAAGGAGACTAAATAGACATGGAGGTAAATGAAATGTATGAGTGAAAGGGATAACAGTGTGGGGAAAATCATTATAAAGTATCATTGAGATAATTTATAAAATCTGAATGTGGATCACATATTAGATAACAGTATTGTACTAATGTCAAGCTTCCTGATCTTTATGGTTGCACAGTAGTTACATGAGAATATTCTTGTTCTTCAAAAATTCAGACTGAGGGCTGGTGAGGTAGCTCAACGGACGAAGCACATGCTTAGGCAAACACAGGGACTGGGATTCGATCCCTGGCACCACATGTTGTGCCAGCCCCACCCGTGGGTGGACAGGGCTAGCCAGCAAGACTGGATATGGTGGCACATGCCTTTAATCTCAGCACTGGGGAAGCTGAGTACAGAAGGATCACCAGGAGTCCAAGCTATGTAGTGAGACCCTATACCAAATACATTAAAAAAAAAAAAAAATCACCCTAAACCATTTATGATTCAAGGGACAGCAAATCTGCAACTTAACTTGCAAATAGTTCAGCAAAATAAGACTGACAGACAGATAGACAGACACCAAAAAGGTACAGAAAGAAGTATTACATATACCTATGAGAAAGGGAGGAAGAAAGAAAATTGAGGTAGATGTAAATAATAAGTTAACCAAGGCAAAGGGAGTGCAGCATACATTTTTCATATTTGAAGCTGAATTTCTTCAAATATGCACAGAAGTACATAATATATGGGGTGTGTGTGTGTGTGTGTGTGTGTGTGTGTGTGTGTGTGTGTGTGTGTAAATATGGACCACATCACACTTTCCAGGGAAGGACATCAGAGGCAATGACCATTTCCCAATGAGAACATTCGGAGTCAGCCAGGAGACAACTTTGAGAATTGGAAAGAAAGGACAAGCTACCCTCAGGGAAAGGAATACAGCAAAATACATTGAATATATTGGTCATATTCGTGTAAGAAAAACAAATGAGGACCCAAGAGATCAAATGGCTGGACAGAGAATCAATCATCCCATAAGAAATTTCTTTTTGTGAGTTGAAATAAATGATCTGTAAGACACTGAAGTACTCACAGTTATTCTACAGCATCAAAATGAGAAATCATAGGCCCCACTTCACCCAGGGCACCCTAATTTATGCCAGTGCTTTTGGCAGGTTATTAATAGAACCAAAATCTATCCAGTTTGAAATGATAAATTATGATGTCACTTTATAACACATAGCTTTAATTTATGTAATGTTTTTTGCCTTATTTCTTCTGCTGGGCTTTTCCAACTCATGCTTCATTCAATTCACTGTATCTTCCTAGATTTTTTTATTTCTGTAAGTGATACCATATTTTTATTTTTTATCAGTTATTTATTTATGTATTCATTTACTAATCTGCTACAGGGCTCACCACCCTGCTCAGACTCATAGTAATCCTTGTCTCAGCCTCCCCAGAGGTGAGGCGCCCGGCTTCGGTGGCTGACAGGGCACACTGCGGGTTCCAGGGCTGCATGGCCTGCAGTACCAGGGACCGAATTTGGGTCATTGTGCTTGCCAGGCAGGCACTTAGACCACTGAGCTCTCTCCTCAGCCCCCATTTTTAAATAGTATGTTATTTACTTACTTATTTTTAGTTCTGGGGACCAAACCCTGGGCCTCACATTTGTGAACCAAGGATTTTACCACTGAACAACACCTCAGTACTGTGATCTTAATTTACCGAATTAAGCACTCTGTGAAATCTGAGTATTTTTATTTTGTTCCTTGTTTGTGTATTTTTGCTTTCATGTCAGTTTATTTATATTTTGAATTTATGGCTCAATCATTTCTTGCCTATACTATACTTCAAAATTTTTAAATTTATTTGCTACATGGTTTAAAATGTTTCTTTACCTCATTTTTTTGTCATCTTTCTGTGCTGATATTTTTATTTTATACAAGAATATTTCATACAAGTATATTATCTTTTTCATTGAAAGTTTTTAATTTATTGGTACATTTTAGATATATATGATGATCATATTCATTATACGGAATCTGTACCTACACGTAACATATCCTTCTTCCCATTCTTTTTTTTCCCTTCTCCTCTCCACCACACCTGCTCTCCATGGGGTCTCAGCGGCCGGTGCCATTTCTCAGCACACCCAGGAGCAGGGCCGGTGCAGCAACTGATGCTGGGGATTGAACTCCAGTTCCTGTGCTTGCCTAAGCAGGCACTTGGTCCACTGAGTTATCTCACCAGCCCATCCAGCATTATTTATTAAAGAGATTACCTTTTGATCCCTTTGTTAAAGATAAGCTGAATCAATGTGTTTGGAGTTGTTTCTGGATATTCTCATCTATTCCACTGATTCTCATACCTGCTTTTTTCCCCCTCAATAAAATGATGTTTTTACCACAGTAGCTTTGTAGTACAATTTAAAGTCAGGGATTGTGATGCCACAGGTCTTGGTTTTATTGTCCAGAAGTGTTGTTATTGTCTCTTTTCATTCCAAATGAAGTTTAAGAATGTCTTCTAGGGCCAGCCAGATGGCTCAACAGACAAAAGCACCTGCTTAGGCACAGCACAGAGGCTGGTGTTCAATCCCCGGCGTGCCATGCCAAGCCTATCCCCAGGACGCGCTAGAACAGTGACTGAGACTGAATGTGGTAGTGCGCACCTGTAATCCCAGTGCTTGGGAGGATGAAAACAGGAGAGTCATTACGAGTCTGATCTACATAGTAAGACCTTGTAGACTCTATATCCCCTGTACTAAATGCATTAAAAACAATGTTTTCTTTGACTCTGTAAAGTATGCTATTTGTATTTTGATTGGGATTACATTAAATCTGTATAACAGTTTTGAGAGAATGGCCATTTTTATATGTTAGTTCTTCCTACCCAAGAAGAAGGAATATTCTTTAATATTCTGTTCAATTTCCTTTCTTAGACTACTATAGTTTTCTTTTCTTTCTTTCTTTCTTTTTTTTTTTTTTTTTTTTTTTTTTTTTTTTTTTTTTTTTTTTTTTTTTTTTTTTTTTTTTTTTTTTTTTTTTTTTTTTTTTTTTTTTTTTTTTTTTTTTGTGGAACCAGGGAGTGAACTCGGGCCCTTGCATTTGCCAGGGAAATGCTAATTCTACTGAGCCATCTCCCCAGCCCCTATAGTTTTCAATGTATAGATCTTCTACTTGCTTTGTTAGATTCATTCCTAATTACTTCATTTTTCTGTATGCTGTTGTGAAAGATGTTGTTTCCCTAACATCTCTCGGAGTAAGTGTGTTGTTTGTGTACAGGTATTCTGTTGATTTTTAAGCAATGACTTTGTGTAATACTACACTCCTAAATATGGTTATTAAATCTAAAAGGTGCTTGGTAGAGTTTTGGGGATCTTTGATCACGTTGCATGCAAATAATAATTTAACTTCTTTCTTATCCTTATTCCTTTTCTCTCTCTTTTCTAATTGCTCTGGCAAATATTTCAAGAACAGGTTGTGATAGTGGTCATTTTGTTCTTGCCTCTGGCTCTGTTAATATGGTGTATTACATTTATTGATTTGAATATGTTGAATCATCCCCGAATCCTGATAAATTCTACTTGGTCATGGTATACAATCTTGTTGATGATTTGATGCTTTTTATGTTTGTTTTGCTTTTGTTTTTGCAGTACCAGGGATTGAACTCAGGACCTTGTGTTTGCCAGGCAGGTGCTTATTCTACTGATCTATCTCCCCAGCCCTGAGGCATTTGTTTGCCAGGATCTTACTGAAGATTTTTGGGTTTATGTTCATTAAGGAAAACAGCGTATACCTTCTCCTTTTTGGTTGGGTCCTTCCCTGGTTCTGGTATCAGGGTACTACTTGTTTTCATGAATGACTGTGGGAGTACTATTTCTCCATTGATTTCATTAAAGAGTTTGAGGAATAATGGCATTAGATCTCTAAACTTCTTATATAATTCAGCAGTGAGTCCATCAAGACCTAGGCTTTTCTCTGATGTCAAGTTCTTATTACATTTGCAATTTCACTGACTCCTATTGAGCTATTCAGAATTTTTATATCTTGATTCAACTTTGATAATCATATGTATGTAGGAATCTACCCATTTCTTCTGTTTTCCATGTTATCATTAAAGACTCTTAAAGTATTAGTAATCTCCTAGATTTCCATGGGATCCATTGTATTTTCACCCTTTTCATTTTTAATGACATGAATTTGATTCTTTTCTTTCTTTTTTTGGATAAGAATCTTCCAAAGAACAAACTCTTCAATTCATTGATTCTTTATATTGTTTTACTGAATTAATTTCTGCTCCGATCTTTATAATTTCCTCCCTCATGTGCACTTTGGGCTTGAGATACTCTTTTTTTCTAGAAATCTGACATTTAGTACTAGTTTCTTTATTTGAGCTTGTTCTATTTTCCTGATGTGAGAATTTACCTCTATAAATTTCCCACAGAAGACTGCTTTCATTGTGTCCCATAAATGTTATGTTCTATGGGCATCACAGTTTAAAAGTCACTTTTTTTTTTTTTTTTTGGTGGAACTGGGGATTGAACTCAGGCCCTTGAGCTTGCTTGCCAGGGAAGCGCTTATTCCACTGAGCCATCTCCCTGGCCCCCACAGTTTAAATGTAAAAACTGTCTAATTTCTTCTTTAATTTTATCTGTGACCAATTGGTTGTTCAGGATGGTATTATTTAATTACCATATTTTTATGAAGTTTTTGTGCTTTCTTTTCCCATTGACTTCCAATTTCATTGCACTGCACTCTGTTAATATGCAGGAGTTATTTTCATTTCCTTTGCATTTACTTATGCTGTTCTATGAGCTAGTGTGTGGTCTATTTTGGAGAATGTTGGTCTGTGGTTCAGAAGACTCTATTCTTTTTTGTATGGAAAAAAGATAAAACAAGAATTCAAAACAAAATAATAGGAAAATAGCAATAGTTAATATATTGCATGTTATCTTTAAAGGAGTTTCTGAGAATACAAGGTACCAGCATAAAATTTATCTAGTTGATATTAGTACAAACTCCTTTTCAATGAACAGATACACTGATAGTATAACTGACTTGCATTTTTTCCCTTTATCCTTCTGCCCTTTTGCCCTTTCACCCATTCTAGTTCCTTTTCTTTTCTGAACAATTTTTTCCCATTTTACAATATCTATTGCACATTTTAGATTTTACTCTTTAAGCTTCTTACATAGGGGAAGACAATGCAATGTTTACACATGTGAAAATGATATATTCCACTTATGAATATGGTCTCCAGTCAATCCTTCTTTATGGCTGAGTAGTTCTCCATTGCATAAAAACAAAAATCTCCTTTATCCATTCCTTGACTGATGGGCATTTGGATTGTTTCCATGATCTAGGTATTACAAATTGTGCTGCACTAAACATGGGTGCACATATATCACTGTGGTATGATGCTAATTCTTCTGGGAAGACACCCACCCAGAAGGGGGATAGCTGAGTCAAATGGGCTCCAATTATAGTCTTATGAGGAGTCTCCACATTGATTTCCATAGTGGTTGCACCAGTATGCACTCCCACAAACAGTGGAGAAGGGTTCCTCTTTCCCCACAGGCCCTCCAGCATTTGTTATTGGCTTATTTCCTGATGACAGCATTCTTTCCGGGGTGAGATGGAATCTCAGTGTTGTTTTAATTTACATCTTTTGAATGATCAGTGATGTTGAACAGTTTTTCATGTATTTATTTGTCATTTATATTTCTTCTAAGAAGTGTATATGTCCAATAACCATTTTTCGATTTGGTCACTAAACTTGGGGTCTCTAATCTTTTTTTTCTGTTCTTTGTATGTTCTACATAAATGTCTTTTTTCTGAAGATAACTTTTCTATATTCTAGGCTGGAGTTTGTTCTCTTTCAGGGCTTAAAATATTTTACTACAAGCTCTCCTTGACTTAAGAGAGACTATTGAGAAGTCTGCTGTGACTCTGCTGAGCTTTTGTTGACAAGTAATTTTTTTTCTTATCTCTAGCAGTGTTTAATATTCTGTTCTTGTGTTGAACTTGTGGAATACTGATTATTACTCACCTTGGTGTAGATTTTTTGACCATGGCTAATTGGTGTTCTATATGCCTGACTTATTTATATGTCAAATTCTTTTTCCATGCTTGGGAAGTTTTCTACCTTTATTTCTGTGAACAGGCTTTTTGAGGTGCTTGTGCTGACTCCTGCTTTCTCATTGACTCCGCTCAACCTGATGTTGTTCTTCTTTGCTTCATCTTGCAGCTGCTAAATTTTTTCAAGACCAACTAATTGCATGAAGCTTGTGTGCAAAACAGCCAGAAATAGAAGAGCTATTAAAATTTTTGAAAGCATATACAATTGTGCAAATTCCTTGAGCCTTGTCTTCCCCTTGGCCAAGTGAACTTAGCACTGTAGAGTTGCTCTCCAGAGTCTCTCTTTATTTGACTCAGCCTTCCTAAATCTTTGCTTCCTATCACATCCTGCCTGCTTCTCAAAACACAGTAATAGTAACAATCATGATTCTTAGACATCGATGCATCTTAACTTGAGTCAACAAAATCTTATTCCAGGATTGTGACTTTAAAAACAAAAAGCCTATCTCTGTGCTCTTAGTAGCATTTAAAAAATATTGATTAATTTAACATTACATGGGTATTCAGAAAGAATAGGGCTCTCTATACATACTACACATAGGACTTTAGGACAGTACAGAAGAAATGGAATCAAAGTTCTAATGTTCTGTTACTATAATGTAACATTTGTTTAAATTTATTTAAATGGTTCCCCCAAAGTGTCCTTTTCTACCTTTTCATTTTATATGAGGTTTATTTTTTATTTTTGATGCTGAGGACCGAACTCAGGGCTTCCAGCTTGCTAGGCAAGTGTTCTACTACTGACCTAAATACCCAGCCCATCTACATTTTCTCTTTCTTTCTTCTTTATTTTTTTACTTTTTAATTTTTTATGGTACTGGAGATCACACTCACGACCTTGTGCTTGCCACGCAGGCACTTATGTCGCTGAGCTATATCCCTGGCCTTATCTTTTCTTTTCTAATGCTTAAACTTCTCTAGAAAATACCTTAGAATTATAACATAGCATTATAATACTGTGTTAAGACCAAAAAAAAAAAAAAAAAAAAAGAAAAACAAAAAAAAAACTATGGAAGTTATGTTCTTTTCACATATTCAGAAATAGTTGACTTACTTTTCTCAAAAGGATCTCATATGTAACCTAGCAAATTCCATCATGATATTGCATTCAAAGGTTTCTCAAAAATTCTATGCCATATCGGATGGGGAAACAGCTTGGTGGCATAAATGCCTGCCAGGTAAGCACAAGGACCCATGTTTAGTCCCTAGTACCACATGCCATGCCAGCTCTGGAACCCCAGGTGTACCATGCTGGCCCTGAAACCAGGCATGGTGATACATGCCTATAATCCCAGCAATAGGAGGCTGACACAAGCAGATCACTATGTGTCCAAACTGCATAGCAAGAACCTCTCTCAAAACAAATAAATAATTTTATGCCATAGACAAATCTCAAGTAATACAGATTATGATTTATATTACAGGGATTTGTAGTATGCACATTTTTAAATAAACATATATATATATGATATTAATAAATAATATTCACCCAGTGGGAAGCCTTGTAGAGAAAGGAAGACATGATTAGAATGAAAGTAAGTCCTGTCCACTGTGATTAATAATGCTATAGTCTCTGATAAAACTACAAACACAGTGTCAGCTGTCTGTCTCATTCAGGTGACATTTCTTGCATTCACATCAGTACAGCTGTGTTAGTTGTATACACACAGTCAGGACATTTAAAGATCCTTAAAATGGTAGATTTTATAAAGAAACCTTTTATAATAGGGCTGAATAATCTCACAGTATTCCATGATATATTAAATGAGGAACTTTTAAGAAGGAAAACCATATAAAATATTGTACAGTAGAACTATATACTTCCATATTATATTACTATTTTGAAATCTGTGTCACCTTCTTGTATTTTAAAGGAGGCCCATTATGAATTAGACTTAATTCTTAACCTTACAGAGTGGATAAAAACTATTAAAATCACTTGAAATAATCTTTAACAGAATTGCTCTATTAACTACCTAACAGTATACACCAGAGAAAATAATTATCCTCAGTTTATCTTCTGATCAGAAAATGAGATTTTTCATAGATCATATATATTCAAAAATCAGTCTCTTCTCTTCACAAAAATACAAAAGATATATTAGGTTTCCAGAAAATTCACATGCATAATCAAGAAGATCCTTTCTTATTCCCTCTAAGGCTGCCAATATATTAAATTATTAATGGTAATTTTTAAAAAGAACCTAGATTTGCTGGTACTGCACTGTGAAACTGTCAGGTTTTCCAAAAAGTGGGCAGTTTAATATTTTCTTTATACTAAAATTTCAGAAATTGTTAGAATATGAATTTTTCTTAAAATTAAAGCAAATGTTCTCCCCTGTCTTTCCCCTAATATACAAGAGAAGACCATTGAGGAAGCACATAAACCACAACCATTAAAACCTATGCAATCATTCATCAAATATCTTACTTTAGTAATAATGACAATGCACGTGCTTTGCCCCTTTAAGAGCCTTAAAAATATCCAGCAAGGGAGAAAGCACTGACTGCACCTAGACAAGCACAGTGCTGTTAGAATCATTCACATCAAACACAGCATCAGTGATTTTCTAAATAAAATGCCAACAATGTAGCTAATCTTTTCAGTTAAACAATGCTTTTAGTAGAGCTTTAAAAGCTAAAATGAATATCTAAAACTTCTTTCAAATGCTGTAAGGCCATTAGTAGACGAACACATTTGTCAACAATTTAATTAGGTATTTTAAAGTCATCTCAAAGTCACATAGTGGTAGATTTTTTTGTTTTCAAAGCATTACACTTGTTATTGATATGCTATATAACAGATAATACATTCAAAATTTTTCTTTGTTTATTAACAAGCCCTTGTAATTAACTTGCTTTTAAATCATAAGTATGATACTATTTTAATTTCCCTCACATTCTCTACCCTATCATTTGAAATCACATTAAGCTGACGCTTAGAAGGCCACCTGGTGTAATACTATGACATTGAAGTGAGCTGCTCTGGTATGCAGGAAATACTGACAGTCTTATATACTAAAGTCTATTTCTCTAACTGATGACAGAACTAGGGGAAATTAATTTTTGCTATTCATAAATACCTGACAGGTTTAATGTAAATGTTTTGAAAAAGACCTCAGCATATGCTGTACATACATTATATATGCAGCACTGCACTGGAATATTGTATTTGAAAGCCATTCAATTTCTAGATCACTACTGCTGAAACTGTTGAAATTTCTCAAATTACTCACAGATTGCAATTTTCTCCATATACATGTAAATAACAACAGAAATCCCCAGGAAACCTTTCAGTCACTGAAAAAATCAGCAATTTGACACTTAGGACAAATTTCTTTGATAGGAATATGACAAAAATGCAAGTGAGCCCCACAAGTCTGCAGAGCACTCGCCCGTCCGCCCGTCCCCTCCTGCGGTCAGGCTGAAGAATGCATCCCAATGGGCCTGTGCT
The DNA here is from genome assembly GCA_004027165.1 of Ctenomys sociabilis. Taxonomy (NCBI): domain Eukaryota; kingdom Metazoa; phylum Chordata; class Mammalia; order Rodentia; family Ctenomyidae; genus Ctenomys; species Ctenomys sociabilis. The sequence goes on from PVKA01000080.1 coordinate 174,969, forward strand.
GGTTTCTAAGGTCTGGAAGGGCTGCTGCAGAATGGCTGTCACCTCAGCAACAACGCCAGCCGTGACAAATGAGCGGGGATTTCTTCTTCAAAGAGAACATGTAATCAATCATTCCTTAGGATAGCCTGCACAGTCTTAGAAGTACACATCAATGTACTAATCGAGTGCAGATCTGCCAAGAAAGCCCCTGTGCAGATTTGACCCACTGTGACAGCAGATGTAGTCCCGAAGCCTCTGTGTAACCACATAGGGAAAGCTCACACTTAATAATTCTATCATGAAACCATTTGCACTATCATCATCTCCAATTCCTCAATTTTATGTTTACTTTCAAGTTTAAATATTAACAGAATGACAATTGTAATGGATCAAAGCAATGAAACAAGTAAAAAATCCAGGAGTTTATGATAACAAAAAAGACAAAAACCAAAACCAAGCAAGCAAACAAACAAAAAGAACCCAGTTGGTCTTTGGAGTATGCCAGGGGGCCAACTCATCATTCAGAAAACAGGAAAATAAAATAAGCCATCTAATCTGACTTTTATATATATAGAATATAACTCAGTTTATTGATAAGAAAAAGTTTCTCTCTACAAAGGTACTCTGGCTAATGAAGACAAATGCATTTGGATTTTACCACTTTGCAAACTACTAATGAAATAAAGGTTCTTAACATCTTGAAACGGAGACAGATGCTACACTGAAATGAAATTGCAGCCTATCTGTGAAATACTCTTGCGAAAGGTAGGAAAATGAACCTGAATCAGAAGGAGCTTTTTGAGTTAGCTACCAGAACACAGAAGAAAAATGCACTGACAACACCACAAATGTGGATGAGCAAATGAGAAACAACAGGGTGAAGGACCCAGTTTCTTTAACAAATAAGCAAAAGAAGAGGGAAACAGAAGAAATTAGAGGTTTAACAAGACAAATGCAGTATATTTAGATATGATTCAAACAAATTGACCAAAAAAAATGTTTTGACACATTGGAAAATTTGAATAGAGATTAGATTTTTTATTATTTTAAGCAATTATTTGCGATTTTTAAGATATAATATTGGTGCTATGCTAATGGGTTTTTCTCCTCTAAAGTATCTTTTAAAATACACACTAAAATTATGTACTGAGAAAATGGCAGGATACCTGTGATTCATCCTAAAACAATTCATTTGGTTGAGGAGGAGCAATGGGTGAAAAAAGGAAAAGGGGTTGGCCAAGTGCTGAACACTGGGGAAAACACATACACACGGGTCCAATTTATTATATCTACACTACATTCTCTAATATCTACATTGCTTTTTGTATTTTGTACAGAGTCTACAGCGTTTCACTACACATGTGGGACTCATAGTGATTCTCCTGTTTACAGCCTCCCAGGCGCTGGGATTACGGGCTGGCGCCACCAGGCCCAGCCTCAGTCATCTTCTCAGTGTGCCCCAGTGACAGGACTGTCACTGCACACCAGGGATTGGATCCAAGTCTCTGCCGCTGCCTAAGCAGGTGTTTTAGTCTGCTAAGCTTCTGGCCAGGCCTTATCTGCATATTTCAAAAATTTATTATTACAAAACTCATACATAAAATAACCTCTTTGAAAAACAGAACCAAGAAAATGCTGGTGTATTTTGTTAAGTTCTAAAATGTACTGCCTGAGTTATAATACAATTGAAAATAACTATTTGTAGCAAGAGGGGAACAACTACAAAAAGCATTCATATCTGTAATAGTCAATAAGAAAGCACAGAATAAATTTAACAGATGAGCCATAATTCTCACAAATAATCTCAATCTCTTTCCATTAAATTTTTTTTTATAATTCTACAATTTTAAAAAAATTATAAAGGATGAATAGGTAAGGCATGATTTTTTTGGACAGTGATCCTATTCTGCATGCTCATATAATGATGAATACATTGGTACTTATCCATATGTCAAATCCCATAGAACATATGACATGAAAGGTGAAGCCTATAATAAACTATAGACTTTGAGTGATAATGTGCTAAAGTGGGTTTAGTGTTTATATAATAAATGAAATAAACACTGAATAATACTGATGCTTGGGGAGGCTTGCACACATAGTGTAGGGACAAATGAGAACACTTTGTGCCTTTTTCTCAATTTTGCTACAAACCTTAAACTGCTCTAAAAATAAAATGATGTTAAAAGGAAAAAGAACTATAAATTACTCATGAACTGCTATTTCTTAAAGCTCTGATTATACCTGAGCATAAATACCTTAAGACATTAACAAGAAGATTTGGGGTGGTTGCCAAGGATACGGGGCAGTGACGTCTGGTGGGTCTGAGGCTTCTTTACAGGGTGTGGGAAAGTTCCAGATTTGGTTGTAATCATGTTCTAAAACATGTTGTGTAATCACACAACAGTATGGACATGTTTGAAAACTACTGACCTATACTTTCTTTTTTTTATGTATTGGGTACAGGGTCTCACTACACAGTTATCCTTCTATTTTCAGCGTCCATGGCAGTAGAATTACAGGCATGTGTCACCACACCCAGTTTCCCTAACTATCATAGCATGCCTCAGGGGCAGGACTGCCTGTGGTGCTGGAAATCAAATCCCAGTCCCTGCACTTGCCTAAGCAGGCACTTTAGTCCACTGAGCTATCTCACCAGCCCTATACTCTTTAAATCGTGAAGCAGGGTGTGGTGGCGCATGCCAGTAATCCCAGCACTCAGGAGGCTGAGGCAGGAGAATTGTTGTGAGTTCGAGACCAGCCTGAGCTACAAAGTGAGCTTAAGGTCAGCCTGAACTGCACAGTGAGACCCTGTCTCAAAATTAAAAAAATAAATTGTGAATTGTATAGCTTGTAAATTAAAACTTAATAAAGCTCTGATTAAAAAAGATAGGTACTTTCGTGATGATTAATTTTTATGCGTCAACTTTACTAGGCTTCACAAAAAAAAAAAAAAAAAAAAATTTAGTAGGCTAAGGAATGACCTAGACAGTAGGTCACACATTACCTTTGGGTGTGTCTGTAAGAGCTTATCATTTGAATTGATAAGCATGAAGAAAAAAAGCTGGCCCTCACCAGTGTGGGTACCACCCAACCCAACGTGCTCTTTTCACCAAATATGTAAAGATGCTACTGATAGAAAGGTACCTAAGGCAGACCCACCATCCCTATGGGGCTTCCAATCTGACTGGGAAAACACACAACATACACAATTATATTAATGCCTTGAACGAATCAGCACAAAATCAGTGTTAATGAAAACATGTGAGGAAAAAAATTTCAAGACAGTAAGTTTGACTTGACCTTTACAATTCTCGTGGATTTTTGTAAGTCTGAGGAAAGTTATTCTGAGTTACTAAGAAGTGATAATTTAAAATTCAATTTTATATAAACTATCCTGGCTTATCTAATTTCCAAAGTCCTCCTATTTTTTCCAAAGGCATTGTCCTTTTTTATTCTTTTCCTCTGTAAGGGTCTACAGGGTATTCAGGGCCTTACTACTAGAGTGGATTCATAGTGATCCACCTGTTTACAGCCTCCCAAGAGCTGGGATCACAGGAGTGCACCATCAAGCTCAGTCTCAATTGCTATCTCAGTGTGCTCTGGGGGCAAGGCCAGCATGACAGGTCCGGGGATTGAACCCCAGACCCTGTGCCTGCTTGCAGGTGCTTTAATCCACTGAGCTATTTGGCCCACCTGGCACTGTCCACTGAGTAGATTATGAGTTTAAGGTTTAAAGTAACAGGTTAATAACTCATCACTTGCCTGCCATAAATAGTTCACTTCTTACATTATAAACTGCCATGGGCTTAAACAGTATAATTAAGAAAAACATAAACCTCAGAGTCTACAACTATTTTTAGAAGCCATACCACTGTACCACTTCGTTATTGTGCCTAAAACTTGACTCTATCAAGATCTTAAGAAAGGAATACTATAAACTTGTGTTTTTTAATTTTAATTTTTTATTTATTTTTTGCAGTACCAGAGATTGAACTCACAACCTTGCTCGTGTCAGTCAGGTGCTTATGCACACTGAGCTGTCTCCCTGGCACTTAACTCTTGTTCTTTTTAACTTATGGAACACTTATAGATTTTTCTGTTCAATATATATATTCTCCAATTCTATCCACATTTCAAGTGATCTCTACTAACAGCACAAAAACACCTGCATGAAGCTAACGGGTTTTTTCGCTTGTACTAGAAATACCGTCTACCGGCTATCCTTGGGGAGCTGCAGAGTTCAGATGGCTTTTTGTGCCTTAGCTCTCTGGAAATGAGGAAGTCCCATTTTATGAGAATTTCCTCCTGATACTGTGCACTTATAGGATGAAAATGCTCTGCAGTGTTCATTACAGCTTTTTGTCTATTCATTTTTTTCAGTTCTATTTTTTCATCTTAAAAGAGAACAAAAAATAATTTAAAAAATTAGAAATTATACAAATTTCACTAAACAAGATGACAGGAATTCCTTAGTGATTGTTACATTATATATTGTTGTCTTCAAATCAGTTATTTATGTTACCAGATATAAGCATGCAAAATTGGTTAGAAATATTTAAACATTAACTCTTCCTTTCCAAAAAACAGAAATCAGCAGTACCTTTCCTTTTCAGATTTCTTCAGTTTGAGATATATTATAGATATCTGATACCAAAATGACACCAGCAAAATGCAACCAGACATTAAGGAATGCTAGGTGCATAGTGCTTGGTGAAAAGATAGAAGAGAAAGATGGAGGAAGAGTAGCAAAGAAATGAAGAGGAGGAAGAGAAAAATGGAGGAGGAGGAGGATCAGGAAAAGAGGAAAAAAGGGAAAGTGAGAAAATTAAGAAGTAAGAGCAGTAGTATCTCTTTGGATAGAAATGTTTTCCTGTTTTAGCAGGGGATTTTAGGTTTTTTTGTTTTTGTTCTTTCAGTGCTGGGGATTAAATCTAGGGCTTAACATGTGTTGGACAGGTATTCTACTCCTCAGATTTCTACCTAAGGAGATAGGACACGGAAGCCTTTTGCCAGAAGGCAACTTCATGCAAGCCAGTGCTGACTCTGAGGATTTGTATGTACATAGGCTAAGGGTCAAATGTGGTGTCGTTGCATCCTTTTTACACAATTTTTGTGTCTTTGTCTCCCACATATGAGCATATGCTAACACCCCACAGGTCTGGTTGCATATGATTTATGTTAGAGTTATGACAGAACAACACTTGGGCACACAGAGGCTGCTATCTCTACACTGTAAAGAGTTCCCACCCCAAGTCAGGAAGGGCCCTACCACACCATCCTGCAGCTAGACCCCCAGCCTTGTTCTTAGCCTTAGTAAAAGAATACCTTGAAATCAGCACAACTGACACTGGAAGAAAAAAATTCCTAAATATGGAATGGGAGGACTGGAGAGAATTGTTACTGATCCATGAAGACTGTAATTCCCCTGAATTGTAACACCCCTTCATAGTTTTAAAATACAAACTTGAATTCTTTGATATAACTTCCCATCAAGAGGTAACTACTAAATGCCCTTCCTTGAATCTGAGCATAGTTGTGAATGCTTCAACCATCAGATGTCAGTGGAAGTAATGCTCTGTGACTTCTGAGGCTAGACCCCTGCCTGGCCCCTTTGAAATGCTTGCTCTCCAAAGGCCCTCTCAGGACCCCTCTTCTCAGAATGCAGCAAACCATGCAAGAAGCCTAGGATACCCAGAAAGGCCATTCTGAGGTGCTCGTCTGTGGTCCCAATCAAGCAACTTCTATATCACTCCAGTTCAGGAACATAGACAAGAGCAAGAAATCATGGTAGAAGTAAACCTTCCATCCCCATCACTCATGTTTTTACCAGCTTCAGAAACCCCAGGTATCACACAACAGATAAGGGTCCTCCCCACTGTGTTTTCCCAAATTCTGACCTAAACAATCTATGAACAAAATTAAATAGTGGTTGTTAACATCAGTATGATTTTTTAAAAAATTAATGTAGCAAAGATAACCAGAACCAATTTCACTCCAGGAAGGGGTACTTCTGTAGCAATCACCAAAACACATGGCACTGGTTTTAGAACCCAGGATACAAATATCAGGGCTCAAACCAAGAAGGTAGCAAAAATGTCACTAGAACCTGGAAGAGTTCCCTGTTGAGTGTAACTTGTAATCTGGCAATACAATGGTACCCTAGTGGCAGGACTGAAAATAAGAAATGCAGTTTAAAAAATGAGTGAGCCCGCTCAGGAAATCTCAAGGCAGAACTCTGCAGGTGCTCCCTCACTTCTTCCTATGATAAATGTGAGAGGGGGAAAAATGAAGTAGAGAATAAGCTGCTCCATTTTTAAGCAAAATGTAGAGGAAATATAAAGTTTCCAGGACTTGCCAGGTTGAAAAACTGTTTCTCATTTTTAGACTCTCGTGACAGGAAATACTTCTCAAATTTAGACACGCCGTCAAGGAGAGATTAAATCCAAAGTGCTGTCAGGGAAGCATCTCAGAGTAAAAGCATCTCATGGTGCGATTGTGAAATCCTTCAAGAATTCAGAATGATTGAAGAATGCATCATAAACATTTTCAGGCAGACAAAACCTCCTAATGGACTTCAAGCCATGCATAGGCCTTCTCTGATGGAAAACAGTGCTTGTACCTAAGGGCTCAGTCCCACAGCTGCCTCCTCACAGGAAACTGAATGTATAGAAGGGCTTATTAGTGCAGAGGTTTTTGTCTAACACTACAGATTATAATAAGTGCAATAAACCTTGAGCAGCACAGACACTATAAAACCTATAATCATTTTTAAAGGAACTGTAGCAGTTTAGGCTGAAAGGGACAGAGTATAAGATTTAAAAAAAAGGCCATATAACAATGTGGAAGTAATGACTATGTAAGGTCACTGTGCAAACGAAAGATGAAGTGTGAGATGTTTTCAGCAGTATTTACCACAGGGAAAGCATCCAATAAATGCAGATCCATGTGGTTCACCACAACGTGCATCTACCTGCACTTTCTTTTTTTTTTTTTAGTTTTTCTTTTTTTTTTGTACACAGGGTCTCACCATGCAGCCCACATTCATAGTGATCCTCCTGCTTTCTGCCTCCCTAGTGCTGGGATTACAGGCGCGTGCCACCACACCCGGACTCCGGCTCAGCGCACCCTAAGGCGGCCGGCGCGGCAAGCAGAAGCAGGGATCGAACCCTAGCTGCTGCGCTTATCTAAGCAAGTGCTTAGTCCGCTGGGCTATACCACCAGCCCTTACACTTTCCAATTTCAGTCTTAATTAGTTCTGGAGCAAGGAGACATTATTATTCTAATGATACACACTGAAAAAGATACAAGCTTAGAGATACTGGGAATATAATCCAGCAACATAGAGCTAATGATTCATACAATGGACTTCAAATCATATTCTCTGACTCTAATTCCAGTGCTCTTCCTGTTGTGTCATGTTGCAGTTGAAATAAAAAACAGAAGGTATCATGACCATCACTTAACAGGTACAGAAACTGCTTCTCCTAAAGCCTAAGCAAAGCTGAGTGTGGCCCTGTGTGTTTGCAGGATTGGCTAGCGGGTGGCTGAGGCAGGATGATCAACTGAGTGCAGGAATTCTGGGACAAGATTCTATATTTTAAAAAAATAGACAAATGTGGTGGTGCACGCCTATAATCCTAGCACTCGGGACACTGAGGCAGGAGTACTGCTGTAAATTCAAGGCCAGACTAAACTACATAGTAAGTTCAGGGATAGTGTGGACTACACTGTGAGACCCTATCTCAAAAAAAAAAAAGCAATGCTAAAGCCTCAGTAACTTCTCTATGATGATATAATCAGCTAATGGCACAGCACCACTTAATGGTACAGTGCTTAAAAACGAACAGCTTCCTCCTGTACAAAATGAAAACAACATACCTACCCCATTGATTACTGGAGCCACGTGAGATAATGCCTGTTGGGTTCTAAGACAGTGCCTAGCACTGACTGCACATCTAGCAAATGTACATCTCCTACACCTGATGCCAAGGTTTTGGTTATTTTCACTTCTGAGGTGTTTGCAATGGAAATCACCCAAGGAATATATTTAATTATCTTTATGAAATTATTCTGAACCTTTTGTTATGTATAAAGTAAGGCATCTATACATCCTTAATAAAAATGGACATGAAGCATTTTCATTTATTAGAAGGCCTTTTAATTCAGAGGAAGAAAAAAAATGAAATTTATGAAAGTTCAAAATTATTTCTTGCAAATTTTTTTATTATTTATTTTTTTTTTTTTTTGTGGAATGGGGATTGAACTCCTTGCACTTGCCAGGGAGGCACTTATTCTACTGAGCCATCTCCCTGGCCCCAAAAGTTCAAAATTATTAATGGGAAATTTCTTTTGGAAAATACTGTTTTGAAAACAGAAACATTTAAGTAATACATATAATATTCTACAAACGTACATCTGCTTCAAAGTATATGCCAAAGGAAGGTTGAGCTTATTTATGAACACATATGTGGGGGTGACATGGGGCTCCATTTCCATCAGAGGAAGGAAGCTAGTTCTCAATGAATCTGGAACAATTTCAACAAATTTGACGTCCACAATCCCAATAGTTTGATCTTTGCCCAAACTCTGTTAGACGGAATCACTGCACAGTGCTTTTAATAGCACTAAAAGTTTACTGATCCTAATCAGTTGGTGCTTAATTTGTTCTGTCTCTTTTTTAAAATTTGTTTGACCTTTTCTCTCTTATGTTTTTTTTCTTTCTTCTTCCAATTTTGTATGTATATATTTAGTAATAGGAACAACTAATTTGAAGACAACACTATATAATATAACAAGTACTGTGAAATTCAGATTATTTTGTTGAGTGAAATTCTGTATCATTTGTAATTTTTGTTTTAATACTATTTTATACTCTTTAAAAATAATTTTTTTTAAAGTTTACTCATTCTGAAGGTTTAATAGTTTAAAAAAATCAGTTCCTTATCACCTGTATCATATTTGACCTAAAGCTAAATAAAGTGGTGGTACCTATTGTATTTCGCATAGTGCATTACAGATAAGAAAAGACAGTAAGGAAAGGAACACCCCACGGGATGTACACTCCAGGCTGCCTTTCCCCAAAGCTGGAGCCTGGCTTCCCTTTCTGCACTCCACCCTCGACTTCAGAGTTGTGTCGTAGCGTGCCACATTCTGCGGTGCCCTCCAGCGCATGCTTGCCATGGGCATGCACTGACTCGATTTCACCTGGGTATGTCTCCTAGCTAGCACCATCCATCAGAAATACACATCTGAGTCAGGCAGCTGAGAACGTGTATGCTTCGGAGACTATCATTTACCTTCATGTCCTCCAGGCTTGAGGGGAGGGGAAGTAGCTTTTCCACATGTTTTTGATTATTTAAAATCTGTTTGTGAAGGAGAGTATTGAAAGGAGGTGATTTTTGAGGTTTGTATATGGCAATTAGAGTAGATAATGTAATCAAGTTCACTAACTTTTCAAAACACTGTGTTTTCAAAAACACAGTAAATCCATGCTGTTTACTGTCACACCCTTTAGAAACATTATTTTCAAAACAGCACTGTATATTTCACATTAATATACAACATCTCTTAAAGGTGCTCAGAAATCAACAAAGTCAGTGACATATAACAGAGAGTGGACACAGTTTTATGCCTTGGGGCCATGGGCCACTGGTCATCCTCCTTGACGAGAGGGATCAGAGACAACACTCCTATTTTGTTCTAACAATAACAACAACAACAACAATGCGTCAAAGTTTCTTTCTTTTTTTTTTTTGGCAGAACCAAGGATTGAACTCAGGCCCCTGTGCTTGCCAGGGAAATGCTTATTCCACTGAGCCATCTCCCCCGCCGCACAGTTTCTTTATAAGTGCTTCCCTATTCTTTTTCCACGTTCCTTCACTGTCTGTCTCCCTAAGCCAAGTAACAGAGGAAGACCTATATAACTTTCCCAGTTTTCTCATTCCTACTCCTAAGCCTTACATATCAGTAGCTGGCACCAGAGCCAGGATGACAGGAAATATGTTAAAGAGGAAACTAAAACAGTTACCCCAAGAAAAGCAAAAGAAAACATTTCAAGTGTATGGAAATGACATCATAGAAAACCACACAAAAACCTTGTTCAGGCTGGGGAGATAGTTCAGTGTTCTAAGCACCTGCCTGACAAGCGCAAAGACCAGAGTTCAATCCCTGGTACTGCATGCCATGCCAGCCCCACACCCAGCAGGCCACTGAAACCAGGCATGGTAGCACATGCTTATAATCCCAGCACTGGGGAGGCTGAGTCAGGAGGATCACAAGTCAGAGTTGTTTAGCAAGACCCTGTACCAAATAAATAAATAAAAGATTTTTTTTTTAATTAAAAAAAAAAAAAACTTGTTCACTTTGGGAAAAAAATTAAATAGTTAAATGTCAAATAAGACTACTTATTCATGCTAGGGAAACTTCAACTCAATAATAGGTGTGAGAGAGATGTAAATGTTGATAATCTTTCTAACTGAAGTGTTCTCACAAAGTAGCATTAGGACCTTAAGAGTTGAAAGGTATATGGCTGTCAAAATCTTGGGCCTGAAACTTACAATACGGAAGTTTTCTACTTTGTTTGCACCTTTCAATAGTTCTAGATCATGTGAAGATTCCAGAAAGGCTGGAGAGTCCTCACTGCTGGCCTCAAGATAAAATGAAGAGCACCACTTTCTGTTGGGACAGTTACAGATGAATCAGACTTCTATGCAGAAAGAAAACCATCTTTTTTTGGGGGGGGGACTGGGGTTTCAACTCAGGCCCTTGGGCTTGCCAGGGAGGCATTTATCGCTTATTCTACTGAGCCATCTCTAGAAAACCAGCCCTAAGAAAACCATCTTTCAGTGAAAAAGTCTGCTGAATGAGTTAGTGATGAAAAATTATTGTTATAATATACTTGTGTATTTCATTAATTGTTAAGTTGCTCAGAAAGCACGTTAATCAGCACTGCAAGCGTCTCCCAAATATAGATTGTTTCCAAGCACAATGTATTTTCTCTGAAGCACTATCTTCACTCAAAAAGTTTTAGTTTTGTTTCGTTTTGTTTTATTTTTGTGGAACTAGGGATTGAACTCAGGCCCAAGAGCTTATTCTACTGAGCTATCTCCCTGGCCCCCAGAAAAGTTTTGAGAAAATTATTTTTGGTCTTTATAGCAACTGCTTTTGGTTACTCAAAGAATGTGGTTATTTTTTTTATTTGTTATTATTTTAAAGAAATTCTATTAATCACAAACTCAATAAGCACACACATTTATGATATAATAATCATGTAATTCTCAAAATGATGCCTCAAAGCTCTTAGACAAACTTTCTTAATATAAAGATTACACTGTATTTAAAATAACTTTATGTTGTGCTTAAAAAAGTTTGTAATGATTTTCTTGAAAGACCATAATTAAAATTAAACATACAGAATTTTTACAAACATTTAAAGATAATGAGTTAATAGTGTATCTTTTTAGCTATGCAAAATACAGCTCTTTTGATGTTTACAGAGGCAATCCTCTAAATTAAATTTTTTAACCTTTGGGGGAGATAAAGTTGCCCTTAGTTATATGCACTAAACATTAAAGCCAAATCTCTCTCACCCACATCCTCTATCCCCCAAAACCATACCTCTGGCTAAGACCCAAGCCCAGATCAAAAGAAACCAACAAAAAGTGTAAATATGTGCTAAAAATAATTTAATAGCATCCCTCCACCCTGTTCTAACACTGCGGCATTTACTTCATTAAGCATTTCTAAAAAATTCCCAGTGGGAAAGGTACTTAATTTACTTACTGCATGAGTCTAATAAGAACTATAAAAGTAATTTTAAGTAAATCGGTGTGGAGCAGGATTACTGGAACATTTGCTGTTTCATATAAGGCCTTCTTTTCCACCCATCAGAAGCAAGAAAACATTTTTGTTTGGCTTTGAGCATATACTTCCTGAGAGAACCTAATAGCAAGAAGTTTTCAGCACAAAAAGTAGCAAAGAAAATTGCTTATCTGTGATTCTTGTCCTTGAGACTCTTGTTCTTCCTAATAAATAGATGCTGCTGCTTTGTGCTTTCACCAGGTCATTGTTCACACTAATGATCCAACATTCCTAGAGCACAAATAGGTAACGGGCCTAAAAACTCAACTAGTGGGGCAGTGAGATAGCTCAGCGGACTAAACATCTCCTTAGGCAAGCACAGTGATCAGGGTTTGATCCTCGCCATCCCATACAATGCCGGTCCAGCCCAGGGCACACTGAGCCACTGAGATGGCGCATGGTGGCACACATCTGTAATTTGAGCACTGGGGAGGCTGAAAACAGGAGGATCACTATAAGTCCAAGCTAGAGCTATGTAGTGAGACCCTGTACCAAATACATAAAAAAATAAAATAAAATAAATAAAAACCCAACTAGCCACAACCCATAGCTGGAATCTCTAATTCACCGCTTGACAGAGGAGTTAGACAAAGAAGAAAGCAGCTAACACAGCTCCTAACTTGGTCTTCTCACCTAAGCTTTCATCAGAACTAGTTACCTACTGTACATTTTAACATGCACTGTAGCTTTAACCCCAAATTTCTAAAACCAGAACAATCATCCTTCCTCACAAACCTGTTCCTCCTCCCAGATCACTGACTTACTCACTGATTCCAGGATTGCCCAGCTTTTCAAGGTCGCAGCTTTGCCTCATGTAACACAGTAGATCTTTGAAGTTCAGTTTTCCTTAGAACTGGGGTAGGACACAGATGACCTGATTATCTAATCGTAATCCCTTCATCAGTGAATTCCCCTAATTCTGCGTGCTCTAGGATACACCACTGAAGCTGTAGGTCTCTCTCACCAGGTCCTAAAGATTCACCTTTGCCACACTCCCAAGTAGCCTTGTACCTAAATCCAAAGTTCCTCCTAACTCCTGGTACCTCCAAAAACCTGTACTAGTAACTCTTCAAAATACTTCAGACACAAAACCAGCATCTGAAGAACCAATCTGCAAGTATATCAAGTCTCCCATTATAGAAACCACATCTGAGGCCCCATTTATGTGTAGGTATAATCTTTACTGATGGCATCATGCTGGCAACCCTATAAAACCCTGCCTTTCTCTTGCGACTCCCTTCTCTAAGCACTGAGGGATTTATTAACATTTTCTGTCTCAGACACTGGAGAAATGTCTGTCCCAGCTTCTGTGGTATTCTGTCCTACACTGTAAGGATAAGTCAATGTCTGTAGGGATTGAAAGATGTCTTTTCAGCTTCTCCATGAAGAAGAAGGGAGTTGGATTTGTATAAAGATTAAAACACAAAATTATATCAGGTCAGCTTTTTTTGCACTGGAGGCTGATACAAATAAGTGAGTGGTCTGCAGATGATTATGCAACTTCCCAGAGGGTCTTCAGGCTTCGAAACTAATAGTCCTCTCCCTCGTGAATATGCTCAGCTGTCCCTTGTCCCACCTCATAAGTCACAGCAACTCTAACCTTTATTTATGGTTATCCAACATATTCACTCAGAATATAGTTAATTATCTTAAAATATTCAGGGATGATCTGGGAGTTTTCTAGGCATGAATATCATTGCTATAGCAATAACCCTTGCATGTAATTGACCTTGCACTTAATCTGTCAGAAGTTTCTCCTATTAATGTAATCATTCAAACCTACTTACTGAGCTCCTACCATATGTCAGGCCCAAGACTAGGAGATAGAAATAGAACAGTGAATAAAACAGAAAAGGTCTCAGCGTTCATGGCATTTACATTCTCATTAGTGCTTCCTTTGCCTTTTTGACTGTCTCAGCATCTTTTACTTTGAAAGTTGATTCCCTTCTTTAATCTGCACAACACTTCCTCTTTTGCCTTCCTACCTCAAGCTCACTAGCAAACATAAACAAAGGCTCACCAACTCTCAGAGCAGGGCAGCACTAGGCTCAACCCTTAGAAAAAGAGACGTCACACACAACTGGACGTTCCCAGTCTTTCATGACATGCTCTTATAAAAATGCTTCATTCTCTCTGTGTGCCAACCTATCAACTCAGGCAACCAATGTCCGTATTTTGGGTATTACTTGGCACAAAGTTTAATTAAATTTGATCTTACTCCTAAACAATTTTTCCCTTGGAATATAAGCCCTGTCCATTGAGAATAATTCAGATGCTTTTTTCCTAGTGGTGTTTTTCTTGTTGGCCTCTCTGCAACCATTAACCCTCTGATTTCTCTAAGCACTGAGGTATTTATGAACATTTTGTCTTGGAAATTGGAGGAAATGTCTTTCCCAGCTCTTATGGTAATGTGTCCTACATTGTCAGGATAAGCCAAGGTCTACAGAAATCAAAAGATATCTTTCAAGTGTCCTCTCCCCATGAAGAGAGAGATGCGCAAGTGAGGCGCTTTTGATTAGAGGAGCTCTCCTAAAAGGAACTCACCATAACTGTGCACCAAGAATTAGAAGCAATCTTCCTACGTCCCATGTAAAAATACTGAGAGAGTTTATGATGTTAAAGCATCCACAGAGCAGGAAAATAAAAGTTTTAAAATAATGAAGAATAAAGAGAAAACATATTTGAAACCTATCCTAACTGGTAGCATGTTTTGCATGTTTAGCTCTGGCCTGTCGGCAAGTTGAAAATGTAGCTTTTTATTGACTAATTTCATAACCGTTATTGAGTTGGGGCACAGACGACAGTGCCAGGCTCCAGTCAGCTTCTTCTGTGACCTACATCTCATTCTTTATGAAGAGGTCAGGGCTTAGAAATAAGGTCGGCTATAAGGGACACCCAGAAGAACTTCCTGAGAGTGCTTCTCCTTGCTGGCATGGAAATTATGATCAATGGCCAGCAGGAACCACAAAAATAAACATACACATTATCAAAGCCTTAATCAGAAAGCCCTCATCTTAATTCCATAAAATACAAGAATAACACAAACACTAATATTATTGAACAGAATATTTTTTTAAAATAAATTTTTGTTTTCATTTTCCTAAACCAACTTCATGCACAGAGATGGGGAGTGTCTTGTATCATATCATTCCAAAGCTCTCTGGAAATGCCAGGAATACTGCTATTTCTTTTTGTTTACATTTATTTTAAGAAAAAAAAAATACATGTATAGGGCCGGCCTGATAGCTCAGCGGACTAAAGCACCTGCTTAGGCAGAGCACACAGGCTGGGGTTTGATCCCCACATGCCATGTTGGCCCTGCCCCCAGGGAATGTGAAATGGAGATTGAGACTGGGCATGGTATAATGCATCTATAATCCTAGTGCTTGGGAGGCTGAAAACAGGAGGATCAACTGAGTCTGACGATCTACATAGTGAGACCCTGTAGATCCTATCCTTAAAAAAAAACAAAAATACAAAGAAAAACCCAGAGTATAAAACAAAAATTTAATTTTAAAGAACTGTAATAACAAAGCCCACTTGAAGTTTGCTACACATTGTGTCCTTCAAAATTTTAAGCAGACATACATTTAAGTAGGAATATTTTTGTGTTATCTTTAACCAGTTGGCCTTTAATATAAAAAAACTACTAGCTTTCCTTTATTATATTTTGGACACATCATATCCCAGGAACCGAGACGCAGCAAAAAAGTAGGAGACTCTTGAAAGCAATAATGAAAGGGTAGGGAAAATGTTCTTTAAATTTAGGTACATGTAGGTCAGAAGAAGAGGTATACTGTCAAAATGAGATAAACGAAAGTACAATTTTGGGCCATGCTTAAAATGCAGCCATAAAAGCTAGATAATAATAATAACAGCTGCCACTCATTGAGTGGCTACAACATGCCAGTGCCATGCTAAGTGCTTTATGTGTATTTTCCTATTTCATTCTTACAGCAAACCTATGATTTATTAGGCTCAGTTGATAAAGAAAATGAGGCACAGAAAAGTGAAGTTATTTGTCTGAAGTCAACATGTTGGCTAAGAGGAGGAGCTAGTAAATTTATGTCATTTTTAAACATTATAGTACTGTCTCCTCAAGAGAAAGAGGACCAAAAAAGGAATCATAGAAAGAAAATAGGAAGAAATTTTGTTCAGTGTACAAAATTACAAAAGGAGGCTCAATCATCAGATGATTTTGTACCACAAGGTCGTAGCAGCCTGGAAGCTGAGCCCTTTGGGAAGTGGCGGCTGCAATAGCCCAAAGTGCCCAGTGGGTAAACACCTTGGCTGAGCTTTTCTGCCTCCACCTACCAGCGAGGAGGCTCTCCGAATGTTGGCCTAACACTTTGCATTTCTAAAGATGGCAGTCTCTAAGAGCTGAAAGAAGCACAGTCTGGGGAACCAAACTGGGTAGAAATGCTAAAAGGGCCATGAAAGCAGAAAAGCAAAGGCACACTAGAGGACTGGGGAGGGGTGGAGCCGAAATGAGGGCACTGGAGAGGGTGGCTCGAAATCTTACTGGGCAGGTTAGTATAGAGGAGGCCTCACTGAAAAGGTCAAATTGGTCCAGAGCTTAAGGTGAGGGGCACAGGTAAGAGCAAAAGTGAGAGGAGGGACACACAAAGAGAAGCAGGCGCTGCACACCTGGGACAAGAGCGCCAGATCGTTTCAAGACAAAACTTTCACCTCTCAACTGCCATCTCTTCAAATTCAGAAAATCTACACAAGTTCAAATTAATGATTAAGAATGTAGGCCTGGTAATCAGACAATGCTAAAATCCAGAGAAAAAGAAGGATGGGAAACAGGATTACCTGCATTGTTTCAAAGTATCTCCTAATAAAAAATTTAGCCAACCTAACCTCAGACAAAAGATTTTTATTTAGAGCACATAAAGTATTTTTAAAAATCAGGCACCCAAAATTCAAAGAACCCAATCCAAAAATGAGTATCTGAGATGAAGAGATACAAATGGCAAATAAACATACATATAAATATATGAAAAAATGTTCAACACCATCAGTCATTCGAGAAATGCAAAGTAAAACAACACCAAGATTCCATCTTACTCCAGAAAGAATGGCTGTCATTAAAAAGTAATGACAACTAGTAACAAATGCTGCAGAGGCTATGAGGAAAAAGGAATGTTTCTCTGCTGTTAGTTGGAGTATAGACTGATGCAACCACTGTGAAAATCAGTGTGGAGATTCCTAAATAACTAGGATTAGAGGTCCTATTCGACCCAGCTTTTCCCCTTCTGGACATTTTTCCAGAAAAACTGAAAACATCATGCCACAGCAGCATATGTACACCCATGTTATAGCTAAAAATTGGAAACAGCCCAAATGCTCATCAACTGAGGGAAGATGTGGCATTTTTACACAATGGAGTATTACTCAGCTATAAAGAAAGATAAACTTCAAATAAATTACATAGGCAAATGGATGCAACTTGAGACCATACTCATAAGTGACATAAATAAGACTTACATATGTAAATATTATATTATTTCCCTAGTATAAGAAACTGAAAAAGTAAATAAAATCCAAAAGGTACAACAGATATTGTGAAAGGAAAAGAAACTGCTCAAAAGGAAAGAACAACTGGGATGGGGGAAAGGAGAAAAGAACACATATATATACACACATTGCATATACATATACATATACATATACATCACATACACACACATAAGATAGCTAAGATAATTGTACTATGATTTATTAAAAGGAATAGTTACTGCTTCACTGTTTGATCAGTCTATATCTGATAATCTGAGCAACTACTTTGAAGATAATAATATGTAATATAACAACCATTGTTAATTTCCTATCAAGAAATTGCGTTTATTTTATTTTTAATTTTCTTTAAAAAAAATAAAATGCAAAAAAAAAAAAAAAGTATCTCCTAATGATACACATACAAATTACAAAGCAAAAATAGCACTACAGTGGAGAACCCTAAAGACACCCTAAGTGAGTGACCACAACTTCAGTCACCAGTCAGGTTTCCTGCTAGCACTTCTGTACTATTGTGCCCAAACTTTACTGAAGAGAAAACCCAAATTAATACTATAGAATTCTTTCAAAATGCCCCTGAAGAGCAGGGAGAGACTCAGGAATTGTTACAGATTTAGAAAGACATAATAATTTTTTTAAAAGGCAATACTGGCTTGGATTGATTCATGGACCATGGAAAGGACATAATGGAAAACAGTCTAACATAGTGTCAGTCAGGTCTGCACAAGCCAGCTTTCCCATGGCTACAACACAATATCCACACCCACAGCCCACAGGGGCTGTTCAGCTGGCTTGGGATATCAGGGGTTTCAGTTCACAGCCAGGTGGCTCCAAGGCAGGAACTTCACATCCGAAGACAGAGTAGAGTCACGATGCTTGCTCAGTTCATGGCAACTGGAAAGCAGAGCACAGGAACCGGGCCTGGGAGACAGCAGGCAGGGACCCATCTGCAGGACTCGAGGGCATCCCTCTGAACCACCATGACTCCCAGATGTATTCTTTCCTAGTCCTTTGACTCCTGAGCCATATATCAAGTTCATGTAGTGTATCTTAACCACTACAAGCTCTGCATAGCAGTTAATACTATTCTACAAATACTAATTTCATGATTTCAGTACTTATTCTGCAGTAGTAAGAGGTTAATATTAAGGAAAACTTAGGGAAACACACTTGGGAACTCTAGGCATTTTGCAACTTTTAGTTAAAAACGAATAATGCAGGCCAGCCAAACAGCTCAGTGGATTAAAGCACCTGCAAGCAAGCGAGTACACCTGGGGGAAGGAGGGGAAGTATCCTGTCAATCCCTGGGCCTGCCTTGAGGGCCTCACTCCCTGGGGTGTGGCAAATGAGACTTCACGTGGTGGTGTGCCCCTGTAATCCCAGCTCTTGGGAGGCTGTAAATAGGCGGATCAAGAGTCCGATCTAGTAGTGAGACCCTGAACACCCGGTAGACCCTTTCCTAAAACACACACACACAAAAAAAGTTCTAGGTGGCTATCTACAATGATCCCTTGTAGAGACCTATGACACACATGCAGTGGTGGGCAAGCTCTAGAAGGTTCACCATCACTGGTATAGATACTCTCTTCTCTAGCGGCTATCTCGGGAAATGAGATCCCACTTGAGGGCTTTCATCAGATCAGAACATTCAACCTGACACACCTCGAGCATGAAGGCAACAGGGAAACATGCAGTCCTGCACGAGGAGCAAGGCCTCTACACTGGGGAATTCCCTTTCTCCTGTGGTTTGTACTTGTTGTTTTCTACTTTCATTTACTCCCTCCTTATGGCTGACTACAAGCAAACTGATGCACTCTGATGACATGGCGATACATGGAATTGTTCCCAGATGTATACTCTGCTGTATCCCATCAGCACAGCCAATGCAAATTAAGCAACACTCATCTGTTAACGCTGCACAAGACACTTTAATTCCGTTAGGTCTAGAATTGCAATTGAAAATCCACAACTGTGCTACTCAAGCAAAGCTTGCCTGCACCTATCAGTAAGCTGTTACTTGTTCAAAACAAGCTAAGTACATACAGTACACAGAAAATTTTCAGATCATCACAACGTTTATGTCTCAGTCTATAAGTGTTGAACATTTAAAAAGAAACTTACATACTAAGGTTCTTCACCACAGGTAGTTTGTGAATCATTCTACAGAACAATGTTCCTCAAAGTTTGGTCTCTAGACTAACAGCAAAATATTGCCTAAATAAGATTCTTGATAACTGACAAGTTTTTCAAGGCAGAATTTTTTTCTTTTTTTTTCCTTTTTGAAACAGGGTATTATTGTCTCAAAAGACCAGCTCAGGCTGGTCTTGAATTCATTATGTAGGTCAACGGACCTTGAACTTACAATCTTCCTGCCTCAGCCTCTCAAGTACCAGGACTACAGGGGTGTACCACCATAGATGGCCATAGCAGGAAATTCCTGAAGGAAGCAACAGAGTTGATTTAATTCTGAAAAAATCTCTTAAACTCACTTAAATCTAGTACTCTGAATAGTACTACATCACATTTCTCACTAAATTGAGGAAAACAAGAGGGAGTTTAAGGAATGTTAAACATTAAATCTAAAGTAGAGGGCTTATAAGAGTACTAAATCAATATTAATAATAATTATTACTACTGTTATCACAAGACACCTAAAATGATTAGGAAGTCAGGAAAAGAATGAGACAAAATCAGGTCAGATATAAAAAAGCATACTACATTCCTCAGTATATCAATTAGAAGCCAAATGTTTGGCCTTATTGTTTTTGGTAAAAGTTAATAAAAAAAGGAAGAAAATGGGATGCATTACATGTTCATGATGTACATAAAATTCAAAAGAGAAAGTGCTCCAAAAAGAGCAACCACTCCTGGCTCTGAGTGAAGGTCACTAAAGCTTTAAAGACTGAGTTTCAAAATTGAAATTAAAACTACTTTGCCTCTTGCCTTCAATTTGTAATGACAAAAAGAATTTACTGAAGCAAGCTAAAAGTTTTAACAGATTCACTATAGAAGAAAATTTAGCCATTAATCTGTCATTTCAGTCAAAGCTAAGCTCATTAATAACTCCTATTCAGCTCCAAACTGCCTTCCGTTTTTCTGTTCCTT
This sequence comes from Ctenomys sociabilis, assembly GCA_004027165.1. Taxonomy (NCBI): domain Eukaryota; kingdom Metazoa; phylum Chordata; class Mammalia; order Rodentia; family Ctenomyidae; genus Ctenomys; species Ctenomys sociabilis. The sequence continues at coordinate 195,435 of PVKA01000080.1, forward strand.
TCTGATGATAAGGACTCACATATTCAAAGAAAATTTTAAGTGAAAGAATTTACAAATTCCAAAATGAACAGGTAAATAATAAATAATACTAGTAACAACACTTTTCTTGGTGGTGTAACCTTTCTAAATGTCTGATAAGATTTTAGAATTAAAATCTTTTAAACAGCATGTTTGCCATTTTATCACATAGTAATTTTTATAAACATTTCAATTTGAAGATTTTTTGATCAGCATAAATTTGCAAGATAAAAATGATACCCTGATTATTTAAAGTAATATCAGCTAACACATTTTGAAATATGACAAAAACCAAGAATGGTTTAAACAGAGTTAATTTTGGAAGAAAATTAGTCAGTAAAGCACACTTATTACAGAAATCCAATGTGCTATAAGAAGCTGGATTTCTTTTATTTTATTTTATTTTGCGGCACTGGGGATTGAACTCAGACTCTTGCGCTTGCCAGGGAAGTGCTTATTCTACTGAGCCATCTCCCTGGCCCAATATAGTTTGTTTTTTTTTTTTTTTTTTTTTTTGGCAGAGCCAGGGATTGAACTCAGGCCCTTGCACTTGCCAGGGAAGCACTTATTCCACTGAGCCATCTCCAAGGCCCCCGAAGCTGGATTTCTTGAACTACATTTATAGTATGAAAACTATCTCATGTTATTATTCATTATTAGCAATAAAACCCTGGAATTACAGGTATCTGCATTTATACAGTTCTCCTACAATGAGAAAAAACAATTGCAAACAGGCTGGAATCACAATTTTTATTATAATGTCAGGCGAGGCTGGGCACGGGCAGGGTGGTATGGCTATAGACTTTGATGTAACATCAGCACCAAGCAAAGACCAACTACTGTGACCTCCAAAGGTCTAACAGCAAATATAATGAGGAATAAGTAAGGAAAACAACATCTTTAAGTAAAAATCACTAAAACATGTTTTATATAAGAAAGATCCTCTTTGTATCACATCTTTTTGTGTTAAAAAAAAATCCTTAAAGAATGAAAAAAAATTTTTGGACCCAGGGCCTTGTGCATGCAAAGCATAAGCCGAGCTATGCCCATAGCAAGGAAAATTCTTGACTAGAAATCAGTCTGCAGAAGAGTGAGGTTTACAGGTCCTCAGGCTTCAGCTCTGCTTGAACTCCAGGTATCCCTACGCAGTCTTCTCATACCCTAACCACACAGTAATTGTCATCTCCTGCTCTCTCTCTCTTAGCAACAAGCACAGATTAAACCTCCTTGCTACCCTTTAACTGGGACAAAATGACATTTTAAAGAACAATGATAGTAAGATTTGAAGAATGGAGTAATTGGACATCCATCACCAAAAAAGTGTCAACCAAAACCTCACAATTTACACAGAAATTAACTCAAAGTGGATCACAGATAATGCAAAATATGGAACTATAAAACTTTGGAAAAAATTCAGAAAACTAGTTTGAGGATCTAGATCTAGAAGAATTGCAAATAGACTGTAGTTTATTGAACCATTTGCCTACTGGAGAATATAGGTGTTTGCAATTTAGGGCTTTTATTAATAGGGCCACCAGGATCATTCATGTATAGTTTTTTTCTGAATGTAAATTTTTGAAGTTTTATTTCTCAGAAATAAATATGGAATAGCACAAGTGTACTATTTCATATAGAATTCTGTGCAAAGGGCATGAACAGACATTTCACCAAAAAATAAATACAGAATATCAAACAAGCATATGAAAAGATCCTTAATATCATTAGTTATTAAGGATGAAATTCAAACCATGAGATTAATAACATACTTTTCAAGATGGCTAAAGTAAAAAATAAAATAGTGTCAATACCAAATATTGGTAAGGATGCAAATGGAAATGAACAATAGTATAGACCCTCTGAAAAAGTGTGGTAATATCCTAAAACCTACAAACACTCATACAACTCAACATTTGTACTATTCCATATTTATTTCTGAGAAATAAAACTTCAAAAATTTACATTCAGAAAAAAATCTATACATGAATGATCCTGGTGGCCCTCTTAATAAAAGCCCTAAATTGCAAACACCTATATCCTCCAGTAGGCAAATGGTTCAATAAACTGCAGTCTATTCATACTGTAGGACACTGGTCAGTCACAAAACAATGATACACATGACAGCTTGGATGAACATGAAGGAATTATGCTGAGTAGGAAAAGCTACTAACAGCTTATATGCTATATGATTTCATTTGTAGAACATTCTAGAAGTATCTGATATACAAAGATGAAGATAAAGTTAGTGATTGCCAGAGATTAAGGATGAGAGGAGGTAGATAAGGCCATAAAGGGGAACAGGAGGGATCTTTGTGGAACCATTCTGCATCCACTCTGAGGGTAGAAGCATGTATCTACATGACAATTTTCAGGTAGCTAATGAGCTGACCTCGCTTTCCTCCTTTTCTCACATGTAGTCCTTAGGAATAGTTATTGCATGCTCTGAAGGTAACACTGAGATAAAAAGGGTTACTCAGAAGAGTTGTAGTCAGTCTCCCTAGAGAAAAGATGTCTTTTAATGGATTAGCCAGCTGGTCATGTGACTGAGGTATAGGGCACAAGGAAACTGCTTTATTAGGTTTCTCCCACTCAGGGCAAGTGGTGTACCCACTATCAAGACTCCACTTACCCTGGGCAATTTTCCTCTGCTGTGAGAAGGAAATTCCAGGCTTCTATTGACCTTTGATAGCTACCTGAAGTAATAAATCTGCTTCATTTACTTCAATGCATACCAATTTGGTAAACAACGTAAGGGAAAATCATATGATAAAATCATGTAGAACTAAATACATATTCAAAGGAGTACATGTAAAACTGGAAAAATGTGTATTAGGTTGAAGACCTGATTAATGTCAACTTCTGGGGTATGATATTGCACAGTTACGTTGCAAGTTACCCCTGGGAGAACTAGGAAAAGGGTGGCCTTTGCTGCATTCTTACACAGCATGCAAATTTAACAATTATCTCAAAAGTTTAATTAAAGTAAGAGAAAAAGAAGTAAGTTAAATAAATTATAGTAGTTGAGAAAAGTAATTATTTCTGATCTTACCATCTGCAATAAAAGCAGCTAAGAATCTTGGTAGGTTATTTTAGGACAGACCTATCTTTCTAAGATGATCACCATAAATTACTCAGTGTGGCAATTTAAAAGCGCCTCCAATTATTCTAAACTGGCTCCATCAAAGGTGAGTTTGTTTCCCTCACTCGAGGGTAGGTGGATTCCGTAATAGTCCTGACCATTAGAATGTCACAGAAGTGACACTGACAATTTCCAGGCCCAGGCCCAAACATACTGGCACTTTTTACTTCTTCAACTCATGACTGGACGCCAACTGCCATGTAAGTAATGCAATGATCCTGAAAGCACTGTACTAGAAGAAAAAAATCAAGTCATTGATTGGATGGAAGATGACAAATGTGGCTCAAGGACATGGAGCACTTCACATGTGAGTGAAGCAGCACATTCACTTCCCAAAGGAGACCCAGCCCCAAATACCTGACACACAGAATCATAAGCGAAATAAAGTGGGGGCTCTCCTCACACAGGCAGGGCTCTAGACAACTGGGACCGTCTTTTTCCTCTGTTACCAAAGGAGGCTCCTGTGTTTAAGAACAGACAGCTCCTCCTCTCTTTCACTAGTGCTAATGTCTTTCTGCCTCTTAATTCTCTTTCCCTGAGCTCCCGCTCCAGTCTGAGGACTACACAAGTTGCACAGTGCTGGGATAGCATCCTTGAATTGTATCAAGATATCTAGGCTAAGGACTAGGGAGATAGCTCAGTAGAATAAGCACTTGCCTGGCAAATGCAAGGTCCTGAATTCAATCCCTGGTACCGCAAAAAAAAGAAAAAAAAAAAAATCTTTGGGCCGGGGAGATGGCTCAGTGGAATAAGTGCTTCCCTGGCAAGCACAAGAGCCTGAGTTCAATCCCTGGTTCCACCAAAAAAAAAATAAAAAGAAAGATATCTAGGCTAGTTTGTTAACCCTGGCCTTTTCTGGTCCATGACCCAAAACAAAAATAGTTATTTTTAAACCAAGAAATAAAAGTAAAATAAAATTAGTTGCTTTGTGTATATGAGAACAAATACATAAATACACAAACATATGTAATAGAAAGAAAAGTTTCAAATAATATTTACCTTTATTATTGCAATAGAGTCCAATATTTTCTTTTATTCTTTTTTATTTTTTTTTATTTAGATAACAATAGAATATTGTTATCTAAACTTGAACCCAATCTTTTGGCTATGAGACCAGAGCTTTGCTTTGTTAGAAATCACACATTTTAAGCCTGCTTTATAATAGAGAAAAGACAGATGCTGGCAGTCTAAAATGTTGACCCCTGAAAGCAAAACTGATCCATGAGTTGCTTTTCATTGTCTAAGCAGAGAAGAACATGTTCCCATTTTAGCACTAAAATAATCTTTGCTTCCTCTTATTTATTTTTTTTCCTGTTCACAAAGTTCCTTCTGATTTAACAAAAACATTCACAGGAAAAATAGAGGTGCTCACAAAAAAAAAAAATAATAATAATAATAATAATAATTTAGGGGAATAAAATATTCCAGAAATGCCTTCTACAGAAAGGGAAGCATTATAATTTCTTCTTTGGAAATAGGATTAGTTCTAGAAACATTCACTGTGTCCTTATGTGAAAATTTTTCACATTTCTTTAAATTTCTTAAATTATTTTCTTAGAGGGGCCTCTCCTCTGTACAGATCCCACTGAACTATTCACTGCTTCCTGAAAAGTATTACTTTTGAGGATAAAGCAAAGAACTTCCTTTCCCTCTTCATCTCATTCTACTCCTGCCACTGTAGCAACGGCAGACTCGCGAGCCACAAGTTCCAGGCGCTGGGGCTAAAGGACAGAGGCAATTGCCAGACCTGCCTTTGTGTGAGAAGAAATAGACCTCTGTGTTTAGCCACTGAGATGTCAATGTTCCTTCTTTGTGGTTCTTGTTATTACTGCAGCTTAGCCTCATGAACCTCGATGAACACGCGTGGCTACTAGAACAAGGCTATCTGCTAGCTCTCTCTTTGCTTTCCACCTCTTCTCCTCAGCTTATTTCCCCTCCTCTTTAACTAGAGCACAGACATATTCATTCTTTTATCCATTGTCTGCACCTACTTTTACCTGTGGTGATGGAGAGGGGTATGTGTGGGCCATAAAGCCTGTAATATTTATTGCCACTCCTTTAAGGAAAATTTTCAAGCCCCCTAACTTAGCATAATACTTTGTACAAATTTATGCAATTTTTTTTCAAAATTGAAAAGAATAGAAGGTTTATAAAAGTCATAGTAATAACTGTAACTATTCCATGGTAAGTGCTCTAATGCCTCCTTTTGATTTTGCCCTTGTAAAAAGCACAGGACTGGAAATAGAATGAACTCCTAGGCCCAAATCAGAATAGTAGGCATCCATTAAGGAGTTATTAAATAAACTATATTCATATAAGCCAAAATATTAACTTTCACAGAATATTAGAATGAGCCAATTTCTTCAAAAACAGCTAATTTTGAGAGAAGTCACACATAATGTAAAAACATTTATAAATAGCTGAAATCTGAGCTAACACAAATATATGACCCTAAATCAAGAGCACTAAGTTAGGTCTGGACTAGGTCCAGACAGTGGAGCCCTGGTTTCATCTCTCAGGAAACCAGGGGAACAGGCAACAGGCAATTAGTGCAAACATGAGGCTGATCTGTGGGTGCAGTACAATTTTATCCATACACATCTCATATGTTCACCCCTTAACCACCAATGTGATGGTATTTGGAGGCACAGTTTGGGGGAACTGGTACAGTGTAGATGAGGTGTCAGAAGGATAGAGGCTTTCATGATGGAATTAGGGCTCTTGGAAGAAAAGGAAGAAACAGGAGATCACTCCCTTCTTCCTGCATGTATCAGTAAGAGGCCCTGTGAGGACAAGGAGAAGACAGTTTTCTAAGACAAGCCAGGAGATGCACTCTCACCAGAAATCAAACCTCCTTCACTTTGATCTTGGACATTCAGCCTCTAGCACAAGGAGAAATAAACATGTTTTTTTTTTTAAGACAGCCATTCTACAGTATTTAGTATTCTATAATAGCAGCAAAGATCGACTGTTAAGTACAGGGCACTGAAAGTAAGAAGAGCCCACCACTGATTTGTCCAGGCTTTATGTAGTACTACGAGGAAATCTGAGAGCTGCAGAGTCCCATCTCCTCCTCCTCTTCGCCTTTACCTCTGCCTCTCTTTCTCCATCCCCCCACTTCCTCCTCTTCCTCTTTCTCCCTCTTCTTTTGTTTTCCTTAAGCCAAGCCTCACTCTGTTGTTCAGGTTGGCCTTCAACTCCTAGGTGCAAGCATTCTAACAAGGCATAAGACAGAAGTATTTCTACCGCTTGCCATTGAGCCAAATCTGCAGACACAAGCAAGGGAGGAATCAAATACCTGGGAAATATTGGAGCCATTATACAAACAAAAGGAATATAAAGGGCTGGCAAGATAGCTCAGCGGTCTAGAGCGCCTCCCAGGACCGCGGTTCGAGCCCCAGCACCACATGCCATGCCAGCCCCTCCCCGCAGGGCCGGCTGAGTTCACACCCCACCCCCGCGAAAAAAGAATCCGTGATGTGTAGCGAGACACTGTAATAAATAAAGGAATTTAAAAAAAAAAAAAAGGAATATAAAAATTGAGGGAGGAAATATTTTTAATAATGATATTTTTAAATAGACTTTAGTTCTTCCTTTATTGTACTGTTGTATAAGAAAAAACAAGAACAGAATAAAAATTCTCCTTTACAATTTAATAGTTTACATATAATATATGCTTTCAATAAAAACTTTGAGAATTATTACACAGGGTAAATCAGTAATCACCACAAAGCCTAAAAATAATTAGATGAATAAAAAATAATTGCTTTCTAATCCTCAAAACTGTATATTTTATTAATACACAGCATTTTCATTTAATTGGCTAAGAATATAGAAGCAGTGTATATTTTATAACAGATTGTAGTACTGAATTATAGCTTTGCTGTTTCTCTTCTAAAACCAATTGTCTTTAAAGAACAGTTCAAATCTCACATTTAAGTTATTAAATCTTAAAAGTTAGGATGGATGCTAGGTTTTCAGCATTTCTTTTAGTTTTTTTTTTTTTTTGGCAGGACCAGGGATTGAACTCAGGCCGTTGTGCTTGCCAGGGAAGCGCTTATTCCACTAAGCCATCTCCCGGTCCCCCTCAGCATTTCTTAATGAAGGCGCCTGAGGCAGTACCTGAACCCAAGTCCAGCCACCAAAGTGATACAGTCACTTGCATTGTTTTGCTTTGTTTTGTGACAAGGTTTTGCTATGTAGCCAAGGCTGGCTGAACTCAAGTGATCTTCCCACCTCAGCCTCACAAATGCTGGAATTGTAGGCATGCCCAGAGGCAAAATCGCTTTGAAAGGTTCTTCATCACAGAGCTGAATAATTCAACATTATCACCAACAAGGCAAAGCAGAAAAGGTAACACATCAGGTAGTACCAACTTAATGGTGATCAAACCATTGGATTTATTTCCATGAGAAAGGACACACAGGGATTGAAAAAAACAGAGTGGAAAGAGTTTGAAGTTACAGATGTAGGAAGGCTTAGAGCACAAAAAGGAAAAGGAGAGCAGGCCATCAGAGAGACAGAGTAGAGGATCCTAATCAGACAATGCATAAGAACATACAAACACAGCCACGGAGTTTACAGAAATTAAACCATGAGGCATTCCTAGTAAGCTAGAAAACACCAAAGGTAAGGTATACTTTTATGATACTCCTTGCTTGAAATAAACCTTATATGGCCTTTACATTTTCTAATGTATAATCTAATCAAGAAATTTGAACTGCACCATAAATATATCTCCTAAATAGACTCAGTGTTTCAATTTGTCCAAGCCCTTAATTGAACTATGGTTAAGTAAAAGTTATTCTGGCAGTTGGAGAAAATACTAAGACAGATGAAATAGGAGGGGACACAAAGACCAGGGATAAGGAAATTTAAATTCTACCCTTCTCTTTCCTTATTCCCGTTCCAATTACCATTCTAGATTCTACTATAAATGGATAGCACTTTAAATCAAACCTTTCAAAATTGTGATGGAACATTTCTCCTTCATTCCTCTACATTCTCTGATGGACATGTGCATATAATACACAATCCATTGTGCCATAATACCCAGGGATAGTGGTGGTAGCCGCAGACTGTCAAAGCTTTCTCAAACAAAGATACCAAACATGGCTACAAATAAAGATCAATAAAATACTGCCCAAAGAGTTAGTTGGATTTAGAAGAAAACACTACCATCACAGAAAGAAAAAGAACACCGTGATACAGACATATATAAAGATACGGTTTGCTATAGTAGCCACATCAACTACATAAATGCATATTATACAATGTCTCACTGATGAGACAAATACCCAACACTCAAACTGAAGCAAGGAAAGGGTTATTCAGCTCATAGTTAGTGGCGATTTCAGTCTACGGTTGGCTGGCTCGTAGGCAGAGTGGCACATGGCAGAGGGCAGCAGCTCATAGCAGCAGAAAACAGCAAAGAGCAAAGGGAAGGGCTTCTAGCCAGCTTTTCTCTCCTCCTTATATATAAACAAGCTACCCTGAGGCCAGGGGTGTAGAACTCACACAACATCCATGCCCTCCTCTTACACAGGATGAGGAGGTTTACAAACTAAGAATCCGGGCTCTCTGCTATATAACTTAATTAAGCTTCTAAACTTCTCAGGTTGACACAGTGTATCAACCAGTATACACACTATGAATTTAGTACTAAGTATGTCTCGGGTGCATCTTGTACTATGAATAACCACTATGAAGACAATAATATGCAATGTATTCATTACTGAAACTGTCCTACTAATCAGTTTTGAAACTTTCATTGCTATCCGTTTCTCAATAAAATTAATAAATAAAAAATAAAATAAGTCTTGGGGAGGATAGGTAAATATGTAAGTTTTTAAATATTAAAAATGCTAATGCTAATAAGATACTTTGTGTCTGACTTTTAAAGAATCTGAGAAAATGATGAAATGCTATATTTTCTTCAAAAATTAATCAACTATTATATAATAAAACAAATTTACAGATTGATACGCATGAATTGATTCATCTGATTGTTTTTGCACTGCAGGGACCAAACCCTCAGCCTTACACATGTTAAGCAAGTGCTCTACCGCTGAGCTACATCCCTGACCCTGTACAATTTTTCTAAGTTATTTTATCCTACAATAATCCAGGAAAAAGTCATGTCATAAACTGGACTTTTAAGGCAAACTTTGAAAAAATGTAGAAATATAATGGAATGGAAAAATAAGGCACAACAATATTTTTCAAGAAACCAGTTCAGAGTTCAACATATTTTAACTAAGACATAAGTTCAAAAGAGTTCTTTAATTAAGAAAAAAAAAAAAAACTAATTGCAAATGTACCACAGATTTAACTGTGCGCTTGTATTGGTAGCCTCAGATGGAAGAACTTTGGTAGATTCTTTAAAACATACTTGTGAGAGCTTAATTAATGATATAGATATAGCTTAATTAATGATAAAGAGATTGTGGGGTGAGCAAGCACTTTAAACCTATATTCTGTGGTTCTGTGCTTATGTTTTAGTCAACAATGTTACAGGCTATTGTTCCTGCTCATGTATTTCAATATTTTCATCAAGTGAACCTTATTTGTACTTAATTCCTGAACCTATTTAAATGAAGAATGAAATTCCAAGAGTCTAGAATAGATAATAAGCTTGTACATGAACAAAAACTCTAGTATTTTCCAATACATAGTATAAGGCTTTTTATATTCAATTCAACTTAAAGTGGAAAGCTAATGTCATCCCAATGAATGAAACATGGAAAAGACTAATCCTGAGTAAGAACTACAAAACCACCCAAAAGTATCACAAAAACAGATTTTATCCAGTGCTATTATGCTAAAAAGCCTTTCATGTAAGACTCTTGAAAACTCCACACAGTTCCAAAGCACAGAAACCACACAGGGTCACCTTGCACAACCTCATATTCACTCAACTGGAAGACATGGGACACCTAGATAATATTAAAAGAATTTCACCATTCTTACCAGACTTGTCAGATGACAAGTACCAAAGAACAAAATTCTCATTTTGGTATATGGACATGAGACAACACGTGATCTCTGTGATTTGCACTAAGTAGTTAAAAAATATAAAATTATAAGGAAAAGGTACCATTTTCTAAGAACTGTACTAAATTTCCTTAGTGTGGGTATGTCCTTCACACTAGCAGAGAACAATTAATCAAGTATGAAGCTCAAAACTTGAGCTTGACTATTATTTGAAGCTTCAATTAATTTTAAATGATCATACAAAGGGCAAGAAGTGTCAAAGGACAAGAAATGCTAGGTCTTTTGCATGACCCTACAAAGCAATAGGCAGAAAAAGTCACCCTCCAACATCAGCATATGCACCACTAAAACCATTTAAGAAGAGAACTTCACATAAATGGCTGAAAACAGTTCTGAAGACAATCCTTGTTAGCATAATTACTCAAGCAGTACTTATAAATTTCTCCTGATATCTGCCTATTTGAGGATAAAAGACTGATTAGAAATATTACATTTTCTTAGAGACAAAAGGAATTGAATTCTTTAGAAAAGAATGAACATAGGTCATTAATTTCAGAACTGCAGCTGAGCTTAAGTAATAAGATCTCTTACAATGAAAGAGATTTTGCTAATATCATGTGGTTACCTGTATTTTTATTCATGTAAATATAGTGTTTTCACTATGCCAACCAAATAGAAGTTGACTGATTATACATTTGAGAGAAATCCTCCCCCCATCTCCTACCATCATTGTCCAATTCAAGACATGAAAGTGTTTGGAATAATTTGGTTATTTCCAACTATCAAAAGAGACCTATCTCCTCTGGGAATATTGGCCAATAATTAAGGAGATATCAGTTGCCTTAGCAACAGATTCCTTCCCAAATAAGCACTGTTTTCATTTAGCAGCCTTTAGCCAAAAGGGGAATTAAATCACTGAAATCAACAATTCCTTTTGTTTAGCAAACAGAACAGCTTTCCAGGTCTCAAGAAAACAGACCCCTCACAATTGGTCCAGCATTGTTCAAGGTAGCAGTTATTTGATTGAATAAGCCAACCTCTTGAATTATAGGATTTTGTCTTCAAAACCACTGGTAACAGAATGGCTAGCTTTTGCCAAAAAGAAATAACAAAAGAGAGAATATCTCCTAAGTGATACTAATGATATATTTAACTCAGTAGATCTTCACCTTACATCAACAATGTATGTGTTTCTGGGACTGGGAGATGGCTCAATGGAATAAGTGCTTCTCTGGCAAGCAAAAGGGCTTGAGTTCAATCCCTGGTTCCACAAAATAAATAAATAAATAAATTAAAAAAATATAGTGTTTCTGTCTGTGTCTATGTAGATTGATGTAACTTAGCAAAGGCTTAATCAACCTGTTCTGTTAGCCAATAAATAGCTTCTTTTACTTCAACTTCTAGGTACAAAAGCCAAACCTCACATTATCTAGGTTGAAACAGTATTTAAATTGATCATCACCAAAAAATAAGAAAGTGAATTTCTAAATATTGCTATAACCTGGCCAATTTTCCAACCTGAAGTCTTGTCACTCTAAGAAATCAAGCACTGCTCTTTTTCTGATACTAATAATAGCGAAGCTAACTATGACTGATCTCTCTGTAGATGTGGAGGACCATCTGAGTGACTCCCCTTGAAAGAAGAGCAGTTGTCTCCATTTTGACTGTACCTGACCCTATTTTCATGTACTGATATATACAGAGCTGGCCAAAACTCTTCCTCATCCTTTTAATTGGCTTCAAACAATGCATCTTGGTGTAGCCAAGGTGCTGGTAGTAGTCTCTGAAGACAACACGCATGTTTCCCTGATAACCCACACCTGCTGCTCTTCAATATGAGTCAAGTCTAGATGGGACAAACAGCCAATGCTCCATGCTGTTGGCTGGGATCAAGCCTCAAGACAGGAGGCTATGACTTCCTGGGGCTTTAAAGATTACATATCAGAGCTGAAGCACTAGACCCCCAAAACATTAGATACTATCTCATTTGTGAAACGTGGATTACTCTGCATATCCTTCTCTCTGCATATCGCAGAGGTAAATACAAGCCTCCTACCAGATCAGTTCATAATACTCACCTAATTCCTCCCATTATCAGTCATTCATCCTCAAGCCACTCCTTCATAACTGAATAAAACCTGGGTTCGGCCTTGGGTCAAGGCCTTTGCTCTGGATAGCCACCACCATGGCTGGACTTAGGACCCCTTAACTCCCCATAACTATAAATATGCTTTAGTGTCTTTATTCTCTCCATGGGTTGCACTGGAAGTGTTAGATTGGAATTAACTTGGTGAGAATCCAGTAATTTACCCTTGGGATTACAAATATAAACTGCCCAGACCAAGAGGAGTACCAGGAAGGACCCTCTATACATAGATACAAACTCGAATTCTCACAGGCTCTTCAGCGTACAAATTCACTTTAAAAGAAACAAGCGAAACATTCTTGCCACAACATTCTTATACCTAACCATGATCACTGATGTCTTTATTTCAGGCTATCTCCATAATGAATGGCCACAGCTTTCTAACCTTATTTCACAACAATATGCCATGCTACGGTCCTACTCACTAACCCACACAGGCCCCTACTTCATCACCTACCTATTGCTGGCAAGCATCTGAAATGACAATACACGCAGCATCATGTGTGCTTGTCTCATGCCCAGTCTTTGACTTTCTTGCCTGCCTATGACTTTTTTTTTTAACTATTTGCCTGCTTTCTACTTTTTTTTCCTTAAATGCAACAATAATATATGCTTCTGAAAATAAACTAAAATATCCATGCATAGTAACACACACCTGGAATCCTAGCTACTGGGAGGCTGAAAAGGGAGTTGGCAAGAATGTTCCTTTGTCTTTTTTGAGACATGATCGAGACATGATCGTACTATGCAGTTCAGATTGGCCTTGAGCTCACTGTGTAGCCCAGGCTGACCTTGAACTCACAGGGATCCTCCTGCCTGCCTCAGCTTCCTAAATTCTGGGATTACAAGCATGTACCATCACACCTGCCAGGGATTGGAAAATCTGAGGCCAGCCTGGCAACTCTGAGTAAGACTCTGACTAAAAAAAATCTTAGGGCTAAGGATACAATATGTATTTTTTTCAATACATATTCAAATTATATGGAGGTATGTAATTTAAAAAATTCAATCATATTTCCTTAGAAACTTTTTTCTGAAAAGAACTGTTATTAATCTAGTATGTATATCTACGTATATCTTTCAGGTATATCTTTGCTGTATTCATAGAGATATTGGGTTTTTTTCTACAAAATGGGATGCTCTCTGTCTCTGTCTCTACCCCCTCCATCGTGCCATTTAAATGTCATTAAATTTTAAGAAAATTTAATTTAAAAAAGTAAACACAAAAGCATGAACTCTCTAAATTCATCTTACCCCACACAATGAATTGTACAGACCCACTTCTTATTTCCTATCTCAAATACTTTCTTCCACTCTTACCTACTACCATGCCATTTCCTTTTCTGTTTATGAAGAATGAATACTGTTTGATACTATACTATTTATTTTTCTGGCAGTGAAAAACAGAGACAAAGCATTTGCAGTAAAACAAAGATATCTAGTTAGCTGCTAACATTCTCAAACTACCTAAGGTGAAATAAGCAGCCAAACAAATTAAAACCATAGTTTTTATGTCAAGTGTGATAGGGCCAGCCTGTAATCCCAGCTATCCAGGAGGCTGAGACAGGATGGCAAGTTCCAGGCCAGTGTGGACATTTTAGTGAGACCCTAACTAAAATAAAAACCCAAAAGGGTTGGGGTATAGCTGAGTGGTAAAGTATTTGCCTAATATGCTCAAGATCCTGGGTTTAGTCCCAGGAAAGAAGTGAAGAAGGGAGGGAGAGGCAAAGGGAGGCAGAGTATGAAGGAGGGATGGACATAATTTTTGGAGATACATCAAACCAGCTTTAGAATTTACTCTGGAGCTTTAAAAAAACGACAAATGCCTTTAATTTATGGGTTTTTTTTTTTTCATTTTTAAGACAAGAAATATATAGTAACTATTAATAATAAATATTCCCCCCTTTCCATTTTAAAAACTCTAAGCCTAAAGATATCTGAAGTCTTTGAGTTGCAGATAATTTCAGCCACAGGCAAAAGCCAATGGAACAAAACACATTACCTTTAAAGGAATAGTGCTTTCCAAACCCCAAATTGGGACACTGCTTGTAATTTGACATATTTAACATGATGAAGAAAGGTCATTCAATCATATTTCCTTAGGAACATATTAAGTAACTCTACCTAAAAGGGTGAGTTATCATCTCATATACCGAGTTGTGAAAGAACATTCACTTCTTATCAGCAGCAAATATTTTTTGAGCCCCTATAAGGCTCATGGTGCGAGTCGACTATAGGGATGAGCTCCAGGGCCAGCATGAGTTAAAAGTGAAAAACACTGTTGTTACTCTGTGAAATATACATGAAACCTGACCATGTTTTCTTCTGAGCTGGATTTACATGTACATAATAAAATAGGGCGCCTGTGTTTCTTTGAATCAGTGGGGAACGTTTACCTTTAACCCTCACTCACTAGGCAGCAGCTGTTCTTCTCTGCAAGTATTGACACTGCAGTGCAACAGTATCTGAAAAATATGACAGCTGAATATGTTTTATTATTATAGGACAGTCAGGGATCAATTCATCTAAAAAGCCTCGATTTATTCTGGAGGAAAAGTATAATAATGCTGGTTATATTAATAGTTAAATCTTTAGATCAGTCAATATAAACAATAGTGTGAAGCTGTACCGAGGACTTTTACAACACAAATCTAAAAAACGTCAAATGCTCTGACATTTTAAAAATCATGAACTGAGTTATAGCCCTGTGTAATGACAGTTTTATTCTGAATGGGGGGAAAAGCTCTTTGCTGAATTTAAAGTGTAGAATTATTTATTGTTCTTTACTTTGAGTTCCTAGAGATTAGATTTTTATTAGAAAGAGATTCTGCCAAAGTCCTGCAATTATAAGGTGAAATCCAACTTAACCATTAAGAATTAAATTGGACCTACTCAACAGAAACTAACAGAAGGAAAAAAAAAAAAAACCCTTAGACAGGTGCTTTTCACTAGTGGCTTTCTTTGAGGGCTCACAGTTAGGGGATGAGAAATCTATACACTCCTGCTCATGCACTGTGGCTGTTGCTAAAGAAAGGAGCCAGAGTAGCTACTTCAGCCAGGGTCCAAAACTTCCTCGTTCATGTCACTGGTAGTAATAAGGAGCAAGTAAGAATGGATTTCTACATACATGCTGGCCCATCAGGAAAGGACAAACTGAAATTAAGACTACAAAGGCTTTTAGAAACTCAAAGAAAAGTCAAAGTACTTGAATTATATAATATTTTAATAATTTTAATATGTTACAAAACTATAATTTTACTTTAAAATACAGAGGCATTTGTTTCACAATGAAAAGACAGTGAGATCATTTTCAAGCCTAAATAGAATGCTTGTCTTGATTTTACATGGATGTCTCACCCACAGTTAGAGCTTTTCCATCATCACTTTGCACCTGACACTCAATGCCCACTTCCAAGGTGTCTACTACCTCATGCCATGGACAAGAAAACCAAGTCAAATAGCCAGTTCCTGCATCCAAGGAGCTCAGAACTAGTGACGTGCTTAGCACAGGGAAAGACACAGTTCTGGTTTACAAGAGCTGCATCGAGGGGCATCTAATGCAGCAATGGTAGGAGGTAAGACAGATTTTCCAGGGGAATTTATTTTAATTTTTTCACTTACCAATCATAAATTTCATTTAAACATTCTCTGCCTCAATGGAGTCTTTCTTTTTGGAAAACAGCCACATTCTCTTGATACAACTTAAGATGTTAAAGGGAAAGCTTCTTTTTTTTAAATATTTCTTTCACAATAAATGATTCTTTCTAAACTTTCAGTGGTACACTATTGTCTTAGACCACAAAAAACCTGGAAAGATTGAATAGTAATAGTTTGTCTATCTCTCCTGTACACCTGACCCCGTAATGCTCTTCAATCACCTTTAATATGGAAGAAAGAAAGTAGGGAGGGTAGACTATAAACTGGGAAACTAGCCTTGCAGATGACAAAATAATGTTTTCTTGAGACATGGAGTTTGCCATGTAACCTGCCACATGGTATGACTACAAAAAGCAAACTCGCAAACTTTTCAAATCATGCACAAGTAAAATAGTTATGCTGTTTTATTCTTTGAAAAAATATTAACCAACCTTTTATTGATGGCTACTAAACTCAACTTGTACTTTATGAGGGATGTGAAACAAAGAAGGGGGCATCTATATAATCAACTATTGGTAAATCCCTGCAAACTAAAGCTTCCATACTACTTCCGGGTACCATGTCTCCTGGTGACCCTGAGATTATTAATGTCACCCTCGAGTGTTCTCACACTGTCTTTGTGATACATCTGAACCTAAACCTTACAAATATAGTGAGCCTGGGGCTCAGAAAATGTAACAGCTTGCCAAAGGTCAACTAACTGATTAAAGGCAAAACAGACGGTAGTAGCTACCCACATCTGCTCCTTTCTTTATTCCTCAGAATCCCTAACCAAAAAGCTGACTCTAAGCACTGACAGAACAAAAATGCAATAAAATCTATTCTACTCCGAATTTCTCTAGTATCTAAGCTTCACTTTGTTAATTTAAAAACAGGCCATTACTTTAAACTGCAACTTAATATTGAAAAAGTTTCCACCTAATATCATTGGCTTTTTTGTTATCAACATTTGCATTCTACATGAATATTATCCTTTAACAAAACACCACTTAAACTTTGGACTAACTCCTTAGAAACCAAAAGTATCTTGAGTTTTTATATAAACAGAAAGAATAAAAAATGTGATGTGGTATCTCTTGCTCACCTAAACATAAAATATATTAAAATACCACTCATAGAATTTCACGAATCAAAGGATAATAATAAATGCAAGTCACCATGAGGTGACATTTCCATGACCTAAGTTCACTACTTATTGTACCTCCCGCTCCTGTCTACTGACATCCAGGAGTAAACCCTAAGGGAGTTATTTTGAGTGAGGGTTTCTGTATGTCTCTTTGAATAGGAATACAAAGTGACAGAAAAATAACTCAAAATTGCTATAAAATGAATGGTATTTCCAAATGCACAAGCAAACAACATGCACTTTAATGTAACACATTTCTTCTTATTTGGCAGTAAGTTAAAACATATGTTGTTTGAAGTTTATATAAAATGGATGAAAAGGTGTTATTTGTGTTAAAAAATGAAACCAAATTACTAAGTGGTTTAAAATCCACTGGCTTTTATTATCCAAATGCCAGTTAAAAGTAATGTCAGTAGAAGAGTAAAAATAAATTAGGGTTAACAGTTACTGGTTTGCTTGTTTTTTTGATGAAGGAAATAAACAAAGTAAAAACCTTCAAAAATATGCACTTAGTCATTTCAATTTCACAATTTTCTTTAACACAAATCCAAAAAACAAACTACAAAGAAGTTTAGTTACCCCTTAAAATCAAATAAAAAAATTTTTTTCTGAAGGCTTTTTCTTCTATAAATTACCAATGAAATAGTTGTCAAAAGCTTAGTCACAATTAGAAGGACAAAAAGTCAATAGCAGCGGGTACAAATCAGGTGGTCAAAATGTCTTCATTTACTGAAGGAAAAAAATCTTATGGAGAACAATAGAAAGTATCAGAAGCAATAGTGTTTTATCCTCAATAACTTTTAGCATCAAATAGCAGTTTGTAAAACAAATAAAAAATACAGTATACTTAAATTGCTTAGACTTAAAAGGGAAAGATCAGTTTTTCAGCAGGTTCAAAAATTAGAAGCTCAAAAGTAAGACATAAAAATAGAAAAAGTTTTGTAGTATATCTAGAGATATCAAGTGATTTTCTTCTTTCTTTTGGTATTAGGAATTTAATGCAGGACCTTGAACTTACACCACTGAACCATATTCCTGGCCCTCAAGTGACTTTCTTTAAAAGGTATTACAAGTTATTTAGGGCTCAAAAGAAAGTCTTTTTCTAACTATTGCTTACCAGAGCAAATATTTAAAATACAGTGTCTTCAAAAGATTAGATAGGGGCCCGGGAGACAGCTCAAAATAAGTGACTGAGCTCAATCCCTAGTTCTGCCCAAAAGGAAAAAGTTTAGATAATTTAGCACTAATAAATAAAATTAAGGTAAGAGCCTTCTTATCTTATTCTCACATGCCAGTATTTTATAAACAAATGTGAATTCAAATGTTTATGAGATGTGATTTCATTATTCCTCATAGTCACTCTGAGATTTATGTTTGTCCCTATCTTTTTTCCTCTGGGCTTCAAAATTAAATGGCCAATAAAACCATGTTAAAGAGCTAGATGTCACATCTGTGCAACGCAAACAACTAGGTAATGCATTACATTCCAGATGGAATCTCAATTTAGGGTGAGCGGATGTTAGTAGCATTGACACTGGCAATTTTTTATTTTATTTTTTGATACAGGTACCAAACCCACAGCCCCATGCTTGCCAGGCAGGTCCTGCACCACTAAGCTACATTTCCGCCCCTTAATATTTTTTCCAGCCCCTTAATTAATGTATTTGTATTTTAGGACAGGGTCTCCAGGGTCTCATTGTGTAGACTGGATTCATAGTGATTCTCCTGTATTCGGCCTCCCCAGCACTGGGATTACAGGTATGGACCACCACCCCTAGCAAGCCCAGGGGGCAGGGCGGCTCAGCAGTCCCCAGGAAGGAACTCCTAGCCCCTAAGTAAGTGTTTTAATCCGGAGCTATTTGACCAGCCCTCAGCCCCTTAATTTGAAAAAGAAAAGAAAATATTTTTCAGCTTTCATACTTTTGTTATAAATTTGTGGATGGTTTCATAGAATGCTTTCTTCTCAAGGTCCCTTTAAGGCAGTGAGTTACCAGCTAAACAGGTCCTATTTTGCTACAGGGGGTAGGGAGCGCAAGAAGTAAAAAAATAACAGCAAGAAAAGAGTGTAACTCCCAGCTCATAGTCACATAATCAAGAAAACGTCCTAAGTAACACTCACAAGAATATGCGCCATCATCAGTGTGCTGTAAATTCATATTTTATTAATGATGCAATTATCCTATAAATAGCTCAATCAAAACGCTTTTGGTACTAAGAATTAATTTATTAACACATTTATAATATTCCAAAATTTTTGTAACTCAATTTTTGGTATTTTCTTTAAATCAGTGGCTTACCAAAGGCAGAGCATGGTAGCGAAAATTTTATCGCGTTTTTAAAAATCTAGCAAGTGATAAGAATTAAAAACAAATCACGTTCAATGTTCTTGGAGACCTTTTGTTTGCTTGTTGGTTTTTAAATTCTCCAGTGTACCTTATTGCCCCATCGTGGGCCGACCCCGGGAGCTTCCTCAGATGCCCGCACATCCTGCTGGAAATCTCAAAATACAGAAATAGCGGGGGTAGAGGGACTGTCAAAATCTCTGGCATACTCTACATTTTTACTGATGTCATCAGCGTTTTCTTCCTTTTTCTGTTTCTATCTTTCAATTTTAAGCATCTTATAAGGAAGATAATAAAACTGAATTTTATCTTATGGGAAGAAAGGCAGAGGTAAACTAAAATACTGGTCATCTAATCAAATACTGCTTTCAGAACATACTTCAAAATGAAGATAAATTTCCAGGGTTTTTAACTTCTAGAAAAATAAGAGGGCTGTTGAAAATGAAATAACTATGTACTCTACAGACAGCTGATTCAAGAGGACCTGCATACTAAAACAATCTGTGTGAATTTTGTCCTTTTCATTCAATACAGCTGGATGAAAATATTTTCACATTTTTTTGCAATTAAAAAGAAAAGACAACTGGATTTGCATCTGGTATAACAAAAATTCAAGTAAGAAACACTTTATATTAAATGGACAAATGATAAAACACTGTTCTCACTGAAAGTATTTTTAAAGTTTTTTTTTTTGCAAAACTGGGGATTGAACTCAGACCCTTGCACTTGCCAGGGAAGTGCTTACTCTACTGAGCCATCTCCCCTACCGCTGAAAGTTTTTTAAACTTTATTTTAAAATTGGATTTTTCTTGTTCTTTTCACTATAATCCAAGTATTCTGTTGCCATTATTTTTCTATCCCATTAATACTTTTTAAATCACAAGGGTCACAACTACTACTTCTCATAGCAAAGTTTTCAAAATTCTGATATTGTCAATTTTAATTCAAGCATCACAATCTGCTATTCTATTTTATCAATGTATTTTAGAATTTTACCAAGTCATCATGACAAAAACATTCCTCAAATAAATAAATCTGAAAAACACTGGACTACTGAAGAGTGAAAATCTTCCAAAACTAAATAGCATAGCAAAACAAGAAAGCTCTGCCTGGTGACATCAGTCTAAGTATAAAAAATAAATCAAAATTATGAAACCTTAAATATTATAAATTTAGCTAACAAAACTTAGGCTTCTTTAATTTGTAATAAGTATCCTTGAGTTTGAAAAGTTATTCCACGTTTCATAGCAATACAATTAAACATTGCACATAAGTTATTAATAATGTAGTCAAACACGACTGAATTTTATACTGGAAAATTGACACATCATATGGCCTTCAAGACAGACAGCTTTTATATGAAAAATGTAGTTTTTTGGCAACCCAATACCATTTGTCTTGGCACAAACATATATTTCATGCCATTCTTTCATATGTTCAAAGTATTTCCTACACAGTTACATATGAAAAAAGCTAGATTTTAGAATTCTCTTAGGTATATAATGAAACTAAGTTTATCAAAGAAACTTCTACAAAAGTATTATGAACAAGAACAAAGTACCTCAAGGCTGTATCTGTATGTCCTGATATTACAAAATCAAAGAACAAAACAAATAAAATAATATAAAGCCAAAGAAAGAGCCAACGCTTGGGAAATCTGTCAGGTAGAGCATAAATACAAAACATAACCTGCAAACTTCGCTGGGGGGGTGTGGTATCAAAGCCTTGAGAGAGAGTGGCAGCCGAACCCACTGCACAGCACTGCATCTAGAACTGCGAGGATTTCTAAATGAAAAGTCCTTCTGTTCCTTTATCCCTTTGAATGCAGAGAACAGTGAGACTCAAGGACTCACATCCATTCCACATACCTGGTTCCAGGACACAGAGTACATGTCTGTGATTGCCTTCCCCCAACAACTGATACAAAGGAGAAATTTCATTGTCTTTACACTGGTTGTCTAGTGTTAGCCAACAACCAGTGAGCACTGCAAATACTGTGTGTATTTGTGGTGGGGTATAGACACTGTTCTTATGAATCCAATGTCATTTACTTTTTGAAAACACAGTTAATTTGACAGAAATTCAAGCAGGCTTCTCTATTGGATTATAATTATCAGTAAAGTCCACATTTCAACTTTGTGTAGAAAGGAAATACCAAAAACTCAAAACATTTGAGAAACTATTATCTATAATGACTTTGCTCTAAAGTTCTTTTTTCATTGTAAATGATTCAAGAGCAATTTCAAATTAGAACTAAGCTCTATGTTATCAGAAAAGAAACCGATTTCTTATTCTTATAGAGGAACTTTAAGACAAGCACATTCTTAGAGAAAAACGATTTATTTATTCCACAACCACAAATAACAGGTCTTTTAAGTTTCTATTTTATTACAAGATTTTAACCACAAACACAACAAAACACAAGTGCCTACAAAAATGTTCAAACCTGCCATCCTAATTTTTAAGGCAAAAAGAACAATGCATTTCAAAATAGTCAAATCTATAAAAAAAAAAAAAATATGCACCGGTACCTCTTGTGTTATTAACAGCTGACTTACAAATACTCATTCACATACTTATTTGGACACAGGCGCTGCACTAGACACTACAGTTTTAATTATAAACAAACAATGCCACTCCATTTAAAAAGTTTAAAATATCATGGGGCAAAAAAGTTTAAAATGGGGGGCCAGGGAGACAGTGGAATAAGTGCTTCCCTGGCAAGTGCAGGGCCTGAGTTCAATTCCTGTTTCTGCTAAAAAAAAAAAGTTTAAAACAGCATGGTGGGGGCATCAGAGAAAAGCATGTAGTGCAAAAAGATTGGCTAGGGAGAGCTTTCTGGAAGAAGCAGCATCTGTGCTAAACATCAGCTCAAAATTTAATAGATTTAAGCTCTCTCCTGAAGGTCTTGGGCTCTGACCACTTTCAGGTTCACAAGCACTGTCCATGTAGGCAGAGAGCCAGAGCCGGGGGAGCCCTGCAACAGGAAGGCCTCCTATCCACATCCTCAGTAGTATGCTCAATGAATTCATGGCTACATGAAAAGTACTCATTTACCTCATTTGTGAATCACTTCCTCAATTTTTTTTTTTAAAAGCACCTTAGAGCTCTTAATCCACACTCTTATTTTTCTTCTGTGCTCTTTACTTGAAAGGCTTCGGGCAAAACTCCTGTAACTTTCCTTTTTTATTAATGGTTCTGTAGAAATACAACATACATAGAGCAAAGTGAAAGAATTAAGACCATGGCAAAACAGCTCACAGGTCTAAGCACCTACTTAGGCAAGTACAGGGACAGGGACTATATGCTATGCTGACCCCACCCCAGGTGCACTGGGCTGGTGATCCAGTCTGGATGTGGTGGTACACAACTGTAATCCCAGCACTGGGGAAGCTGAAAACAGGAGGATCACTAGGAGTCCAAGATGTATAATGAGACCCGGTCCCAAGTATATTGAGAAAAAAAAAAAAAGACCATGGCTCACAGCATTAGCACACAGTGAACAACCTTACAAAACCTCACCTAGTCTAAGAAATGGAATAGCCCATGACCATGTGTGATCTTATTTATATGCTGATTTATAACATTATAGATTAGGTTTTCTTATTTTATTTTAAAAAGGATAAAAAACCAAAAAGACAATTAAAAATGATACAGAATTTCAAAACAAGACGATAGGAAATCAACAATGGTTGTTATCTTCAAAGTTGTCCAGATTATAGTTTTGCCATCCTTTCAACTTATATAAACAAAATCATATGGTATGTATTCTTTTGACTCTATCATCTTTAGCTCAACATTACATTTAAGAGATTTATCCAGGATGTTCTGTGTAGAAATAATTGATTCATTTCCTTTGCTTTTTACAATATTCAATTGTATGAATAATGCTGATGGTCATCTGAGGTATTTCCAGTGCCTAGCTATTATGAATACTACTACAAACATTCCTATTTATGACTTTCTGTGCACATACTTTGCATATACACATTTCTGTAGGGTCTACATTTGAGAGTAGAATTGCCAACTAACAGAGTACACATATGCTTAGCTTGAAAAGGCACTGTCAAGCGGTTTTCAAAAATAATTTTACCCTGAAAGGTATAACAGATACAGTAAAACAGAAAGAAACAGAATTTAAGGATTATACAACAAAGAGGAGACAAAGAAGAAAAGATGGGGAGAAAAAACATGCAAGTATATATACAGGATGGCTGAGGTGATTGTACTAATAATTTCCATCAGTTTTTTGAAAACAGTTAATGTGTAGAATTTTCACCTTGACTAATTCTGTATGCTGTTGATATCTGTGAACTAAGCAACTACATTTAGGACAGCAATGTGTAATACAAAAACCTTGTTGAATACCTGTCATCTTCAGTCTTCTAAACATGTACCATTCCTAATGTCATCAATTACTCTCTTTAAATTTTTTTTAAAAATGTAATAAAAGAGAAAAAAATAATTTTACTATTTTCCATAGCTGTGCACTGAGTCTCAGTTGTGCCACATGGCTGGCAACACTTGGCTCTGTCAACCTTTTTATTTTAGCCCTCCTTTCGGGACAAGGCACCTCAGAGAATCTGCGTCTTCCTAGGGTCTGTTTAGGCTTACCATCTTTCTTGTGTTTACTGTTCAGCCAGATATCCTATTTGGAAAATGTCTATCTGTGTCTTCTGCATTTATAAAATTCATTCTTTTTCCTCTGATTTGCAAAGATATGTTAGGTATTCCAGAAATAGTGCTTAATTATATGTGCTGCAAATATCTGCTGTTCTGTAACTTTTCTTCTCACTTTCTAAATAATTTCCTTTAGTAACCCAAGTCCCTAATAATAATAGAGATCAATTCATCAATTTTGCAGTAAGGTTATATTAATTGTCCTATTTAAGAAATCTTTACTTACCTCAGGTCTCAAAGCTCCTTACATATTTATGCTAGGAGCTTTACCACTTTACCTTTCACATTTAAACTTACAATCCACTTGGAATTGATACTTACATGTGATATGAGACAAGGAATCACTATTTATCTTTCTCCAGAATGTTTTATTAAAAATATTAGCGACTGCTATGGTTTGTGTCCAGTTGTCTTCCCAAAGCCTCATCAGTCATGGGGCAGACTTCTAGAGTTTATGATTAACTAATGATCCACTGGGATTATGGGTGCAAATGCTGCTAGGATTGCAGGTGAGTGCTGCATGCAGCCTGCAGAGGATAAGGGAGACAGACTTGCTCTCAGTGGCTATTCTCTTGCTGCTACTCCTCCCTTTTGCTCTTGTTGTTTTGCTGTTTTCCACCACCATGAACTGCTGCCCTCGGCGATATGCCACTTTGCCTTGGAATGAGCCAAGACTCTACCAATTGTGAGCTATATTAACCTTTCCTTCCTCAATTTTGGGTGTTAGGTATTTTGTTCCAGCAACGAGAGAAGAGTAACCGAGACAGCTATCTCTGTTGTCCCACACCACCACTTATGTCACAAAATCAAATTTCCACATATGTGTAAATCTGGATGAGGACTCTATACTAGTTTAATAGGTTTTCATCAATTCTTGTTCCAACACAACACTGCCTTACTATACCTTTATCATAAATTTTGATATCAGCAATTCTTCCAACTTTCATTTTCTTCATGATTATATTGACTATTTTTGCTCCTTAGCATTTCCATATAAATAGGAGAAACACTTGTCAATTCACACACACACACACACACACACACACACACACACACACACACACAATGCTACCCATTTCTTTTTGTTTCTGTTCTACTAATACCTCATCTGTCTCCCTTCCAAAAACCTTTGATTAGTCTGGAGTATGGTTCTCCTCGTTAGAACTTAAGTCACTCATTTCTGCAGAGAAAATATGAGCTAGCCAGGTATGGCAGAGCATGTCTGTCATACCAGCACTCAAGAGGCTGAGGCAAGAGGATCGCCATGAGTTCTAGGCCAGCCTGAACTATACAGTGAGACCCGATCTCAAAAAAGCAGAAAGGAAAGAAATACAGGCTACTGGTGCAAGTGGTTTCAAAATAAAGGCTTCTGGCATTGCTTGAGGAGTAAGCCCTTGATTCTGAGGGACTTGCCTCAGACCCTTACAGATATTACAAGGAAATTTTTTCTTCCCCAGGAATATTTACCTATGAATCTAAGGCCTCACAAATGTTCAACATGCACTCTAGACCCAGCCCAAGAAACATGCCTGGCAAGAACAGGGCCCTGAGTTCAATCCCTGGTACCGCAAAAAAATAAATTAAAATAATAATAATAATAAAATAAAGAGGCAAAAGATCAGACTTCTCTTAAAATACATTATTATAATTATTGTTCTAGAATCTCAGAGGATGTTCACATGTTCTGTTCATATCACTCATTAAAGTTGACAGAAAATACACTATTAAGAATTTCACAATGCAGAGCTTATTTCTTTGATTAGGCTATGTCTTAGCTGCTATAATACAATAGCAGGGTGATTTATAATGAACAGAAATGTATTTGGCTCACAATTCCAGAGGCTTGGAGTTTAGCATCAAAGAGCTACATGGGAAAGAAAAAGAGGCTGAATTCATAGCCTTAATGCCCCTCCCCCATTTAAGGTGTTTTTCAGATAAAGTCTCATCATGTCATTCAGACAGGGCTTGAATTCAGTATATACCCCAGGCTGGCATAAAACCTGAGGCAATTCTCCTGCCTCAGCTTCCATGTGCTACCATGCCTAGATCTCAAGCCCATTCATTTATAATAGGCAATAATCTATTCATGATCAAAATACCTTCCATTAGTTCACATGTACCAACACTGCTGTACTAAAAATTAGGTTTCTAACACATGAGTTTTGAAGGACACATTCCTTCAAACTCTGGAGTTTGAGATCAGCCTGAACAACATAGTAAGACCCTCTCTCAAAAACAAACAAACCAAAACTGTTTTCCTAAAAGGGAATGACAAAAAGGAAGAAAAAAAGGAGGAGGAGGAGGAAGAAGAAGAGGAAGAGGAAGAAGAGGAAGAAAGTTGAATGTAAAGTGTTCATGTTAAATAAGGAGCCCAATTTCAGTCTGCATTGTTCTCCTAGCACTGACTGAACATGACATACCATTCCAGGTAAGAAAGTAGATGAGGCTGCTCAGTCAGGCCTGAAAGGGGAAAAGGAGGGCTTCCGTGTACACCATACTAGTAACTGCCAACAGCATGTCTGCCATATACTTGCTGATTTTGCTAAAAAAAAAACTCAAATGCTATAGCACTGGCATCATAATTCTTGGTGTCTCTATTGGAAATGTTAACTTTAAGCAGAGCCTGTTTTTATATGCCCACAGCAAGTAAAACACTAGATAACTTATGGACAATGTGATTTATAAAAAGGGATAAAATAATCCCTCCTATAATCTACAATCTCTGGTATGCTAATGGTAATATTTATCTTTCCTGTTTTTATTCTCCCCACCATAGAAAGGAACATGTTCATTAATAATATCCAACAGAGATTCTACAGAATTTCAGGCCTGTGAAAAGTTTTCCTGTAATGAAAGATAAAATCATTTCTACACTCCCAAAAGTTATAGGTGGCCAATCAAAAATATATGATGGAAGCACCTGCAT
Organism: Ctenomys sociabilis; assembly: GCA_004027165.1. Classification (NCBI taxonomy): domain Eukaryota; kingdom Metazoa; phylum Chordata; class Mammalia; order Rodentia; family Ctenomyidae; genus Ctenomys; species Ctenomys sociabilis. The sequence continues at coordinate 222,459 of PVKA01000080.1, forward strand.
TTTAAATTCTCTTCTACTAGAACTATGCTTACATAATATTTTAGCTAAATGATTATAAATATACTTACTTAAATATAAAGAATTAATGTTGATAAACTCTCATTTATCTGGAATGCAAGCAACCAGAGAGCCCAATCATTATCGAATTCTTTCTCCCATGAACAGTTTTCTAAAATAGCAGTGGATGCTTATGATGTAGTCATTCAGACTAAACAAGCCTCCTAAGTAATTTCCTTACAAGCAATTATTTTTAGTGTACAGTCAGCCCTCCATATCTTTCAGTTCCACAACTTGAAAATGTTCAGGAAGAGCACTATACTAAAGATGTAGTTTTTATCTTTCATCCTATTACTATTCCCTTAATGATACAGTCGAGCAAGTGTGTACATTATGCGAGGTACCATAAGCAATCTAGAGGTAATATAAAATATAAGGAAAGATTCGTGTAGGCTCTGTGCCAATGCCATGCTAAGTTCATAGGGAGTTAGATGGCTGCTGCGTTTTGCACAGGTGGGGTGGGTTGTAGAACCAATCTTCCTCTGAGACCACGGCATGACTACATGTGCAAGATCAGGGGATCTTAATTTCTTATATAAAATGTGAATATGTAAAAATGATCATTTTGCTCTACTTATTATATTCTAACAGTTTCAAAGCTGTTCACACACATGATATGTGTATAGAGGTAACAGATTAAATGGAAAAATTCAATTAGTGAGAAAATGTCATTCTGCACACATTACGTAGAATCCTGGGTTTGTTACACCTGCTGCTTTCTCCAATTCAGGGTACCAGTCACTCTTCCCCTTTCCAGTCTATGTGTGGTTTTTATACCCTGTCCTGTCCTTTCAAACACATCAACAGCTTCTTTGAACATCTTTCAAATAGCATCTAATTAATATTAAAGCTTATAATTATATTAATTTACAGTTAATACAAATATAATCATTATAAATAATAACTTATAAGTATTAATAGCAAGTATTAATATTAAAGTTTTAATATAAAGTATTAATGTTAAATTTGGAAAACTAAATGTATATTCACCTTTAGTATAGAACTTTTAATTATAAATAATTGAAATTTCAAAAACTTGGGTTTAAACGAGGCCAGAGAGTGCAAGCTTCATCAAATATGTGATTTTCTTTTTCCATATTTGTGATGGCTAAAATATTTTTTATTTTGCTTTTTAAATCCATGTATGTTTCAATTCCTGAAAACAACTCCAAGCTCTCACAGTTTATGACATATCAGAAGCTTCACATTCATCAAAACAATTTCATTTACAAAAATCAAATACCAATTTTAACATTATGAAATACCTTGTTAAGTGACAATATAAATTAACCAACATTTAATATTCCAAAATTTACAAAGTAGAGCAAAATGATCATTTTTACATATTCACATTTTATATAAGAAATTAAGATCCCCTAAAACTACTTTTAACATAAGAAAGGTTCAAGAGAGAATAGCCAAAAACTGATGGAATTTATGTTAAATCTTGGCCTTCAGCTCGCTGAAATATTTTTAAACAGAAGACCCAATGCCTGCAGATAACCAAGAAAGCTTTCTTCATCTGATGGATTTTACTATTCAGTTAGCTCTTCTAAATGTGCTAAAAATAACAGCAAAAACAAAAAATATATATTTTTGCACATATATTATCACTTTATGTTCTAAAAAGATTTTAAAACAATATTTAATATTAAAAGTCTTCAAAAATAAATTGACTCCTATGTTGGTTTTCATTCACTGCTTTCATTCACAGTATGCTAAGTAACAAATGCACAGTGTAGCTATTGACAGTATTAAAGTTCTCAGCAAACTATTCTGCTTTTACATTTCTGTTTCACTTCATACCCACCAAATGGGATAACTAATACTCATCATTCTTAGGAAAAAAATCATTTTGAATATATAGCTGAATAATTATTATGATATATGAATGACAGATGGGTTTAGACATGTACCCCATACTTATATGAAGCTCCACAAGATAAAACCTTAGATTTTCTTTATCTACAAGAAATACATACATCTTTATATCTTCAAAAAGAATAGTTTAACTCATTCTTTTCAAAATATTTTATAATACTTATATATTAGCTTACTATTATTATATTAAATGTAAATAAAGTAAGCCTAATCTTTTCCAAATGAAAAAAAAACACAGGCTTCTTGAATTTTCATAGTCACTCAAATAAATTATAACGTTAAAGTTTCTGGATACTTAGTTTGAATAATAAGAAAATGACAGCTGAATATCTGAATAAAGATTTTCAGAAGTAGACTTAACTCTTATTTCTAGTGAGACTAGAAAACAAGTCTCACTTAGGATTTTGCAACTCTGAATTTTTTTTTCAACTCTGAAAAAAAAAATAATTTTCAGGAAGTAAATTCTAAATAATCACATTTATCATTAAAATGGAACGAGTAACAATCTATATACTTAAAGTTTATTTTGGATAGGTGGAGGGTGCATGTGTGTGCATATGTAACCAGCTAAAGTGACATGGTTTGCTTCTTCTCAGAGGCAAAAGGTGTGTTGCTCTATGAGTACTTACTGCCTCAGTTCTCAAGCAACTAACAAAAACCACAGTATTATTCAAAATTCCTTTTTATTAAAGACAGTTACAAAATCACCCTTTTATAGTTGCTGCAATTTGGTTCAAAGCCTCCGAGAAGTTGAATGGCACTGTTAAACCATCAGCCACTCAGCTACTGAGCAGGAGGAAAATTGTGCTTGTACAGAGAGCAACTAGGGTTTCCTGCAGCAGCAGTCAAAATTAAAAACTGGATTATTCTTGTAACTGGACAGAGGGTGGGGACTGGGGGGAGAAGGAAAAGGGGAAAGGTCTGCATGGCATCTTTCCCTCTGATTTTTTCCCCCTCTGATTAACTGAAGATTTATACTTCATAATGTAACATCATAAAATATAGCTGTTAATACTTATTTGGGATGCAATTTGAAATACAAAATACAAAACTTAAAAGAAAGATAAGCTACTTAAATCTTAAAAGGGAAACTAAAAACTAAATGGTAATTTTCTCAGGTATCACATTTCAAAGAAGGGCCCTTACTGTATAAAGATCCCATGAGTTCATGACAGCTTTATTCTCAGACCCACAAATCGAGCTATTGTTATGCTCCGAAACTGGAGGAATTGCTGCCACCTATAGGATCTGAATAATGATGGCAGCATTTTACTTAGCAGTACCCTCTACTGGGGACAAAAATGTGCTGAACATGTAAGCACTTTTCTAAACAGCAGGTGGCCTCACTTTTGCTGCAGATTTACCTTGAAGACATTGGTTTAAAAGCTTTTTCATGTTTTGTAAAATAAACTCTAACTTCTGCCTAAAGTTGTTAGGTGATTTGCACTAGAAGAAAATCCACAGCCTTGAACTCTGCACAATTCATGTCCATAAACAGTTTCACAAAGTCATTTCCCAGCTGCTAATCTGATCCCACTTAGTGCCTTTACCAACCAGGCGGCAAAAGACAGGTGTTCTGCGGAGACTTGTGGCAAGGGGAAAAATCCAGAAAGCACTTACTGAGTGTGAAATGCCAGTGAGCACACTTTCTCCACTTTCCAGTATTTATAATACTCTGTAATGAAGAAGCAGTAAAGTTGACAGCTTCTTGAGGCATACTTAGCTAATACTAAGCAAGCTCATATGCTTTTAAAAGATAGTTGAGAATTTATAAACCTTTAGGAATAGCAACATGTGCCAGAGGAGGCTGGCATGATTTTCTTGAAGACAAGGTTAGCTTTTGTATTGTTTTATGGTAACCATCAAATGACAGTTTCCCTTTGATTTTATTCTGTCTATATTAATCGAAACAGCCAATGTCAAGGTAAAGCAGACCTATAAGCCCAAAAGTTTTCAACAGAAAACCATTCACTGGGCTGGGGAAATGGCTCAGTAGAATAAGCCCTTGCCTGGCAAGCGCAGGGTCCTGAGTTCAATCCCCGGTACAAGAAAGAAAAGAAAAGAAAAGAAAAGAAAAGAAAAGAAAAGAAAAGAAAAGAAAAGAAAAGAAAAGAAAAGAAAGAAAACACCAAACACCATTCACTACAGGTCAAGTAGTACTTGTACCATGAAAATGTGGTGTCATCAATGGACAACACTGCAAATGCCAACCTCTAAAACTCTATCTGTATTTATAGTGAATAGCAAAAACAAACTCTAAACTTCTCTCTGCATTTACAGAAACCAGCCCCCCCCCAAAAAAAAAGGCTTAGGATAAGAGAACAAAATAATACCACATGCAAAGCTATAAAAAAAAATCAAATAAAATGTTATTTCCAAAAATGTTAAGTGAACATTAATCCAGAAGTTCATCATGTTATTGTAGAAGAAACTTATAGTTTAAGCATCATCACTCTGATGATAGATCAAAGAGTCCTAGAAAATGTTAAATAAATGCTGTGTTTCTTTTCACATGTTAAATCTATGGTACATGTACACAGTATGAAGGCCATTGAAATAAACTGCCACTGCAGCTGAACATAGGCTGTGTTTGCCAGGAAGAACCAGACATGAAAAGTACCAGCAGTCCTTCTGGAGAGGCCGCTCCGTTAATTCTCATACTGTCCCCTGGGACCAGGCTTAGCCAATACTCCCACCATCATGAATATGCTAATATCCTGAATTTAGGCCTTTCACCCTTCCACCATCATCAATATGCTAACAGTCCTGAATTTAGGCCTATCACCTTAATTCTTTTTTTATATACCTTCATGGGTCTGGCCAGGCACCATCTTCAAATGACTATTCTGTGTCCTGACAAAAGCTTTAGTGGACTTCTGATCCTTTTCATAGTTGTGAACTGGCAGTTAGGTAAAGAGGATGAACAGAAGAAGCTACATGTGTTCAACTGAAAATGTACTAACACCTAAAATGTTCAGGCTTTAGAGTTAATCTCTACTCCTGAGTTTTTAGAATTTTTTCCAGCTATATACCAAAACTATTTTAAGTGACTTATTGAATCATTACAGATCAAGTTTTTCAGCTTTAAATTATTTTATCAACTTCCAAACCAGGGTGAGAAAATACAAATTTAAAAGTTTTATTTATAATAGGGTTAAGTAAATATATTTGATATATATTTGTGTAAGCAGTATTATTATGCTGGAACTAATACTTAGGCCTATGAGGATCCATTGGTTCCTACAACGGATACATCATACACTCCAGTCTCAGGCTTCTCCAAACTGTTGGCCTCATGGGTTTGCTCTCTTGTGATACATATGTGCTTTATAAAATCAAATCTTCATGGTCCTATGAGCTTAATAATTAAACTACAGCACAGCAAATTGGACTTCTCTTATGTATTATTATGGGTTGTTTTGTTTTTTGAGACATGGTCTCGCTTTGTTAGTTCAAACTGGCCTTACTCACTTTGTAGCCCAGACTGGCCTTAAGCTCAAAGCAATCCTCCTTTCTTAGCCTCTGGAGTGTTGAGATTACAAGCAGGCACCACCACAGCTGGCTACCATATGCATATTTAATAAGATAGTGATTAGACACATAGACATAATTGTATGGGTAAAACATTTCTATAGTTTTTCAAGTTTTGTTCACATATTAAAAAAAAAAACTTCCTATCTTCCATATATTCTCACTATAATGATTTCTCAGGGTCTCTGATTCAGAACTATATTTAATATAACTGTATAAAAGCTTCCTATCATTACCTCAGTAGTAACCCAAGTAGTGACTCTAGCTAATATCTACCATGTGTTACATGAGAGGTGCTTTCTCCTCATAAGTACTGATCATTAGGCAACACTCGGAAAAACTATTCCCACTTTATAGACAAGGAAGCCAACGCAGGCACAAAAATCACTTGACTTGCCAAGGCCACCAGGTCTATGGATTAAAAATTAAGTGTTCTTTCCTTTAAACATCTATGGTTTGATTTAACTTTTTAAAAATTGAGTAGCTGCTCCATGGAACACATGATAATAAACTTTTTTCACAAAATTATTTATTTTATAAAAGTAAGTCACTCAAAATTCTTACAAGTGTATAAAGTACTATCTCTAAAAACCTGAATATAGCAAGATTTAGCACTTCACTTATCGTCCTGATACACATTAATATTTCACAAGATAAAAATATTTCACACGAACATATTTCACAGCAAGAAGAGTTGGCAGCTAGAAAGCGTAAATAGGTGATCCAGAAAGTCATTATGCATCCATTTTAAGAACATATTACAATATGCAAACCTGTAGAGGGAACCCATGTTGATAATGAGTGGGATCATTTGAATTTGCAATATTCTTGGTCTTTAAGGAATTAATAATCTACTACTTCATTTTTTTCAGCATACTTTTACCACTTTTGTAAGTGTCTTCATTTTGAAAGCACTTAGAATAAACAGTTTAAAAACTGTAATTTTCTTTGTAGGTGCAGTATTAAATTGCAATATCGACTCAAGCACCAAAGAACTACAATGCTACCCTGAGGACAAAAGGCATTTTGAATGTCTTAAATATATTATGAAGAAGACTTTTCTTTATATCATCAAGCAAGGTAACCTCATTCTTTGCTTTTAAATAGGGATTTAGTCCTGTTTCATACACAAAAAAATCAAAAGCAATGACATTTCACTTACCAAACATCATATAAAAAGAAACAAAAGACAAGATTTCAAAAGATATCCTTACAGCTTCAGCTTTAATGGACACAGATAAGGAGGCAGGTCACTGACAGTACAGTCTCAGGACACTTGCACTTGAAGGGTTCTGCTCAGGGGCCCACCAGATTCTTCCATTAAGTCAAATCTAAATGAGATTCTGCATGACTTCTTAAATGAAAGTTCCTTTTACAATATTATGGTATTCAACAGCCCTCTTCCTTTTAGGAGGCTATCCTTATACAATATATAATGCTGCTAGATTTACCTTGGGTATACCAGTTGTTCCCCTCAACAATGTCTACCTGTTTTTATCCATGTACAATAACTGTCATTCAGTGATACTTCATTCACGATAACATGTCCTTCTATTTTCCATTGCTAAACCTTTGTTTACTATGAAATTTAAATCAGATGTTTACTATGAAATTTAAATCAGATGTTTATAAAGTGTATTAACTCTTCACAGGGATATAAAAAATAGATCATGGTAGATGTTAAACTAATGTTATATGCTACCAAAGGATTACATTTTTGCCTTTTTAAAGCTATATTATTTTGGTAAATACTACAAACAAGTTTGTTCAAATAAATAATAATATATTTCTGAATTACAAATAGCATTATATCTCAGGTCTTATCATTCTTGTGCCTGGCTAGTGTTTTTATATTGAAATCATGTATGTCATTCAGTTAACTATCTCCACTAAGACACTTCTATATATCAGAACAAGGAAAACTTATTGGTTTGAGGATTTTACATTTTAGCAAACTGGAGAAAACATGAGAATAGAACAGTTAATACTAAGAGGGTCAATGATCTACAGTGGTGTTCATGTAAATAATAGAGATATTGCAGTGTTATGTGACATACAGAGGAGGAATATCTGGTCCAGCTTAGAGAAGATCAGGGAAGGAAAGAAACCCAGCCCAGATGTTTGCTGAATTTGAATCAAAAAGAAGCAGTCACTGCCTTAGAAATGTGAGATCTACTGGGGTTGACAGACATATTGGAATTAAAATAGTAGTAGCGATCTCCACATTTACCTGATTATATTTGCTTTGAAAGAAATTACTCTATCAGATAGTTTTATACCAAGTTTACTGTTGCTCTCTCTCCTTACTTCAAAATTTATTAAATTCAAAGGACAGTGCAAAAAAAAATAGTTCACAGTTATAAAGAAATGTGGTATTCATGTTGAATACCAAACAGATCATTTCCTCCTCTCCTCCCCAATCCAGTTCAATCACCTGCAGCAAGAAGCCTGAAAACTGGTAACAGAAGTCATGCAGTTGCTGTTTAATGATATTCCATAGATGGTGCCTCATGGATAATCTCCAAGTTGAACAACTGGTTTGTTTGCTGGTTGAAAGATAATTGTAAAAGAAGAGCAGAGCTTAATGATGGATATTCTAGTAATGACCGCACCCAGCTCCAGGAGACAATGATCCTGGAAAATGCACTACTGCCCTGGGTGCTTGGATTTTCTCTTCATAAATTACTATAGATTGTGTGATTTGAGTTTCCACTGCATAGTTTACATATTACACACTAAAATGTAGATCCTCCAAGGATGAAAGGTTGTTTTTATATTTTATAACTTCAGGTAACTCGTACTAAAAATTTCCACACAGTCTATATGCTTCCCTACAGAAAAAAATTATCTTTGCAAACATTTTATTGTCCAGATGCAGTTACTCCATATTAAGTGGAATTTGCTTAATATAACTTTTTTCTTTTAATTTTTATCTTCATCTATTTACTTGGTACAGGGCTTCACGACCTAGCTCAGACTTGTGATCCTGCTGTGTCAGCCTCTGCAGCCCTGGGATTACAGCTGTGCAGCACCACTGCTGGTTTCAGTGGCTGGCTTGGCACAGGGCCAGGGTGGCAAGCTGTACAGGACACTGAACCCGGGTCCCTGCGCTTGCCAGTCAGGCTAGCTCCCCAGCCCTGCTTAATACAACTTACACTCTCTAAGATACTTTCTCCCTCTAAATCCACATATTAAAATTTAAATTATTTGAAAGTATAATACATAGAATTTTAATAGGAAATATGAAATTACTAAATATAGGGATTTCTATGAAATTATAATATACTAAATATACTGTTCTTTTCAAAATTATATTTAATCTATCAAAATGATCCTTTTCTAATAGCAATTATTTATTTAGATCTAACTTGTCTGTGATTCTATGCTTAACTTTTTAAACACAAATTACTAGTAATTTGGTAAATAAAACAAAATCTAATGCTGTTCCAATTATAAACTTGTCAGTTTATTACGTATATTGTCTATCATTTGTCCTTAATACATAACAAAAAAGGTATGTCCACCAGTGATAATCCATGTGCTTGGTTTTCTTTGTAATAGTACTGATAGTGAGACTTAGCGCAGCGTGGCAGCTCACCAGTGGAAACATCTCTTCTGACTCCCTCCTCCACGCCCAGAAGGCAATGACTGAAACATGGCAGCACGGCCACACAGAGACTCGTTACGTTATAAAAGCAAATGCTAAAGCCAGCCTTCACTCATCTTTCTTTTCTTCTGGTTTACTCCTCATGATGATAACTGAGCTTGAATCAATCTTGGCAGAATTAAGAAGGAAATGTACATAGATTTAAGGCAGCCAAGAAAAAATACATCTTGGTATAAAGAGCAGTAAGTACGCACAAATGAACATAACACGTGCCTTACATTTTGCTATCTGGAGATTAGAAGAAGTCTGTTGAAATCTAAGCTCCAGAATGCAGTTTTCTGGCTGGCATCATTTGAATAAAAGCAGTGTCTTCTCTCATATACTGTCTGCCCTCCCTACCAACTGTGGGTTCCTACACCATAAGAGCTGTCTGTTTGTTTTGTATGCTCAGGACCTGGCTTACATTGTATCGTATATAAATACTTGTTAAAATGAAAGAGGAAATGCAGAATATTTGTATTAATAAATGTTTTCCAAGAGTATGTTTTGGTATAAACAGCGTTGTGAAGGGTGATACACAAGCTTAAACCTTGGACAAGTTTAAATTAAGTGAGCCTCATAACAACCATAGTACTGCCATTATTTCTAAAAACTATTAGGGTATCTCTACACATGATTTCATTTAATCTTCACAAGAAAGCATAACTGTTCAAATGAACACCAAAAGCAAATTTCATGTGCTGCATAAAATAGGATACCTTATTTATTGTCTTGGGGAAAAACATAAAGTACTTCTTTTGAAATGCTTCACAACTCCTTGAATACAATTTTAATTGCATTCTATACACAAGAAAGTCAAGGATTTTTTTTTTTTTTTCCTGGCTCAGGCTGCCTTACAGGCAGGTCTAGTAAGGCATGAATGAGGCACTGGGGATCAAACCGCAGTATCCTGTATGTGACTGCATTTGCATAAGCAGGTGCTTAAACAACTGAGCTAACTGGCAGACCCCCAAGAAAGCCAAGATTCAGAGAGGAGTGATTTAAACAGTCACAAGGTAAATGCTTAACCTTACTATCTATCTGACCTCATGTTCATTCTAATATGCCAATTTGCTTCCCAAATGCTTATAAAAAATGGTAATAGCTACCATTACCAAAGTCATTATAGACTTTTTAAAAACTGGGGGAAAACTCTTTGATTTCCTTTTTCAGAATGATGTAATTTTCATTTTAGAGGACTTTCCATGGTAGGATTAAGATTAGGGTTAGGGTTAGGGTTAGAACTGATATAGTAAAAATAGCTATTATTCCAAAACTGATACATAGACTAAACAGAACCGGAGTTAAAATACCAACAGCATTCCTCACAGATCTAAAGAAATTAAATCTACAATTCTATGCAACCAGAAGAGACCCAGAATAGCACAAGCAACTCTGGGTGATAAAAGCAAAGCCCATAGCATCACAGTCCCAGATTTGAAGTTACACTACTGCACTGCTGCAGCGATACGAACAGCACGGTACTAGCATAAAAACAAACACACAGATCAATGGAACAGAACAGAAGAAACAGAAGCAACCCACGGCACATTGAACTATTTGATTTTTGACAAACAGGACAAAAACATTCACTGGAGGGAAGATAGCTTCATTTAACACATGGTGATTGGAAAACTCAATGCATACATACAGAAGACTAGGTTGAGACCAATATATTCACCATGTAATAAACTAAAATAAAAAATGGATCAAACATTTATTTTTTTTCTTTTTAGGGAAAGGTCTACAGGGTGTTCAGGGTCTCACTACTAGATCAGACTCGTAGTGATCTGCCTGTTTACAGTCTCTCAAGAGCTGGGACTTCAGGCATGCATCACCATGCCCAGTCTTGAAGTTCTAAATGTTAAAACAAAAACAATCTGCTGGAAGATAACTCTTGAGGTCATAGGTATAGGCAAGAACTTTCTGAATAGAACCCCAATGACATAAGAAATAGTGCCAAAAATCAACAAAAAGGATTAAATCAATTTAAAAAGCTTCTTCTGTACAACAAAGAAAATAACCAACAGAATGAAAAACAACCTACAGATGGGGAGGTTGTCAGCTATTCCACAGATGGAGGACTAACATCTAAATATATAAAGAACTGAAAAAAATTAAGACACCCCCTAAAATAAAAGCCTCAACCAAAAAACAGGCAATTGAAATTAATAGATACTTCTCAGAAGTATAGATGCCCAATAAACACATGAAAAAATTCCAGCCTCTCTGTTCCCTAGATTAATCCATATTAAAACACTGAGGGTCCATCTTACCCCAGAAGGAAAGGCTATCATCAAGAAGTCAATAACAAATGTTGGTGAGGCTGTGTGGAAAAAGAAACCTTCCTAATTGGTGGGAATGCAAACTAGTGCAACCACTATGGAAATCAGGATAGAGACTCCTCAAAAAAGTAAACTAAAAATTCCATTTGACCTGGCTATTCCCCTTCTCTCTTCCTGAAGAGTTAAACTCATCATCTGACGGTCATCACACATACTCAGCATTATAGTAGCAAAATTTATAACAGCTAAATTTTGGAAATAGCCCCTACGTCTACTATAGGCGAACAAATGAAGAAAATGTGACACGCATGATGAAGTACTACCCTACTATAAAGGATAAACTTGAAGTACCCGTAGGTAAACACATGTATCTTAAGATCATAATAGTAAATGAAATAAATCAGACACACAAGCCAAAATACTGCATTGTCTCTCTTATGTGAGAAATCCAAAATATAAATAAAAGATAATTGGAAGCAGGGAGGTCTTTTCAAATGGGTAGGGAACAAAGAGATGGGAGGATCATGGAGGGGGTGGGATGGGAGAGGAAGAAGAAGCACTATGCACATGCCTTAGCCTCCATGATAAATATAAACATCATGTACTAAAAATAAATAAATAAATAAATAAACAAACAGCAAAAAGTCAATGGCAAGCTCAATGGCTACAAATACATTTGAGGTCTTTCTCTACCACCCAAATGATCCCTAACTCTGAAGATCTATAATATAACAATCTATAATACCATGCCTAGCAAATACCTAACATAGTACATATCCCTTATATAATTAAATCTATCTTAACTTCTATTTATTAGAATTCAGACATACACAGAAATATATGTATCTGTGTAGATATAAATGTTTCTATATACATAAATATGTGCAGCAGCTAAAAGTAACTTCCATTTATCTCAGTAGCCACTCCTAAATTCCATATCATGTACACTTTGTCAGTATATATCATCCACAACAATTTTAGTGTGTGTGTGTGTGTGTGTGTGTGTGTGTGTGTGTGTGTGTGTGATATCAGGGATCAAACTCAGAACCTTGCACATGCCAGTCAGGCCATTATGCCACTGAGCTGTCCCCCTGGCCCCAAAACATTTTAGTTTTTGGACTACTTCATATTGCCCAACATAGGCTGTCTAACTGATCTGGCTATCACCTAGTACCTTTAAATTTATATACATCTTTGTACATCTTTAATCTTCTCTATAATTTTGAAGCCTCATAGCCCAAGAATTTTCATAACCAATATTTTAATTTTTACTTCATTGCTTTGCAGTATTCTATATATAATTTATGTAACTTAATTAAATGATAAATAATATTTCATAGGATTATAAATCATGATAGAAAATCTGGTATTTACCTACAATTTTAAAACAAATTTTTAAAGTATGAAAGGTAAACAGCTGGGGAATAAACATTAACAGCATACGAAAAAGATTAATATCCCTAATATTCAAAAAGCTCATATAAAGCAGTAAGAGGGCCAGCCAAATGGCTCAACAGATTAAAGTGCCTGCAAGCAGGTGCAGGGCCCAGGATTTCAATCCCAGGGCCTGCTGTGCCCGCCCCACCCTCAGGGGCACACTGAGAGGGTAACTAAGAGTGGGCATGGTGGTGTGCACCTGTAATCCCAGTTCTTGTGAGGCTGTAAACAGGCAGATCAGTACGAGCCCAATCTAGTAGTGATTCCCTGAATACCCTATAAACCCTTCCCTAAAATACAAAAAAAAAAAAAAAAAAAAAAAATCTTCCAGGAAGAAGTCTACTGAGCCATCACTGAATTCAATTTGTTAGTGGTCAGTTGAGGCCTTTTACATTGATACTCATAACAGGTAACAGGCTATAATTCTTTTCTTATCATATCTTTTCTGATTTGGGTATTGTCTTAGTTACTCTTCTCTAGTTGCTGGGACAAATACCCAACATTCAAAATGAAGGAAGGAAAGGTTTACTTTGCTCACAGTTACTGGAGGCTTCAGTCCATACTGAGCTGGGTCCAAGGCAGAGCAGCACATAGCAGAAAGCAACCTTTCAGGGAAGCAGCGAAGAGCAAGAGCCCAAAAGGAGGAGCAGCAGCAGCTCAGCTCAATGCAAATTACCTGCCCCACAGAACGTGCAGCACCCACACCCACAGTAATCAATCACAAACTCCAGAAGCCACCCCAAGACTGCATGAGGCTTTGGGGAGACAACTACACAAATCATAACAGGTATCAGGCTAATTCTTATAACAGTGAATTTGAAAGTACTCTCTTCAATTTTCTTGAAGAACTTAAGAAGTACTGGTGCTAATTCCCTCCTGGTAGAGTAGTCACACAAAGTCACCCTGTCCTATTTTCTTGTTAGGAGGTTTTAATTACTAACTGTTTCAGTTACTTTCTTGTTGCTAGGACAAAATACCCAACACATTTTACCATGCATTTCAGAGCAGCTATGTGATTTCTGGAGTTTCATAAAGGCTTGTTGAATTCATATACTAGTTAAGTCAGTCTCAATAGAAAAACAAGAACTAAGGCTTTCTCCTTTTCAATCTTGCCAACATATGTGAAAGCCTTTTTTTTTTTTTCTTTTTGGTGGAACCAGGGATTGAACTAAGGCCCTTGTGCTTGCCAGGGAAGCACCTATTCCACTAAGCTATCTCCCCGACCCTGTGAAAGCCATTTTTAAAGTTCTGAAGTACTTTGCTGCCCAGACTGCAGGAGCAACTTAAATGACTAAAAAGATATGAATATAGGAACTGCTGGCACTGATCAAATAAGGCTGTACACACTGCATACCAAATGGCCTAGTGGCAACTCTCTCTAAAGTGACTTGAAAAGTAAATGAATAAAACAAAACTGAATTGGCTCAGTCTAGATCTAACCATCAATGTACGGAGCACACAGATGACACAGGCTCACGTTAAATGACAACTGGGGATACTGGGAGCTATATTTTGAAATCTAGAGGACAAATCATTTAGTTTCTTTGACAAATTGCAGAGGAAAAAAAGAAAAAGGTGAAGAAAAGTAGAAGAGATCAAAAACCATTTTTAAAATGCCTTAGACCTAAGTTGTATTTCTATTCCCTTACATAATGTTCCTCTTGCACAGAGCTACTCCTTCAACAGTACATGCAAGGACTTTACCAAGTTTTTATATAACTTCAAATAATATAGTGAATTATGCAAGACATGAAAAAATACAACTTTTGTCTGAGGAACAATTCATAAGGACATATCAGTATATGTTCACTACAGCTGTTTGCAACACCAAAAACAAAAGAAATTAGGTCTATCATTATGAAGCCAATTATTAATAAATTCAAGCAATGGAACGTTGAGTCATTAAAAATTACAATGGTATCTATGTAATTATTATTATGAAAATTTTTTTCAAGTCATTGTTGAACAAAAAAAAATCATGTTATCCAATTACATGCACACTATGAACTCATTTATTTAAACCTGAATAACTGCCTAAATATATGTAGAGATTTATTTACAAGAACTGCAAAGCTTGCTGGGTGTGGTGGCGCATGCCTGTAATCCCAGCACTCGGGAGGCTGAGGCAGGAGGATTGTTGTGAGTTTGAGACCTGCCTGAGCTACAAAGTGTGCTTAAGGACAGCCTGAACTGCATAATGAGACCCTGTCTCAAAAAAAACAAAAACAAAAAAAAAAGACAAAAAATAAATAAATATTTAAAAAGAAAAGAACTGCAAAGCTTTGCTGGCTGTGCTGGTGCACACCTGTCATCCCAGTATTCAGGAAGCTGAGGCAGGAGGATCACTATGAGTTCCAGGCAACCTAGGCTGCAGAAGTGTATTTAATGCCAGCCTGTACTACGTAGCAAAACTCACTCTCAAAAAAATAAAATAAAATAAAAGAAAGAAAAAATTATAAAACTTTGATAGCAAATTAATACCTACAAGAAAAAACATAAATTACTTGGGGTGATAAGAGTATGGCTATTTTTTCTTAATGCATTTATTAGTACATGTTGGGACACTTAATGGCCACCAGGTATCTGCCATACTTACATGACACATCTTAATTCTTTCTTCTGTCTCCCCCACCCCCAGTCCTCCCCCTCCATCTCTTGGTTCTCTTTCCATCTGCACTAGATCTATCATTCTGTGTTCTTTATACTTTGGATTTCTCATATAAGAAAACCACACAGTATCTGAGCTTTTTATATGTCTGGTTTATTTCCCTTAGTATTATATTTACAAAGTGCATCCATTTTCCTACAAATCCTTCTTTATGGCACAGTAGTAGTCCATTGTATATGTATATGTGTGTGTGTATGTGTTTTGCAGTACTGAGGATCAAACTCAAGACCTTGTGCTTGCCAGGCAGGCACTTATCCAGCATTCCACCATGTTTTATTAGCCTTTTTTTATGTTAAATTTTCTACATGAGGTTACATGTGCATTTAACAAAACTTTTCTTTTAAATGTCTACTTTCTAAATACAAATCATGAAATATGAAAACTTTTCTGTACTCTCGATCATTTAATGCCAATTTAGTACAAAACAGTGTTAGCATGTTCTCCAATGATAGAGAAAGGAAGTGTATTTGGAAGTAGAAACATGCAAGCCTCTGCTGGTATGCACTGCTCAAAACATTTTCTGGCAAGAATACTTCTACTCAGTAGTCAATTCACTCTAGGGAAAAACTACTCACTTTTTGGAAATGGGATCTTAGAGAACACAAAGGCAACAAGTATTGTGCAGACACACTATGAGCTTATTCTAATGGGACCCAAGGAGAATTCCACACACCTAGGAAATGGGAGGACAGAGGTGAACAAGACAGGCACACCCCTGCCCTTCTGGCACTTGCATGCCTCAGCCTCCCAAGACATTTCTCAGTTAGACAAATTCCACCAGGTTGCCGCAGATTAATATGCCTAAGAACACTGACTCTGTAGCCAAACTGCAGAGGTTCTAATCCCATCCTACCCATCCAGTGGCCTTGGGCTGGGGACTAAGCTCAGTGGCATAACTGAGTCTGATTCCTGGTACCTCCCCAAATTCTCTGCCTCAGTTTCTTTACCAGGGAATTAGTAGTACTGCTCTACTAACTCACAAAGTACTTAGAAAGACTCACATATAAAAACATCCAGAAATCCATATAAAATGTTACCAGGTTTTTCAAAACATGTCAGTCTGAATTGTAACAAGTACACAAAAGCACTTAATTTCTGTTGAACAAGCATTGGCCTTCCTTCTAGCTAGACATGTCTGAAACAGTCTGGAAACCTGTGGGTGAAAAGCAGCACACTCAACCACTAACCCCATTAGGCAGGAACATGGTCAGAGCCAACTCAGACACTGAAGCCTTCCCCAAGAAGCCACTATCTTTGCTTGTGTACTGTCTCAATTTACACAAACAAAAACTAGCTTAAAGAAGATAATCATATCTTCAGGGCCCAAAACAGTGCCCCAAATAGAAGAGTATCTAAAGATTTTTTAAATGTATGAATGAAGAGCTCCCTACACTACAAATCTGAACTTTTTTTTCTATTTAGTCTAGGGTCTACAGGGTCTCGCTACACAGATGGGACTCATGGTGAGCCTCGTTTTCAGCCTCCCAAGCACTGGGATTACAGGTGTACGCCACCACACTCAATCTATGAGCTATTTTTGCAAAGTCTATAGAACATTATCCTTGGGTAAAAACTTTACAATTTTAGAAACTATGTATGAGAATAATCAGGCAAAAACAGGACTATTCACCATACATTTAAGCATGTTTGGACACAAAAGGAAAAGGATAGGTGTGCACAGTGGCACAAGACTGTAATCTCAGCATGCAGGAGGCTGAGACAGGAGGATTACTGTGAGTTGAGGCCTCTTGGGCTACTCAGTATGAGCCTGCTGGGATATATATGGAGACTCTGTCTCAAAAACAGAACCAAAAAAAGAGGGTGGTGGAATAGAAGGGAAAAAAGCAGCTTTAGGGGACAAAAGGTCCCTTTCCTCATAATATAAGAAGCCTCTTAGCATTTGGGCTCAGTGAAAATAAATAATTTTGTTGGATTCTTCCATCCTTGTGCTCATTTTAATACTGTGTATGAACTAAATAATTTGAATTTCTGCACTTTGAAAGAAAAAGAAATGATCAAGTTCTGTTATTTTGGTCTTAGAATTAATTTATATCTATTTCAAAAACCACACATTAAAAGAAATCTAGTCCACATGTACTAATCTACCAAAATAAAACCAATTAGTCTGTAATTAATATGCTTTAATAGAAGGAAGAAAAGAAAAAGGGAAGGAAGGAAATAAATAGATTTCACTTAACACAAGGAGCAAAGTTTTGCACTTGAACTGAATGACCAAAAAAAAAAAAAAAGTTATGTTCATATCCCTGAGATCCTTATTACCTAACTCACACAACTGTGCTTACAAATTAATTTCAAAGAAATAACATAGAAAATCTTTCAATTATGCTCTTTTGAAACAAGTTATTTACATTTTTATGGAAATTATTTGCTATGCTTTAAGATTAACAATATAATGAAAGCAGTCAGTGTCTTTTCCTCCACTCTTATGTTATCTATAGGTAGAAAATGAGAAGCTTTGATTATGCAAATTAAAGCAGAATCTATTATCTTCTTCCTGATCTGCGTCCTGATCATGAAGAGTTATGAAGCAATGTTAGTCCTGCCCATTAGGAATCACACTCAGTTAACTACTGCTGCTAACGGATGGGCTCTATTTGCCAACTTTATCAGTTTGACCTAGCTTCCAGAGCTTAATGGTCTTCCAGGCTAGAAGAGAAAGCTGATCCATCAGGCCTGCATTAGCATGGAGTCACACTCAAGCCTATTGACAGGCGCTCAGCATAACCACCACTCCCAGCACCCCAGCTCAGCCCATTATTTTCATTTTATCTCAAGTCATTTGTATAGTTTGCCTGCCAGGCAAGACTAGTGTCTAAATGAATTTGCGAGAAAGGAGACAAATGGCCCCTGAACTTTCAGCACTTTGCTATCACGGCTTGCTAACATAAAAAATACTAGTGCTCTTAGGTCCACTTAGTGAGCATATCAATAGCCTATTGCAAGGGGGGAGTCACTTACCACTCTATCAGCCACCAAGGTGTGTGGTGATTAAATGATTCTTTGAGCTATAATTTTAAAGTACTGTTCTGATTTTGTAGAAAGCTATTTGTAAAAATGAATTTCATAACAGCTACATCTTTGCTGCTTAAATACCTTTCTCTTTTAAAATACAGAACACACACTCAAATAAATGTTCCCAATAATAATACATTTCATCACCTAGGAAAATGTAACATTTAATGGTAACAAGAAAAACAACAATCTATAACAACCAGGAATTTAATGTGCACAAAACCCCGTAATAAGAAGGGACTTACTGTGTGCATAAACCCTGTAATGGGTTTGTATATAATCAGGCATTTGAGGTATACATAAAATCACTTTAATTGTAAATCTTTAAAATGAAAATAAAGTGCTTCTGTAGCTGTTTTGAATATACAATAACTATTGCAATTTAAAGCCAGTCTTCAAAACTATTTTTATGAATTTCCATAGTGCTCGCAGCTATAATTCTGAAGAAATCTGAAAAGAGTACTACTCCTAAACATTTTTCTTTTTTTATTTTCACACAGACAAAATTCAAGACTATGAAGCTATCACACAATATAACTAAAGAAGTTGGTAGCGAATTTTCTCGGGCACTTAAAATTCTACAATGTGACATTTTTGGCTCAACAACTTATTCTTATACTTGGAAAGTTAAGATCCAACCTATCATCCTTTCTATACCAAGTCTTTTTAATTTCGATCACTAGAGCCCTTAGAAACCTCATGCTACTCTTCACTGAGGATGAAAAATTGAACCTGCGGCCTGGTGGATGCTAAGCAAACGCTCTACCGCTACACCACACACACCTCCTGCCTCAGGACCACTTGTGAGGAATTTAATCTCTCAAATATTGCTGTGGAAGCATTCATCTCTAATTGCCCTTCATCCATTTTTCTCATCTCCTTTCACATACAGAATAGAAAGTTAACTTTTGTAAACTGCGAAAGCACTCCACAAAAGCTGATTGTTAGGTTAAAAAAAGATTCTGACACTTGCATCTTTGCAAGATAAATGAGCATATAAAAATTTTTTCTTAATGCTGTTTTCAATTCTGAGAGGCACAGTAACACTGACCATCACAACTCCCTGCAAGCAGACTTTTTCCTTCTTTCTCTTTTGTTTTTAATGTGTTAGACTGGCAGACTGGTAAGCTGAGCAGCTACTTTGTGTCTGGCACTATCTCTTTATATGAGTAAGTGAAATACATCTCTGAGACATGCCGCAGGGTTCACCTGGTGGTTCCCAATTTAGTCTCAGGAAGCAGCATCTGCAGGTCACAAAGCTACAAGTTCTCATCTGGTCTCCAAACCCAGAGTAGTCTGCTACAAAATGAAGCATGTTCATCGTTGCAGACTCTCTAAGTAATCCTAGGGCTCATGGCTACTTCCAGGGACATTTGCCATCATCCTTCTGCAAGCCATGGAAGAACCAGCCATCTCAACTTGGTAACATCTTCTATCAGAAAAAGGTTCTCAAAAACCAACCTCCGAGACTCTGTAATCTATCTTTGGTTTCTCTCCTTGTTTCTGTTTTCAAAAATTCTTATACAGTAGGTACTTTTAAGAAATATAACCTGTGATGCAAAGCTGGCACCTGCAGGAGCTAATAAGCATCCTTGGTCTTCCAAAAAGTGACGATTACAAGAGGAAAGTCATCTCTATGTATTTGAAGCACTGTAAAATACATGCCACCAGATATGTTTTTGTTTGTATATCACAAATTATTTAGGAATGATACAAAAGAAACTCACCATTGTAGTTGGCTCTAGGCACAGCAACTGTGTTGGGAATGGGAAAGACTGTGAACACATGAGTACACTGCATACTCAACACAAACATACATGTAAACATATGTAAGCAAGTCAGACTCCACTGTCTTTATGACGGATGCTGATCAGACTGCTATAGCTCCAACCCAAGCAAAAATGAGCTTGGGAAGACCATACACCACCGATTATTTTAGATAGAATTTATTCTAATGGTAAAGCAACAAATCTTGCTTAAATGAGTTGCAGATAGTATCGAGGCACTAGGTTTCTAGAAAAAAAATACTTTAAACAGGGAAAATGAACCTTAAAAATAGAACATAGGATGACTACAAATAAAAAAAAAAAATAGGATGACTGAGCCTCCCATTAAAAAGAGAAAAGAAAAAGTTTAATATGAAGATCTGTGTTATTATTATAACCCAAATCAGGTAGCCTGATTTCACCAACATATACGCATACTTTTATAGCTAGTCATTTTTCTCTTAAGCAAAAAAAAAAAAAAAAAAAAAAAATGCTTGTGATATCTTCCATTTTCCCCCATTGTGCTTTCATCCCATGACACAAATGATATATATAAAAATAAATTGGCTGTAATTGCCTTTTCATTTTACTCTTGTTTCTTCTTTTACAATAATTTACATACTTACATAATAAATTTGAGAATTAGAGGGCAGTTAACAAAGATTTCAGTATTCTTCTACAGCAAATAAGGATAATTAAATGCCAACTAATAACCTATTCTGTTTTGTTTTGTTTGGTACTGGGAACCAAACTCATCACCTCCTGCTAATCAGGCAGGCACTGTTTCACTGAGCTGTATCTCTGGCCCTGATCACCTATTCTTACCTTTCTTAGTAGAGGACCAGACTATTTCCTGGCCTATATAGTCAAGATGCCTTTGATTATATCTGCCTAAGACTTTCATAACCATAGAGTATATTGCCTCTCTGCTTCTCTTTTCAACGCATACACATGAATATATTTTCACTTAAGCTGCATTCGCCATGTATCTAATACTTACTAGCAATGTATCATAATTCATATTGACTGCTATTTACTAAATAATATGAGGCATCATTTTGATGACAAACATAGGTGGCTTATAGCACCAGTTGACAGTATGTCCCCTTCTATCAACAACTTTGGAAGAATAGATATTAATATTTTATAAATACCATTCCATGGTAATCTTTTTGATTGGTAGATATTAAAAATATTAAAATAAATTTTCAATTTGGCCTTTTGATTCTCAGTTATGCTTTATGATTTTAACTGCCAATTAAAGATGTAGGTCTTCAAAACCAAATATTCCAGATACAGTGAATTCTGAAACTAATGTTTTAAAATTATAAAAATGTAAACACAAGTAGAAAATTAATTTTGAAGTAACAATAATACATTACATGTTCTTTTTGTACGTTCTTTTGTTCTAAGAATTTTAAATGTTTGGCTCATTTGATCCTTATATTAAACATGGGAGTTAGACATGATTTTATTTTTATTTATTTAGAGGAATATTGGGGAGTGAGCTATATCCTTGGCACTTTTTAAATTTTATTCTGAGACAGGATTTCATGAAGTTGTCACATAGGATTTAAACTTGAGATCTTCCTGCCTCAGGTAGATTGCTGTTCTTTTATAAGTAAAGAAGTGTGGGGCTGGGGCGATAGCTCAGTAGAATAAGTGTTTGCCTGGCAAGCGCAAGGATCTGAGTGAAATCCCTGGCTAAGCCAAAAAAAAAAAAAGTAAAAAGTAAAGAAGTCGTGACACAAATCATTTTAAAAACTTGGTCAAAGTATATAACTATAATTTATAAGGCTCAAGCTTAACTAATCAGACTCAAGAGAGATGTATCTCAACTACCACATGACATTAACTCCTACGACATTAATCCACTTTAAGAACATTTTCAATATCTTGCAAACCACTATTATATTGCATTTTGCCCCACACCTTCTATAGTGTATCACAGGAACACACAATTTCTACTCCTTTTTCTTCATTGTTTTGACCTGAAAATACAGATCACAGAGTAAGGAAGCAAAAAAGTAAAGCCGTATAGCACAGACGGCACCCACTGGGAATCAGCAGAGACTGTCATCATCTTATGCACCCTCAAAACTAAGCATGCTTCTAACAATTAAATCTCTAGGAATGGCTTTGGCATCAACTGTCCTGCTTGTGCTTTGCCAAATTTTCTCTCCATGAGCAACATCACCAATGTTGCATATTATTTTATTAGTCTAGTGCATAGGTACCACAGGTTTCCTTCTCAAATTATTCTGAAGCCAAAGAAGATATTTTCTGAAGAAAATATCCTTCAGGTATCTGGCTTAGAAGTAGCCTGAGGTGCCACAGAAAGGCAGTGTAATGTGATCGTGCCCTGATGCCTCATGCAAGTCCTCTAGCCACAAGTAAATCAAGATTTCAAAAGGGCCACATCACAAAAAAAATTAAGAGCTCAAAGTTCAGGCTATAAATTCATGGCATGAATGCTATAAATAAGCTAGATCAAGCTGGATGAACAACATGTTCTCTAGGTTTAAATAAAATATCCACAGAGGTACAACAATTCTTTCATGTTAAGAAATTCTTTTGATTTACTGATAAAATACATTTCCCAATAGTATGTTACTGACCTAACATAACAGCCTCTCCAAATACGCTTGACTTATACACAGAATTACTGTTACATTATATTTGGGCCAACTGTGTCTTCCAAGTGTTAAGTAAAAGATAGAAATAGATCAGGAAAAGAAACCTCTACTGCCTATTAGAGAATTTGCTTTATTTTTCTACTTGAAGGCATGATTCAAGTTATCATTCAAGTGGCAAGTCTCCTGAGAACTCAGAGAAGGTAGCCTAGAAGCACAGAGTAGGGCGATGAAGAACCACGAACAGGTTTTTGCAATGTACTTGGAAGGGAATGATGACTAGCCCATTATCACAGTCGGACAGAAGGAATCACTCTGAATGTCCTATAGCCCAGTAGGATAACTACAGTTGGTGATAATTAACCATTTCAAAATTTCTAACAAAGGGAATTTTGAATGCTTCAATACAAAGAAATGATGTGTGTCTAAGATGATTAATACACTCATTACTCTTATCTAATCATTACACATGGTATACATGTATTAAAATGCTACCTTGTACCACATAAACATGTAAAAGTACTTTGTATCACATAAAAAGCTGCACTTAATGAAACAATTTCTGGAGTGAGGATATAGCTCAGCAACACAGCACCTGCCTGGCAAGCACAAGGTCATGAGTTCAATTCCTGATTAAAAAAAAAAATCTCCAACACTGGAATTTTTTCTTAGTTTCCTTTATTGGTTGGGTCAGAAACATAAATAGATATTAAGTAAAGTACTAACTTCTCCAATTTTCATTGAGCAATGTATTGCTGTTTTTCAAACTATGTTGAACATAATCCTCAATGATGAACCTAAAGTCTCTGTCTTAAAGACCTAGTAATTAACTGGACTTAGAAAAAAATAGCAGTTAATTTTCCCAGACAATTTCTGCTACGAACAGAAAAAAATGAAATAATTCATCCTGACTTACCCTATTATTCTTTATAGTATGAGTTAATATATATTTTCTCTTTCTCTTTTTTATGCAAAAATTACAGGACATGCTTTTCCAACTTATTTTTTCAAGAGTTGTCGAAATCAGATTTCTTATTCTCTGTATTCCTGGTAAAAGAATTTCTCTAAAACACAGGCAGGTATTTTCATTTTCTCTTTCCATGAAATTCTAACTCCCATTTCCATTAAGACAACACTGCCTCGAGCTTTATTTTCATCTACAAAAACTGTCTTATTTCTAAAAAGCTACTGTGACAGACTAACAAGCTACAATAAAAAAATACCTCTTAGTGTTACTTGCATAGTCATTTCAGTAGAGTGTTTCACCCATGAGGAGAAAGAAAACTGGGGAATCTAATTTTATATAAGTTTCAGCAATTCACTAAAATAGGCATTAAAAGTTGATTCCATAGTCCTAACAGTAACTTCTGACCCCCAAAGTGGACAACAACATTATCTCTTAATGAAAATATTTATCCTATAAACTACATGATACAAATTTCCTTAAACTAAACTGGATCCATCCTCTATACTAAAGATGACAAAAATTATCCCACTAGCTAAATTTCATTGCCAAACTGTCAACTTGAATTTGTTCTGTTTAAAAATAGCTGTTCATTGCATTCAGTAATGGGCTGTCAAAGCACTACAGCAGTGAACCTGTATCATACACAGAAGCAATTGGGCAATGTGCATTATTATGTTTAGATTACTCGCATTCTTTATAAGACCCCTGGGCTAATTTTAAATGAGATGGTTAACTCAAACTAAATCAAAGCCTATTTCATGTTACCTTAAAGCTAATAGCTATTTTTCATTTATGACTCAATAGGGCAAGCATTAATGGCAGGTAAAACAAAAATTCATTGAATGTATATGTGAGTGTAAGTAAAACTGCACAGGCACACATTTAGAGGTTTGCTCCCTATAGCTGTATCTGTTTTTAATGAGATGACTAACATAACACAAGACATACCAAATTAGATAATACTGCCAATATGTGAGTGAGCAGTTTTCATTAAGACATAAGGGTTAACAGGAAGCATTGTATCTATAGTACATAGATATTTAAGTGCAGTGAACCAATTAAAATGTATTTAGCCAATGCACTATAATTCACCATATAATTTTGCATAAGATATTGTGAAAACAGTAACAAGGCACATAAAACCTGCAGCGAAACTGGTCTTCCCCAGCATGATCCTGAAGGCAGGCACTAACAGCTCAGGATAGTGAGATGGCAACTACACTGATTGAGAAGACCTGCAAATGCATCTAATAAATGGAAAAGGACCTGACTATTGACTTTTAAATTTTTTTTCACTGTTCTTTATTTTTACTAATAAAGAGGCTCCTCACAGAATTACATAAAAGATTATAATACTCAGGTTAAGCCGGTCATAGTGGCGCATGCCTATCATCCCAGCACTCGGGAGGCTGAGGCAGGAGGATTGTTGTGAGTTTGAGACCAGCCTGAGCTACAAAGTGAGCTTAAGGCCAGCCTGAACTGCATAGTGAGACCCTGCTCAAAAAGAGAAAAGAAAAAAAAAACTCAGGTTAAAAATTAAGGGCCAGGAAGATAGCTCAGTAGAATAAGTGCTTGCTTGGTAAGCGCAGGGTCCTGAGTTCAATCCCTGGTACCACAAAAAAAAGAAAATGAAATAATAAAATAAATTTTAGCTTATTTATTTTTAGGGTTTTGTGTGTGTGTGTGTGTGTGTGTGTGTGTGTGTGTGTGTACACAAAGTCTCACTACACAGCTCAGACTCATAGTGATCCTCCTATTTTCTGCCTCCCTAAGTGCTGATATTATAGGCAAACTTTCAGTTTGGAAAATCATCTCTAGACTCCTGCCTTGTTTTTTGGTTTGGTTAGGTGTGGTTTGGTTTGGTTTGGTTTTGGTACTGGGGATTGAACTCAGGGTTTTGGGCTTGCCAGGCAGGCCTCTGAGCTATCGCTCCAGCCCAAGATTCCTACTTTGGAATATCAAAGGTAAAATGACTACCAAATTCATAGATTCCAATATGAGGAAAGGTAAAATGTACTTCAGTATTTCAGCAAAATTAAAACCCTGTAAGGCAGACCTAGTAAGAAAGCTTGAAGGGCAGAAATAATAGTAATGTTGATTTTTGTATGTATGTTTGTTTAAAGTACATTTTTTTAAAAAAAAGGAGACAGAGCTTTCATTGATTATACTTCAGCGGTGCTCCCATGTTCTCACATACATCAGGAACGCGTGTGGGAAGCACTTGAATGAGAATAATAAGAAAGCTCCCAAAGACACGTCTGTGATTTTTTTTTTTCCAGAAGCAGGGATTGAACTCAGGCCCTCACACTTGTCAGGGAAGTGCTTATGCTACTGAGCCATCTCCCTGGCCCCTGCAGCTGTGGTCTTTATTTAGCTAAAGGACAAAAACATTCTCTCTAAAATCTGAGACCATCGATATTATGCCTAGTTACAAGCTTAATAAGTATTGATTAGTGATGTTTATCACATTCCAAAGTACATTGAGAGTAACTGTAAAAAAAGGTTATTCTTTGTTAATCTAACTCAAGTTATCATACACATCTATACTTTATTCCTAAAATTCACCAAAACTTCATTATTGGCCCTTTAATGAAATAAGAAATCAATTTGTTTAAAAGGTTATTCACATGATTGCCTTGATTCATTTTTATTAAATGCTCAGTTATTTGGCCACCAACCAAAATATCAACAGGGTACTGTGTATAGATTTATAATTAAAAGTCTGTTTTTTACGACTTACTAACTTGCTAAGAATGTGGTACTATCAATAGTACTAAATGTATTAAATTATTTGCACATTATGCTTAAGTAAAAGAAAATTTAAAATATTTAATACATATCTTAATGGAATAATTTGTTTTGTTCAAACATATAGCAAATCTGAAAAAATCTTATAGAGTACTCATATACCCACCATCTAGATTATATCACTAACATTTTACCATGCTTGTTTTATCACATCTATCTATCTAACATAGAAAGTTTTAATAAAAGGTAAACATATTTCAAAAGAATAAATGAAATAAAGAATAGTAAAAAGAAGATAATGTTTTACTTAATAATGAACTTATAAGAATAATAGTTAAGCTTTTGACTGCAGCAAGTCTCATAAATCATTTCCATCTTAAAAAGCTATAATATCACTTCATCTTAATAGAGATAATTGAATCTTAATTAATTCTAGATGAGATTCTGACTAATTATTATATCTTAATTTGAAAGGCAAGATTATGACAGTAATGGTAGAACATATTTCATCAGCGTTGGGAAAGACTATAGACCTCCAAGACACAAAAACCCTTTTAGTTTTGAGCTATAAAATGAGAATTAGATTAATGATCTTTTTAATCATTATCAGGTAGTACAACTATTATAATTCAACCTTGTGTCACACATATATCATGAAATGCCTATCTACTTCAAATCTTTACTTCCACAAAAGAATTCGTCCATTAGGAACTAAATGTATTTATTTTCCAAGAATAAAATTATTTTCCAATTACTACATTTAAGAACTAGTGGTGAACTTAAGAGAGCTTACATCCTTTCTGCTTTTCACTTATTCTATTTATATGAGAAATAAGTCTTAACGTTTGAGTCACAAACAAGAATGCCAGCTTAGCTTCTAGCTTTCATTTTCTCAGATGAGTACTTGCAAAGAATGTTCACTGCTGCTTCCTCAGATCCTTTGAGTGGGCACTTCCTGAAAACCTTCTACAGGTCAGAGCTCACGGGGAGTTGCAAAACAATAGACAAAGCACATTTTCAAAGCTCATAATCTTTAATAAATTAAAGATTTCAAGGAGAGAAAAAGCCTCAACTCTCAAAACCCATTGTTCTTGAAATAATTTTTAAAACATTATTAGTGCTAAACATTGTGATTTTGTTTTATTGAAATATTTTTCGCCCCCAAAAGTATGATGGTTCCTAACAGAAATAATGAATGGCATGTTTTATCCCCTTTTTTCAAATGATAACAAAGTATATGTTAATCAAAAGTAAATAAGCTTTGCCATATTTATTCTCCAAAATGGAAACACTTTTTAATTTGAATATTTGATTTTGAAACAATACATGAAAATGCACAGCTGAAAGTGTTTCTTAAAGCATGTTAGTGTAAACAAGACACTCCTGATCACCATAAACTGCTCAAGCAAGTATGGGATGCTTCATACCTCCTTTTAACATTTGTATTTGTTGATGAATCAACAATGTTTAACACTAAAATCTTCAAAATGCAATGACTGAACATAATTGCTTCTCTCTTTTCTTGCCTGAGTATTCTGAAGTGCAACGTAAAGATTTAGAGCTCACTGGACAAACATAAAGGATGTCAAAAACAGTGACCACTGACATGCCATTCAAGGCACATGGAAGAGAGCTCAGGCTTGAATACCCCTGAACTGCTCATCGGTAAGATCAGCTATCAGTGAGAGGCAGTGTAAGTCAGCATTATTCACCGAGCCTGCTATGACCCTAAAATCATTGCTCCTGGGGCATGTTCATCCGCCAATTAGTTTACATGCTCACTGGAAATTCACTGCTCAGTAAATGCACTGGTCTCTCATTCCACGGTGTTGATGAAGTGTGTGTGAATGGCTTTCTCTTCACAATGTCACCCCGAAAGCTGACCCATCTCAAGCCAATGCATTCAGGTCACTGGAGACCCTTTGGTTCTCACTGATTTTGATACTTTACTTAAAAACTACCAGAGCCTAATTTCCCTGATAAACACAAATGGTATGATAATCATAAAAGGACATATGTAATGTATAATATGAATGAAAATGAAAAGTTTTCAAGCCTCCAAAGGAAAAATTACTAATAGCAATTACATTCTAAGATTAAGAAACATAAAATATAAGAACCTTCTTACTCACAAATGTGTTATTTTATATCAGCTATTTGTTAATAGGTTTCAAAGAAGTAATGTCCTAGATGTTTCTAAGTAATTACTAATTAACACAAATGTGCTGTTCCTATTGTTTCTAAGATTTTCTCCTTTGGTCAGGGAAAAGTCTAATGAATAAAAGGAAGCACACATGAAAACTAGTTTTAAAATAATATAATATGACATGACAAAATGTTGGATCTCAAAACAAAAGAGAAAGGTCACCATGGCTTACAATCATTAGGACATTAAAGCCAAGGGTACAGGAGAAAGAGTATATAAGAAAGAAACTGTAAAACTATCTCAAAAATAACTATCAACGTATAAACATTGAGTTCATTCCCAGCAAAAAAAAAAAAAAAAAAAAAATCAAGTAAATGATCAGGGAAGCAGGTATGTCAACACAGATTGTTAGTTGCAGTAACTTGATAATAGGGCTTGGGAGCAAAACTATCCTAGCTTTCCCCTTCACATTACTACAAGGGGAGAAAATCTCCTGAAGCTAAAGGGTCAGCCTTCAACTTATTTCCAGCCTGCTTCTTGGAAAATGATCTTATTGAAGTTTGTTTGGCTTTGTTTTGAACAGCTTTACTAAATTATAATTTACATGCCATATAGTTCACTCATTTACAGTATACAAATCAATTTGTCATATGATTACAAAATTGTACAGCTGGGCTAGTGAGACAACTCAGCAGACTAAGCGCCTGCTTAGGCAAGCGCAGGGACCCAGGTTGGATCCCCAGCACCACATGCCATGCCGGCCCAGCCCCTGGGTGTGCTAGCCAGCCACCAAGACTGGCCCCTTGTAGTGATCTCCTGTGCCAGCACTGAGACAGGAGATCACTACAAGTCCAAGCCCACAGTGAGACCTGTGCCAAATAAGTAAACAAATAGATAATTTCATTTATTTATTTTTGGCAGAACCGGGGATTGAATTCAGCCCCTTGCACTTACCAGGGAAGCACTTATTCCACTGAGCCATCTCCCTGGCCCCAATTTTTAAAAAATATATGGTTCTTTGTGACTGACTTCTTATACTTAGTATATTTTGAGGCTCATCCAGGCTGTATCATATAAAAATAATTCATTTTTCAATAAATATTTCATTGAATAAATGAAACACATTGTATTTACTACCTAACCTTAGAGCAACAAAATAACTCCTGAGAATAACTCATAACATATGTGTGCAGATAATCATTAGAGAAAAATCTGTTTTCAGATGTGAGTTGGGCAGACTTCACTGATTTACAAAATTAATAACTTTGATTTACAAGATACAAAATATAACTGCTAAATTTGAACATAAAGAATAGTTCCGAAAAAATAGTGAAGGTATTCACAGATGTTGAGGATATAGCTCAGCAATACAGTGCCTGCCCAGCAAGCACAAGGTCCTGAGCTTGATTCCCAGTTAAAGGTGGGGGGGTGGGGGTGGAAAAGATATTCATACAGTAATAATTGAAGTTACATTAAGTATATGTATGCCCCAGGACCTGACAGTCCTGCATTTGAATGTATAGTCCAAAGAAATTCTGACACAGCATAAATTACTGTGAGAGAGAATTGAAGAGAGAATTTACCTAACTAAGCGAGTGATTAGGTAAAATTCTGGTAGATGCTTATCATGAAATAAGTATGTATCACCAGATGAAAGAACACAACAAATCAGACAGGTGAATATGTAGCAATATGGATAAATATTGCAGTAAACATTTGAGCGAAAAAAAAATCGGAAATAGAATACAACCTCCATCCTAACACTAACAATGTGTATGCATATGTGTGTTTGTGTACATTTGTTTGTTTTTAGTGGTACTTGAGATCAAATCCAGGGCCTTCACATTGAGCCACATCCTCAGCTTTTTATTTTTTGAGTCAGGCTTTCATTAACTCACCCAACTGTTCAGATTGGGTTCAAACTCCTACCACAATTATAGAATGAAAGGAAGGCACCACAACACCTGGCTTACAACACTACTTATATGAACTCAAAAAACATAAAACCTGTTACAGTGTGCATTAAATGTCTCCCACAACTTCATCCACTGAACGTGTAGTCCCCAATACAGTATTGTTCTGAGGAAAGTTCTTAGGGAGAAGACTGGATCCTAACAGCTCTACTTGCACGAAAGCAATAATCCATTTATAGATTCATAATTTAGCAGGCTGTTTGAAAGTGCTGGAAACCTTAGGACGTGAAGCCAAGTCAGACGAAGCAGCACACGAGAGGGCTACAGCAGCACGGCAATCCTAGCTCCAGCCCTTTCACCGTCTAGCCTTTGCTTTCAGGGTGACACAAAGCGAGGGGTCTCCCGCTTACATACTCCTGCCATCGTGATACTTAGCCTTCTCCCAGCCGGAAGTCAACCCAGACTACACCTCTGAAGTCATGAGCCTAATGAGACTTTCCTCCTTTTAAGTTGTCTTAGGTGTTTTGTCACAGCAGAGGAAAATCAGCCCACACTCAACCACAGTGCACATTTTAGCAGAATACATTAAAATAAACAAATGAGATATAAAAGAAAGTGCTAAACAAGGAATCAGTGATAGTGTGCTACAACTGAAAAGTGAGTTACTCAACTCTTAAGTCACAGATATTTTGTTTTGTTTTATATCATTCTTCACTGTTGTGGTCAGAATCCACCAGCCAACCCCTAGTGCATGGGAAACATGCTATATATATTTGGGAAAGGAGTATGTTAGAATACACAGCTCTTGCCTTTCGGGATATTGTAAAATAAGAACCAAATAAAATGAATCATTGATTGTAGAGGAAAGAATACTCCATAATAAACTATAAAATGCAGTTTCATCCTACTGTCCCTACTTATCAGCCAAATGCTCCCAGCAAAATCTCTTAATCACTATATCATTTTCTTCATTTAAAAACTAAAAAAAGTAGTTATGTTCTGTTATGGTTTGTATCTAGTTGTCCCCTCAAAGCCTCATGTAGTCATGGGATGGGCACTTCTAGAGTTGTGATTAACTCCATTGGGATTATGTGTGATCCAAGGCTGGGATTATGGGTCTTAGTACTGCTAGGACTACGGGTGTGAGTACTACAGCCCACCCTGGGGCGGAGAGCCTGAACGGAATATAACAGACAGAGAGACAGACTTTCTTTAGCAATTTCTCTTTGTTGTTGTTGCTGTTCGGGCCACCATGAACTGCTGCTCTCTGCCATGTGCCCCTCTGCCTTGTGCCAGCTAAATATGGACTGAAACTTCCAGTAACTTGTTGGGTATTTGTTCCAGCAACAAGAGAAGAGTAACTAAGACATATTCTAAGCACTAAGGGTTTCCTGCCAATTCTGAGGTTCCAGGTTTCAATAACAAAAATGAACCATATATCCACAAATAATTCAACTTAAGGGGCTGGGGAGATAGCTTCGTGGTTTAAATGCCAGCCTGGCAAGTACAAGGACCCAGGTTTGATCCCCAGTACCAACCACATGCTGTGCCAGCTCTGCACCACACCAGCTACCAAGACCAGGTGTAGTGGCACATGCCTATAATCCCAGAGCTGGGGAGGCTGAGACAGGAGGATCACTATGAGTCTGAACTGCATAGTGAGACCCTGTACCAAATTAATAATTTTAAAAATCCAACTTTTAATGAAGATAAATTAAAATTCACAATTTACCTTTGTCCTAAATGATTCAACATGACAAAATTTTGTTCACAAGAAGTTGTCAGAGGATAAATTACATTAAGGAACACATGGGTAATCAAGTATAGACTACTTTTCCAAACACTAAAGTGGAGAAGGAACATACCAAAGTCGAGATATGGGAATTATCACTACATATATGTATAACAGCAAACAAAAAGAAGGGTGCCCACATCTTGTAATAATGAAGACTGCCTGATAATAAGCTTTAGATAGAAAGACATCTGATGGTGAAAGGCCTCAATGCCAGAGAGCAAAGCAGGCCTTGCTACTACAAATACAGTCACAGCACAACATGGCATAGAAAGTGGGAGAAGACAGCAGTAGGGAAGGTTGCTGGATGTGGACTTAGATCATTGAAATGAATGAACTAGAAGAGAGACAAAATCCAGGAGGCTCTAGGAATGAATGCTCAATACCACTGCAATCAGACACATCATTGGCATTCAAAAACCTCAGGACCCTGTGCTTGCCAGGCAGCTGAGCTTGCTGCTGAGCTAGACCCTCAGTCCACTACTAAGCCATTTTTTTTCTCCCCAAATATTCACAAACATCATGAAAATGAACTGATTGATGAATCACACTGCCAAGACTCTTCATGTGAATACTGTCTTTATGAGAGACTAAGAGCCTTAAAAAGCTGTTTCAAGTTTTTTTCTACCACAAGGCAAAGAACAAGCTGTGCTCAGGAGCAGGTTATGTAACGCCAGTCAAGTCTGCATAGGCCTCATCCCTCCCTGTGACCACTGAGCCGCCCCACCCTACTCTAGTCCACAGCTCCAGCGATAGCTCAGCATCCTCTTGATATTTCCCTTGGGTAGATATTTATGGGTAAGGAAGAATACTGCTAAAAGAATAGGAATCTGTGCTTGTTCAGGACTTTTTCATGGCTCAGCAGCATGGATCCTTAGCGATAGATACCAACATACTTTCTTTCTCTTTGATACTCCCTTTAGTCTGTCATCATGTAGGTGCCTCTTGCTTTGCAGCCAGTCAACTTTCCATCAATCTCCTCTTTACACGATGACATGCGCCTCCCTGCCTCCAGCTATCACTGATTTCTCCCTTTCCCTCACACAGGCAACCTTTGGATGCTTTTACATTTGATGATAACTAATTTAACACAACTTTGTATTTGCCTTCATTGCTTGTTCATTTGTTTGTTTGTCTGTGGTCAAACTGTAAGGAGTAGGCAATAGCTGTTGGGTAATATGAAAGATAAAAATATTTTCTCAGGCATTTTAAAAAAATTATTGGGGGGCCTGCCCATTAGCTGAGTTGTTTAAATGCCTGCTTAAGCAAGGTAGTCAGCCTCAGAATTCTGTGGTTTGATCCCCAGATCCTAATGCTCTTAAGGCATCCTGAGTGGGCCCCCCAAAAAAAGTCCTTCTGAAAAAAAATAAGTAAAAAGAAGGAAATAATAGGAATGACAGAGAATTCAAAGTATCCTAACATTTCCAAAAATACAAAATACAAGTGGGACTGTTACTATGGCCTTAATGCTAATAACTTGAGTCCACAGTAGCATTCACCCTGTAATAATATTCTATACATTTCAGCTTTCCTTTCCTAGGGAAAATATTACTATTATTGCTACTATTTTTAGAGAGATAATGAATAATTGTTTAAAAGATACTCCTAAAGGCAGGCCAGATACCTCAGTGGACTCAACTGGGGTTCTGCTGGCCCCGCCCCTGGGGCACACTGAGACAGCAACTGAGACTGGGTATGTGGCATGTGCCTGTAATCCCAGCTTAGAACACTGAAAACAGGAGGATCACTATGAGTCCAATCTGTGTAGTGCAACCCTGTAGATCCTATACTACCCTCTACTAAAATAATTAAAAAAAATAAAAGATGCTCCTAGTCAATCCTTCAGCTAATGCACCCTTCTGCCACTTGGAAGGCCACATCACGAGAAAACCAGAGCTATGTACGACACAGCTCAATTCTCTCCATTTACTGAGCCCTCCCAAGGTTGTATGAAATAATAAATCTTTGTTGTTCTTTTGGGGTAGTTTTTGATGCAACATCAGGGATCTAGTACATCCTACACAACTCTTCCTTCTGTGTCTCACTAGCTAGAATGTTTCACAAGACCACCTAGAGCTATAAGACAGTGCAGACAGAATTTCACTGGAGGCTTCATTTTTCGGATTTCTGGAGGAGGGGGGGTTTCATTACATTCCTTTTTCCAATGTTTGCTTGTTTTGGGTGCTGGACCACACCCAGAGCCATATGCAAGCTAGGCAAGCACTGGACCCCTAGCTACCCATCCCCAGCCCTGTGCATACTCAGCCTAGCCAAAGCCTGAGTCCTGGTTCTGCACAAGGAGGAAGAAAAAGTTCATGGCTATAAGTTAATGCAGCTTCTCCACTTCTACTTCAGTTTGATTTTTCCCTGAAAAGAAAAAGTGGTCATTGGAGAGGAAGTAAAAGATAAACACAAGAAAAAGATGCAGCCTACAAGAAGTAAGAAAATAACCAACAGCTCCATTAAGAGAGTTTGAATCAGGGCTGGGGAGATAGCTCAGTAGAATAAGCACTTGCCTGGCAAGTCAAGGGCCTGAGTTCAATCCCTGATTCTGCCACAAAAGAGAGAGAGAGAGAGAGAGAGAGAGAGAGAGAGAGAGAGAGAGAGAGAGAGAGAGAGAGAGAGAGAGAGAGAGAACGCGCTTGAATCTGCAGAGAGGGCAATTTGCATTCCACCATGTTAACTAAATTTAACTTGCAGCTATAATCCTGTCAGTGATCACTGAAGAATCACGACAAACAGTGGAGAAAAAGGGAACCAGAATATAAAACTGTTTTGAATTTTGGAAAATGAAAATAAATAGAGATAAATATCTCAAACAGTATCTTAGTATTTGTGACAATATTCTGTAACAGATTAGTAATTAAGTGGTTTATACACACTTATAAGATAATGTCCAAGAATAGACAAATACATGTGTTAGTAACACGTGCAGGTGTCAGCAGGCTCCTCTTCGCTTTTAACCTTGGGCTTGACTCTTCAATATTCTTAGCAGTGACTTAAAGACATAAAAGATATGCCTATCAAATGCTCATGTGACACATCTGGGAATGATACATATAATAACAGAATCAAAATTTTAAATGATTTTGACAGCTTACAATACTGTCATTCACACTTCCAACAATTCTAAGAAGTTATTTCATGGATTTAATTCCTTAGCAGGACTGAACTGAATGCTCTTTTAAAAACCTCCTATGGTATCCAAAATACTGCTGGAAACACAGTAGATATTTTATTGATATTGAAGGAATTGAATTCAACTGTATTAAGTATAAGCGAAGAAAAGTTTAGAGTAGATTATTCACCTATGCAACGCAGCACTTGCAAGTTGCTCACTTTTCCACAAGACTCTATCACCTATTTCCTTCAAAGACTACTACAAAATGAAATTTTTTCTTCACCCTCTTTGTGAGCTAACACAGACTCTTTGAAGACAGACTACAATATATTGATAAAACTTTATGATGCTTACAAGCATTTGCATTTTTATTTATTTTTGTTTCAGTATTATGCCCAGGCCAGAACCACTAACAGACTTTAAGCCCATAAGGCAGTTTTGAGAGAACAGAACGTGTTCACCACACACACAAAGAGAGAACAGATGCACACCCCCTTTGCAGCACTGCACAACATAACATTTTCTTGTTACAATTCAGTATCATTGCAGCAAGATAAGCACACCCCATAGTCTAATTTAACAGACATGAAGAAGTCAAGCTCTATTGTTCAATGTCACAGCCAGCCAGCCCTGCATGATCAACCTTTATTCTTTTCTGGCTTCATTATGAGGATGATGCCTTTCAACTGTAGTGACTAAACCTGTTAAACTACAAAGCAAGAAATTTATAGAACCTTTATAAGAGTAATACTGAATAGCTTAAATGTAAAACCTACAATTAAATTCCAAAACTAAGCACTTCACCCCCAAGAAAATGCTAAGTAGTTCTTCAGCAACATCCCTGATTTACATACCCCAAGGATGACAGGACTTATATACATATATGCTGCAATGATATTAATAGTAATTTTTAAAGTAATGTGCAATATAAAACATGATAATATTAACCCATGCATTGCAAAACTAATAAATTTCCCCTCAGCATACCAAGGAGAGGAGTTATGCTTAACATACCAGGGAAAAGAGCTTTCTCATTTTCATAAAACCTTCTTCCATCAGATGAAAAGCCCTGAAAGTAAAATATTTCACTATAGTTCAGTATTAACAATGGATATGCCATTAGATTACCATACAAGTGAATAAAGCGCCAAATGATACGAACATTTTTTTATACTTTAGATTTTGATGTGAAATGAGTCTAATTATTTATTCATAGACTTTTCCCCTAAGGAGTTCGAAGTATTATATTTTAAATCTTCAAACACATACTACCTAAACCCTAAAATCTACCAAGTAAGACAGAAAAACATGTGGCAGGGAAGAAGATAAAGAAAAGCAGCACAAAAGAAAAGGTTGATTGGAAGGACTGAAGCACATTTCAAACATGAGGTGGGATATTTTACTCATTCACTTATTCTTCAGTGATTCAAACATTTGCTGAATACTGGTTGTCCATCTAGTTTGTGCTAGATGTTAGGGATATAAAAATACTCCCCGCTCCAGCAGCTCTAACAGAGAGATGACAGACAGTTACATGATGACTGCATTGTGCCAAGCCCTGGAACTGGAGTATAACTAAGTGGTATAAGCGCACAGGGGAAGGAACTGCTGGATTTGGGAGACATCAACAAGAAAGTGGAATATTATTTGTATTTAGAAACACTAGCCAAAGTGCATCATGGAGGTAAGTGACCATTCCAGACAGAAGTAGTATTGTGTTGATGTGTAAGAAACTGTCAACAGTATGACCTGTTCAGGGTGTGTGAGAAATGCAATATGGCAAGAGATGAAACTGAGTACCCAAAAACCACAGGTTTTAAGTCTCTTCTGTGAAGTGGTTGCAGAAGCGTCATCCTGAAGCTAAGGAAACTGGGCACCAGACTAATAAAACAAAATGAGGAGAATAACTGTCATACTCCAGAGCTCTCTAAGAAATTGCATCCAAGGCTCTTGGGCTTTTGACTTGCCTATATGATGGCCACTGATAATTCTGCAGGCCACTGAACAGGCTGCATCACATCTTTCCCCGCAGTCCCTCACCCACTTGTTTCTCTCTTCATCACACAGAAGTCTCTCTCAAGTAAAGACGACCTTTTGGGCCAGACTCTGCTAGAAGCTCTTTCTCCCTAAGCTGCTCAGCACATCCATTTGGCAGCAAGAGGGCTCCCTGCTTCTCCAGGGCCAACTTGAAGATCAGCCCACCATTTTTTCTAAAGGCTGTGTGTGCAGCAGCTTTGTTTGTACATAGCTGTACACAGCAGACGCTGAAAGGAAAAATAAACAATACAACTTAAGTCTTAGATGTCTGGATAAAAGAGGACACTTTCCTGTTGCTATTTCAAGTACAAAAGTTCCCATGTCTAAATGTATTGCAGCTGTTACTCAGAATATAATAAATATAAAACTCCAAGACTGATTTTCTAGCTATATATTTCCAAACCAATGCAAACTAGTTAATAAGAAGAACATTTATCCACAGAGCGGTAAGACAGAAGACCAGCCCCTTTTTAAATCTGAATTATATATACCTATAACAATTCACCATATTAAGAGTATACAAAGGTATATAATATTCCCTCTATGTTACTTTAAAGAAAAAAATCAAAAAATAGTTAACTTTACACAGGCCTTTTTTATATAGTTGAACATCTATATTTAGTGAACAGACAAAATGGTAAACCTGCTTTATACCCTGGTACACACTAGAATATGGCA
This sequence comes from Ctenomys sociabilis, assembly GCA_004027165.1. Taxonomy (NCBI): domain Eukaryota; kingdom Metazoa; phylum Chordata; class Mammalia; order Rodentia; family Ctenomyidae; genus Ctenomys; species Ctenomys sociabilis. The sequence continues at coordinate 260,798 of PVKA01000080.1, forward strand.
TTGTATTAAATATATTAAAATAGGAATAGACAGAGTGTCAGGTCTCAGGTTCTCTATTTGAAAGCTTGATGACACAGGCTGAGGATTAATATCTTAGATTCATCATTCTGACTGTATAATGCATTTATGATTTAGCCTGGTTCTCATCAACCATCAGCACTGACTTAGACAAATTATTAGTCATAATTTAAAGGTCAAAGAACTTTCTAATCCTGAAAACTTTTGACGCAGGGAAAGGATAACTATTTTTCTATAAAGTCAAACCAAAAAATAGAAACTTCAAGCACCTAGATACCTCAAACAGAAAAAGAGACTTGAATATAAACCTATAGTGAGTCACAAGAAAAGTGTCTGACATTTAACAGGAAATAGGTCTGGAAAAGTTATTACAGGACTGGATTAAAGGAATGCACGAGGGTAGGAAGAGTGCTGCCAGGCGGTGGCCAGGCAGTACATGGTACAGCCCAGCACCACCCTCAATGTGGAACTCAAGTCAGCAGAAATGACAAGGCTAATGTAACTAAGGCCATTTTGATAAAAGAGAAAATGTTGGGAAAAGAGCTGAATAGAAAATCCTGACCATTCCAAATAAAAGACAAATAAACAGGATATTAAAAATAGAAGTAAAAAAGAATAAGGAAACAAAGCTTCTACAGTTAAGATCAGTACAGACAGCACATAATTGTGAAGTAATGGGAATACTTCTCTGGAAATGAATGTGTTGAGAAAGGCAAGGTGGTGCACACCTGTAGTCCTAGCTATGCAGGAGGCTGAGGCAGGATAGTCACTTGATTCCATGAGTTTACATTAAGCCTAGGCAACATAGCAAGCTTCTATGTCCAGAAAAGAAACAGAAACAGGAAAAGAAAAGCAAAAAGAAAAAGAATGTGTTGAAAGTAGCACTGTTTTAATCAACATTTCTGACAGATTATTCTGTCTTCTCTGTACAGAACAGCAACCAATCACAAACCACATGTGGCTATTACCCACTTTCTATGTGCAAAGCGGACTGAAGAACTGAAATTCTAACTTATTTACTTATATTTTGTTTCAATGAAAGTTGAATGTAAAAAGCCATGTGTAGTAGCTAACATTGGATGAGTAGCTAAAAACTTCAAGGGTTTATGTATCTTTTAAAGATGAAACAGTGGGGAGAGCACATAGTATAAATTTTATCTTGGTTTCAAACCCCAGCTTTGACACTAGCATTTGCCAGCATGGGTACGTGGGGCGATATGACTGTGATTCCTTATACAACAGTGAGTAACTCTTCAACTTCCTATAGCTGCCACAAAGACCCACTGTTTGTATGATTTCCCTGGGGCCTGCCTAAGTTAGAGCTCAGTTCAGCTTTCAAAATACAGGACACTTCAAGGAAATTAGGGATATACTAGAAGAACGGAACTAGGAGATATAGAATTTCCAGCCCTGCAAGAATAATTACATTTTGATAAGACCTATGTAAGTGAGAAAGAAAAAGCCAAAATCTTCTCCATTATTCCCTCCCACTCCAGCATCCTTCCCTTTGAACTACCCTGGTTGTCACCAGGACACATATCGCAGAAGCCCTATTCCATTTGATGGAGCCTCTGTCATAAAAAGATGAGAAGCTCATTTGCTAATAGGACCTGCACCTCAAATTAGAAAATGCCCATCTTCAGGGGCTTCTCCCAAGCCCTGGAGAAGTTTTCAGATGGATTGAAGCAATCAGAGCACACTGTCATCTTTTGAATCCAAGTTGGCAGGAAAAAAAATGTGAAGGGAACCAAATGTATTGAAAAGTTTTTCGATGAAAAAAAGAGAGGAAGTGGGTGACAGGGAAATAGAATAGTAGCTTAGATTACATGGGGTGCAGAACTACATGGTTAGTGCCTGGAATGATTCTATAGAGATGGGGAAATCAAGGATACAGAACAGAGGTGATAAATTGCAGGAACAGAAAGGGATTTAGGCAAACAAGAAATATTAATGGCAAACTGTGCCCCAAAGAAAGTATTAAATGCTTTCACACAACTGATGAAGGTTTCAATTTCAGGTTCTAAAAATGGTGGGAGGGTAGCTTCAGGAAAATGGAGCTAACTAGGACAAGAAGCCGTGGTTACCTTTTATCATTACTAATTCAGCACCTGTTCTTTTGATCAAGTCCTCAGTCCAAGGGAAAATAGGAGTAGTAATTATAAAACAATTTGGTGAGTAAAGCCAGGAGAGCACAGAACTCTGTGGGTTACATCAAAGGGGCACCAACCAAGCTTTGTCTTCAGTGTAACCCTCTTACATATATAGCTTTTATACAACCATGAAACCAAAACAAGTTTACAAACTATAGGTAAAATTTCAAACCAAATTAAATTCACATTGAAGTCATCAACTTAATGTGATGACTAATGTTTAACTAAAATAAGTCACTGAGAGTGGATTTAACAGTAGGAAGACCTAAGCCTGATGTTCCATGAAAGAAAATATAATGGAATGATTAAGAACATGAACTTGGGAGCCAGGGTGATTCAGTTCAAATCCAAGCTCCTCACTTACTATCATAGTAAACTTAAATAAAATACTAATACTGCCCCAAAAGTGTTCAATGAATGAACTTTAAAATTCAACATGGGACCTGGCTCTTGAACATCTGATACTACTAGTTCATAAAACTTTTACAGGTAAAGAGTGTGCCAACAAAGTACTGTTTTCTCAGAATCAATACTGTAAAAATTGGTGAGTGAACAGAATTATAGAAAACTGGAAACAAATGACAGCTATTTAGCCAAACTACTATTTTCTGCACATCTTTTTTCAGTTCTCCTTTTTGGTTTTATCTCTGTATGCCACTGCCCTTTCCAACCAATGGCCAAAATGACAACCCGACTCCATTCTGCACACCGCTGGAATAAAATGTTCTGAAAGCACAGATGTGATCATGTATTACTCTCATTAGCTCCTCACTGCTTTGGGGATAGGGAACAAAAGGTCTTTGGAAATCTGGGTCTGCTGACCCATGCGATTCATCTTGCTTCCTCCCCCCAATGGTGTTAACTCAAACCTCACTAACCAGCAAAGTTATGACAGCTTTCACTGAGCCCTCTTTCTTCCTTTCTGAGCCATGGCTGGGGCAACAGACCCTGACTGCATGTTAATTTCTGCATGTCTGGGTACTGAAAAGCCTGTTTCTGAAAAGCCTTCTCTGCATTGTTGTTGGTATAGGAGGCTGGTTATAACTCAGTATTTTCGAGAAAAGCCTTCTCTGACTTACCCTAGGCCACACTCAGGGAGCCTCCTGGATATTGTCAAGGTTCTGAAACTGACTCTTTATTCTCTCTTTTGTTAAACCATAAATTACCTAGAGGCAGGGAGATGCTCCATTTGCCCCATTATCTTATATTTCCTGCATACAATACACATTTTATATGTGTAAACCCTGCCCCTGGGGCGTGCTGAAACAGCAACTGAGACTGGGCATGGGGGCACAGGTGCCTGTAATCCCAGCCCTTGGGAGGCTGAAAACAGGTAGATCACTAAGAGTCTGATCTGTGTAGTGAGACCCTGTAGGCCCTGTTCTAAATACATTAAAAAAGCACACACACATTGAACAAATACTGCCTTAGTTTTCCACTTGATCTTATATACTTTCATATGAACAAAAAAGACTGCATATGAATTAAAGGAAGCCATATCATATCACATGTAATTGATTCTGATCATTTGATTTGCTGGCTTAACCTTAGAAACTTTTACTTTATTCCTAAAATGGCTCACATAATTTCCCACTGATTCTAGTCTTTTGTAGCTCTAAGTCCTATTTTTAGATATGTGTTACAGAAAGATAAAACTTTTTAAGCAGAAAAATGTTATTTGTCCACTTAAGCAAACAGCTTTGGTTCATATCGTAAGTGTCCACATTTGGCCTCTGCAACTTACCAGATGGGTTTATTGTGAACCAGTTACACAACCTGGGCCAGCCAGATAGCTCAGTGAACTAAAGCACCTGCCTAAGCAGACTGAACCAGAATTCAACACCCGACATACCGTGCCAGCCCCACTCCAAGGCGCACTGAGACAGCAACTGAGATTGGTCGTTGTGGTGTGAGCTTGTAATCCCGGCACTTGGGAGGCCTAAAACAGGAGAATCACTGTAAGTCTGATCTGTGCAGTGAGATCCTGTAGACCCTATACTAAATACACTAAAAAAAGTTAGACAACCTACCCCTTGGCTTGCACTTGAAGTAGCTGTAAAGACTAAATAAAAAATGACTGCAAAGTGACTTAGATAAATATGGTTCTGTAAATGTCACCTGAAAACGGCCTATGTATGACTATGGTGATTTCCTTTGTGGCCAAACCACACAATTCAATTCCCAGTGTGGTGGGAGTGTGTTTCTGATTCTACGGTGATGACGGGAAAATAAAGAGCTGGTATGAACAAAAGGCCTAAGTAAAAACAACACTTGAGTCAATATTAGGCCTCCAATACCTAAATACTGACTCAAGTGTTGTTTTGATAATGTTACATTAAAAATTATAACACTTACTAGCTTTTGTCTCTACAGCTCTGAGAGGGCTAGATAAAAGGGTTTCAAAAGCAACCTTGTAAGAAGAAAAGACTAGAAGCCAGTGGGGTTGTCTGTCCTTAGCAGTATGGCTTTCACCTAAGCACGCAAGATCCCACTCCATTCTGCTAAAATATACATCTGATCCTCTCTCAATCAGACCAACAATGCTGAATTTTTCAAGAGGAAATTATTAGTAGTTTAAAGAAAATATAAAAACTAGAGAAACACAGACACAAGGGAGTTGAAGATTTTCAGCCACTGGTTCAACAGTTCCAGGTCCCCTCCCAACCTGCTTGAGGAGAACAATTGTCCTCAGTGACCCTGCTTAGGGGCCTTTTGGGACAGGGACTGAAGAAGGAATCTAATATCCTCTAGACTGCTGAAAATAGGTTAGTGAAGAATTAAGGCATTGGAAAAAGATTTCTATCTAGTTAAATGTCACTCTATGAACAAAAATCTCAGCTGTCACCTCTATTACCAAATGTTTCTATTTTTGTTTTGGTGCTGGTAATTAAACCCAAGTGTGCTAAGCACACATTATACCATTGAGCTACACCCCAGCCCAAAGAGCCTTTTTACTTAAGGATAAAGATAATTTTATCAGCAGCTTCTTCAATAAGACATGGGAGGGAGGAGACCAAATAACTTACAAAACCAAAACCATAGGAGAAGGCTGAGGATATACCCCAGCGGTACTTCATACATTTAGCTTGTTCAATGTCTTGGGTACAATCTTTAGCACCATAAGTAAATAAGTAAATAAATAAATAGCACAGAATAGTAAGCACCCCAATATCAAGGTTAGAGTTTGCAAAAATTAAACAGTCAGGTATGAAATTAAAATGGTCTGGTGCAAATTCTATGCATTATCAAAAATAATTTTTTTTTTACTATAACCTTTCATTTTATGTTATGTTATGTTATGTTAGGTTAGGTTAGGTTAGGTTAGGTTAGGTTAGGTTAGGTTAGGTTAGGTTATTTATTTATTTATTTATTTATTTATTTATTTATTTATTTATTTTTGTCTTTTCAAGACATGCTCTCACTATGCAGTTCAGGCTAGCCTGGAGTTCATTTTATAGCCTGGTCTTGAACTCAGCCTCCAGAGTGCTGGGACTACAGGCATAGGCCATCACACTGGGCTTGTTAGGCAATTTATTTTTTGAAAAAAAAAAAAATCAAATCTTCCAGTTATCTAAAACATTGCTGTAAATACCAAAACCTTATTTCAATTTGATAAAAATCTAAGACATAAGGCTTTCATGCCTTCTTCAAAAAAGTTTTAAAAATATAATTTGTTTTCTCAAGGTTTAAAAATCATAATTATTATGGATATAAGTTATCTCAGTGACTTCAATTACATGCTCCTGCAAGATTACATGGAGCTTAGTGACACTGCACAAAATCAGACTTTTGCTCAAATCCAGCCTTCAGCTTGCTTTCCTGTGGCCCTCAAGAGTAATTTTTATTATATTTTTAAAGATTTTTCTTACATGCAATAAAGATCTTTTGCAGCAAATGCCTAAAGTATTTACTCTCTGACCCTTTGCAGAAAAAGTTCACCGATCCCTGTCGGTGAATGATGGGAGCTTAAGAGGCCTTAGACATGATTAGTGAGTCCTCTTTCTTCTTTCTTTTGCTGAGGAGGTGAAGGTGTTGCAGTGAGAGTGTGTTTTAGTCCTAGGTTAATCCCATGCTCTCTGTATGCCCTTGGGCACCTACTTACCCTCTTTAAGTCTTTGTTCAAGCACTTGTAAAGTGGAAAGAAACATGCCAACTTCACAGGATCTCTAAGTGAACTTCTAGGTGAGGCAATGACAAACATCAATAAATAAAAACCATATTACATCAGACAAAGATGACCTCCAAAAGGAGGAGATGCAACTTTGTAAACTGGGAACAAAGAAGGCAGAACTAAAACACTTTTGTTGTAAATTTTCTTAAAAAGGTCTGGCTGCTATATGAAAACATCATGAACTTTCTTTAACCTTCATATTAAACATTCTCAGTTCCTACATAGTAAATTTGACTAAAAGCTAAAGACATACCAAATAATAGCCATGACAGTCAAGCAACTTCTGAATTCGGAAACATAATGATTAAGTCACTACTGGAAAGCCAGAATCTATTTTTGAGTCACTTGGATCACCTTTATTTCATTATACATTTTATAACATCAAAGTAAAACATGGCATAATTTCAGGCACTGAATCACCATCAAACTGAGTTGCAATTAAGGATAAGAACATCATTAAGTTTTAGGTAATGCTTGCAATTGTAAGTAAGCAGTGCCTTTCTATTCTTTTGGAAAATGTCATTTAGGAGGTTTCAACAATTCTCCTAAACCTAGACTGTAAGTGCCATGCTTGAATTTTTTTTGGATGCGTGCCCAACAATAAATGATCCACAATGATCTGAGGACAGCACTCCCATCCAAGAACTTAATCAGATTAATGATGTATTTGTTTTATAAAAATGAAGTACATTAAGCCTGAGAATACCTAATTTACATACTAAATGGTTGCTAGGGACCAGAAATACTAGTGGTTTTTATAAAACTGAGGTTTCAAAATTATCTATTGTCTTGAAATCCGTTAGTAAATAGCAGCGAAATGCAAAATAATAAACAAATGTTAATTACTAGTATTTATGTATGTAAATTCATTAGATTTTGTGTAGTTGTTCAAAAGAAACTAACGATGCTCATATTCCAAAACATACGTGCCCCAGAGATACCATGATGCTATTATATGAAGTAAGAAGAACAGCAAACTATGTTTTCTAATTCATTTGACCTCAAATCATGCTTCACATTCCACTCTAATATTTTCATTTGGGGGTCCAGTTTAATATATGCAAATATAAACAGTAAATTAACAGGCTATGTTTCTGCCATTTTTGTTGGTAACCTATTAACAATCTTCATCTAAAAAGGGAAGAGCTTTCACAAAACAGCTGAATTTCACCAACCCCTTTAATAAGGAGAATTCATATTTCTTAATGTTCTCTTTTGGATTTCCTTACACACACACACACACACACACACACACACACACACACACACACACACGTTTATTGATTTAGGACAGGGACACTACCGTGCTAAGGACACAGCCTGGATACAGATATTTACAATACAAGTTGTTGCAATTTGGTATAAACAAAGAACTCTGGAAACAAAGAGAAGCCAACCACCAACTCAGCAGGGGAACAGAGATAAGCCTCAGAGAGAAAGCAACAGTTTAGGACTCCTCTCCCCTGAGATGGTGGCAGAAAGAGTGGAGAATTGGGAGGGCTACAAAATCTAGATGTTTACAGATATCTACATCCTTCTCTGACTTAAAAGAAGGGGAGAAGGATGCAAGTGTCACTAGATTTATTTAAATCTAGTGAGATTTACAAAAGTTGGGTTTACCTTGAATTAGATAGAGTACTTTTATACAGAAGCTTAATTTTAACAACCTGGATTTGTATTCAATAACTATGTAAGACAGGAAATTTAAAAAACTGAATTTAAAAACAACATGAAAATTTTCCTTCATTAACATGAAATTTGAAAATTTAAAATATAATAAACTTTTTTTATAAATTTATATATAGATCTTAAAAATAAATGATGGAAAAGCATTTCTTGAATATCTTCATACAACCTGGAATGAAATCTAGTAATGACAAACAGATAATTAAGCCAGGAATTTTTTAACTTCAAAAAAAATTGAGAGGGGCTGGCGAAATAGCTCAACATACTAAAGCACCTGCTTAGGCAGGCTTAGGCAAGTGCAGGGACCTCAGTTTGATTCCTAGCACCACATGCACCAGCTCCACCCCCAGGGCAAGCTGAGCCAGCCACAGAGTCCGGGCATAGTGGCATAAACCTGTAGTCAGTCCCAGCACTGGGGAGGTGAAAACAGGAGGATCACTATGAGTTCAAGCTGCACAGTGAGACTATAACACCCAAAATACAGTTTTTTAAAAATTTGAGAAATGCATGTATGTGAATTAAAATATCACATTGTACCCTCATAAAAGTGATATGTGTTAACTGAATCTGTCAAAATAATATGTTTGATGTGTCAATAATAATGCAACACTGGGCATGGTGGCACACACCTATAGTCCCAACACTCTGGAGGCAGAAGCAGGAGGATACTTGCAATTTCAAAATGAACCTGGGCTACAAAGTGAGCTTAACACCAACCTAAACTGCAGAGATTTTTTTTTTTTTAAGATTTATTTATTTGGTACAGGGTCTTGCTACACAGTACAGACGCAAAGTGATCTTACTGTCTCGGCCTCCCTAGCACTAGGATTAGAGGCCTGCACCACCATGGCCCATTCTGGGGCTGACACGACAAGCAGTACCGGAGATCGAACCCAGGTCCTTGAGCTTGCCAGGTGGGCACTTAACACTGCTGAGCTATCTCCCAGGCCCTTATTTTAATTTTGTTTTTAAAGTCTCAAGACATACTACTTATAGTATTATCTACCTATGCAGCCCCTCCTCACTACCTTAGATAATTCATTCAATGAAGTAGATTCACAAATAATGTTGATTTATTAAAGCTTTATCTTTTATGTATGTACTTTATTCTTCATTTTGTATCTGTTCCCATCTTAAATAAAAGCAATATATTTATATAAATTTACAGAAAGAAAGCAGGACACTACTCTTAAGGACCTTACAACAAATTTCACAAAACAAAAATTCATGAAAAGAGCTATGGAAAATTTTAACAAGGGTAATCTTGTAAGCTGCATTGTGTACACAAATGACAGAGTTCCATGTGTACCATAATCTCTTTTTTTAAGGATGACAGTCTGTGAAATCATAGAGATAAGCACATCTAACCCTGGGATGAGGCACAGACTGGGCTTAACATTTCCTGGTAAGACTTCCGGTAGGGAATGAAAATCACACATGTCAAAGGGGAAGCTGGAGCACAGCTAGGGAGCTGATGACTTGGGGCAACAAGGAAAGTGAGGCAGCTGGCGAGAGAACTATGCATCTTATCTCCAATCCAAGTATTACTTTGGAAAGACATCAAACTTCAGCCAAAACGTCCTAAGCTGTGTTACTATTAAACGACAATTTGTTACTTTTAGAAGCAACAAATTCCTACAGAAGAGTAAACCCATTGCTAAGCCATCTGTTATTTGCAGTACTTATAATAAACCCAACAGACGGGTGCACCCCTGTGCTTCCCACAAACAGATGGTTTTTTAAAAATCTAAAATAACCTATCAATGGAGAAGTCAACTAACAACTCCCTCAGAAAAAATCTTCGCAACCACACAGCCCACAACTGAATACTTGGTTTCTTTTCATTCAGCACACACATAATAAAGATGGCAGGACAGCAACATCTTTTCTTCATGAAACACATGTAGCAACACAGGAGGATCATTTATCTGAACTGGTTAAACATCTTTTGTACCTGGAATGTTGATATATAACTAGTTGGCAGGCAGAAGCAGCACAGCAGATAAATAGCTCACGCACTTCATTTATTTTCAACACCACACACACACACACACACACACACACAGAGTTCACAGACACAGCACCACACAACTGAATGCATCTGTTCTGTAAAAGAACATAACAGTTCCCAGTGTAGTAAGATATTTGTTTCTAAGGCATTTCTTTTAAAGGTAAGAAAAACTAATCCTTTTGAATGAGATACCTAAAGACTTAGGTATCAATACCTAAAAGAATTTTGTAAGTGCTACTCAGAATACTTACAACAGCTATATGGAAGCATATTTTCAAAAGACAGTGAAATATTAAGTATTTATGCCACCCCAACCTGTTCATATGAAATTCTCTTTCTTCTTTCTTTCCTTTCTTTCTTTCTTTCCTTCCTTCCTTCCTTTCTTTCATACACGATCTCCATACACAGTTCAGACTTGTAGTGATCCCTCTCATCCTCCCCAGCACTGGGATTACAAGCATGGCATCCAGTACTGGGGATAGAACCCAGGTCTTTGCATTTGCCAGGCAGGCTATCTCCCCAGCCCAAAATTCACATTCTCAAAACTTTTTTTATCTTTAATGAATAGTTTGGGGTCACAAATTAATTATATGAAAATGTGTATGAAAAAGGCAAGAGGGGCTAGGGAGATGGCTCAGTAGAATAAACACTTCCATGGCAAGCGCAAGCACCTGAGTTCAATTCCTGGTTCCACCAAAAAAAAAAAAGGCGAGAAAGTGTTCTATTCATGCAAAATATAGTATTGTGAATTCTCAGAATGTCAAGTATTTCCACTTTTCTTATTAGAAACTTTTTGACTATGCAGTATCTTTTAGCATACAAGCCAATAAGAACACCAATATAACTAAATATTTCTCATGTCATTGACAACTGTATTTGTCTGTTTTTTTGAGACAAGGCCTTGCTATGCAGTGTAGACTGACCTTGAACTCACTATGTAGTCCAGGCCAACCTTGAAAGGCTGACCTTGAACTTTTGGTGATCCTACTGGCTTCTGATTACAATGTGTGCCACCACACCTAGCATTGAGAACTTTGATTCAAAAAAAGTATACTTAAAATTTATAAATTTAGGGCCAGCCAAGTAGCTCAGCAGATTAAAGGACCTGCAAGCAGGCATAGGGTCCAGGGGTTTGATTCCTGGGCCTGCCATGCCAGCCCCACCCCCAGGGAGCACTAACATGGCAATTGAGACTGGGCTTGGTAGTAAGTGCCTGTAATCCCATCTCTTGGGAGACTGTCAACAGGCGGATCACTATGAGTCTAATATAGTAGTGAGACCCTGAACACCATCTAGACCATTCCCTAAAAATAAAATAAATAAATTTATAAATTCAGTAAAACAATATTATCTATTATATTTATTAATATTTTAATTAATCTTTCTTAACTTACATTTTACTAGTAATGAATATCCAGCTTTTAGCTTATGCTAACCAATTTCTTAACAGTATTTAGAACTGATTTATGTAGACATCTGTATAGAAGGCGCTCCCTGGAAAAGACATAAATATATTTGAATGTATTTAAATGCCCCCAACTATTTTAAGTTGAACTAAAATTAATAAAATTATGTAAGCCACTGATGGAACAGCTCTAATGTGATTTAGAGAAAGATAAGTAAGATGTTAGATACCTCCTTACTTAGTGAGAGAGCAAGGAATACCCCTCCAAAGGTTAATGATTACTTTGCCACGCTTTAATACAGCTGACATTTACTGAGCACTTAGCATTTGCTTACTATTAAGCATTTTTCCAGGATTTAACTAATTTTAACAATAGCCACAAAAATTAACAGTAAGATCTTAGGAAAAGAATTAAATATTTCTAAGGAAGCACAAAATTGTTTTTTAAATCTACACATAAAGGGCAGTTAAAAGTCTCTAACCATAGCACTAATTTCAGAAATCCTGTTACAAAAGGAGCGTTAATATGTTAAAATTTACAGCAAATTTATTCCCTTAGTCCAAAGGACAACTTTATCTGACCACTTTCTACAGTGTTAAACAAAGTTTCAGAGAGCCATAAAATAATATACATCAGTAAATCATCATCTCCTGAGTCAAACATTGGAAAATAATGTCAAGAAGTTACCCTGTAATTACTTTGTGGCTCCTTGAAAAACCATTTGACCTAATCACTCTTCGACAGCTGCCAAGAGGGAAAATGTTCTATTTCTTCTCCCACCAGTCCCTTCCTCTGCGAGCCAGGGGCATCGCTTTTCAGCATTCGCTGATCTGCCAAATGTTTATGAGGGAAGTGCGTGGGGTGCCTTCCTAATCAGTGCTCGGGAGGCCTGTCAGGGGTTGAGAGTTTCCAATCAAAGCTGTGGATTCAAGAGAGTCACAGTCAGGGACAGGCAATGGGCTTATTATTACCAGTGTGCAAGGGGGGAAAACTACTCAGGTACAAGTGAAGAGCATCCGGTTTTATCTGAAACACTGGGACACCCCACCCGCTTCTATGACATTACGTTCCCACTTACAAGAGAAGCTCTCAGTATTCCCCACAACATAATACGTTGAATTTTTTCATTCACATATATGTGGGGGAAAAGGGTATCTTAAAATTTCACTCTTTTGTATAAACTAGGTAAAATGTTAAATCATCCTGAACAAAACTTAAAGAAAAAGTCTGTGATTTCTACCCAGGGTTTTGGGCTGAGGATCACAATTGGATTTTCTGCCTACATCTGAACTCCAAGAGGCTCGATCTGAAAGTGAGGCATATCCTTTTCACAGCTCATTGCCAAGATGTGAACATGGTACTTTACTTCTTCCTGAACACTTATTATTGAGCTGACATCTCAAACCTCCTTCCATGTCAGAGGTGTTTTCCATTTTAGTTCTCTCCTGGTTTTCATCTGGGTTTCCACCAGAAAAAAGGTATAATCTGGTAGCACAACAAGATAAGCCTAAAACCCTAGTACCTCAGGAACAGTGTATAAGAAAAGCTTCAGGGGAAAAATGTTTGCAAAACAATTCTACTGTAAGAAATTGAAACTTTATATTATATTACACTGAGAATTCCTGTGTTCTTATCGTGGATTTTTCATTTTTTTTCCATAAGTGACATGAGTTGGGCTTGTGACACAGCATAATTTGAAAAGTCTATTGCATCAATGAAAATATCACTGATGCAGTACCTTATAACTTTAGTAAAGTGGGAAAAATGAAGGTAAGAGAAAAAAGGCAGTAACGGAGCTAAATGCAATACTACAACAATTCTGGCAGGCTAATTTTCCCACTGACAGAGAAAAAGACAAGTCATTCACAGACTTTGGGACATAAAACTGAATTGGCAAGTGCCAGTAGTGTTAATGCTCTAAATTTATAAGCTCTTCTCCAGAAATTAACGAAAAATTAATTTATTCTATTTTTCAAATTAAGACAAATACCTGAAAGAGGAAAAAAGTATCACCTTACCAAAAAAGGTTTTTCATATTTTTATAGTATCTTCATGCAGAAAAAATATATATGGGGGGGCGAGGGAGATGGCTCAGCAGAATAAGCACTTGCCTGGTAAGTGCAAGGGCCTGAGTTCAATCCCTGGTTGTGGAAAAAAAAAAAAAAAATTATATATATATACTGAATGTATAGGGTAAAAAGATAACTCACTAAAAAAAAATAGCTAATTATGCTAACCTAAAGTCAATATCACTTTCATTTTTGTTCCCAACATCATCACTTGCATATTTATAAGAGAATTTTGCATTATTAAAAAGCATATCTACAAACTACTCTGTAACAGGCATTTTAAAGTAACTTTTTAATAATAATCTGCTATGATAATGACAATCTCACTTATAATAATCTTATTTACTTACAAGGTTAAAAGCCTTTACTTTCTTCAAATCTTGATTAATTTAACATTACAGCTTCGAATCTTTCCCTAATCTCATGTAATTTACCCTACTTAATTCCTTACTTCTGGACATGCTACATTTGCCACCCAATGAGTTATTTCACTGGTCATTTACTTTTAACAGTAAAGCCAAACTATTTGAAGGAAATAATCTCTCAGCAAATCCAACATAGGAGGAAAAAAGACTTATTTATCCAGCGTTTTGTGCCATGAATTGAAGCTTTATTCCAAAGAGTAAGCAATAAACAAAAACACCTCAGGGGCCTGGGAGGAGCAATGTAACCAATTACATTTAATTAAATCAAAGGATGGGAGCCCCAGGGTTGAATGAGCTGAAGAACAAATTTGCATTAACACCTAGTAGCCAAACAAGTAGCTCCAGCTCTAGTCTGCGAGTACAATTGTTGCCATCTATTCTCTGCACTGAAGGGGGGCCATTAGCTAAATTCTTCGGCATTGTTTGTCCACTGATGAGAGGCTGCCTTCTCAACATTTCACTCCATCACACATGAAAATTGCCTACTAAAATAAACAGCTTCCTCTGAAAGCTCAGAAACAAACATTATTACCTGACTCCAGTTTGCAATTTGGTGAAAACTCTTCAGGGCTGCTAAAGGAGAGAAAAAGAAAATGAATGGTGTAATTCCAGGCCCTAACTACGTCTGATGGAGATCATGCATTTGTGCAGATACTCTGGCAACATCAGAGGCAAGGCCACGGGTTATGCCTCAACTACAGCACAAGCTCCTGTTCAGAGACTGAGCACTTTAACTTGGTCCTAGATCGTGAAGAACTTAAACATCCAACACATCACAATTCCCTTCTCCCATACTCTGTCTTTATTCTCTCTGGTAACTATTTTTATTATATAGAGAATTCTGTCTTCATATGTTTATGCATATCTATCACACACACATACATAGGTATCCCACATGATATCTACTGAAAACACAATTTGGCCAGATCGTGACAAACTATGGTAAATTACCACTCTAACTTGAATAGGTTTGTCTTAAACATTCCTTTTCAGTCCAATTAAATTAGAACACTCAAAAGAACAACAAAATTTTGAAAGAATAACCCAAAAAGTCACTACTAGATCTACTCTGATAAATGATGGGATGTAATTATGATAAAATAATCCCAATAAGAGAGGCAGAGACACAGAGCTAGTTATGGCTATTTCAGATTTGAAATCTAAAAAGGCACCTAGAATAATATGCATACCTAAAAATACTAGTTTAAATTAACAATATATGATAATTCTCTATCCATAAGAGATTCTAAAAGGTTTTGTGGTTATTGTTGGTCTTGTAAAACCTCCTGAGTCACCAAGCGAACAAAGTCCACTCTGCTTCAAAGTGAACTTACAGGAGTCTGTCACAATTTATAGCTAGATGCCTCCGCCAAGCCTCATGAGCTAAAAGGTTGGAACTTTCCTAGATGACTGGATTTGGATTAAGGGGATTTATAGGTGGCTTTCCTGATGGAAAGCCTGTATTCTGTATCTGTTCCAAAGCCCCCAAATGGGGAGAGAAAACGCAGGAAAAGGCAAAAAAACCTCTTGCTCTGATGGTATCCAAGTTCAGATGGGCCACTACAGTTGAGCTCAGTAGCAAATTTTTCATCTTCCTATCTCCTGCTCCCATCTTCCCCACTCAAGGTGAGATAGAAAAATAGGAGAGTTGGGGCAGAAGGGATAGCTTGGTGGTCTAAACACCTACCTGGCAAGCACAAGGAACTGGGTTCGATCCCTACTACCACATGCAATAAATGACATTTATATCCTTTCCCCCCAAAAAAAAGTCAAAAAGATTTTCACATAAGAAGAAAGGATTTTTGCCTCTAAAAGGCAGCTAACATGAAAAAACAAAGTAATACTTGATTTTTGGCAGATAAAGGTCCAAAGTAACTATGTTTATCGGGATTTTTTGTTGCTGTTTTTTTTTTTGTTTTTTTTTTTTTTTTTTTTTTTTTTTTTTTTTTTTTTTTTTTTTTTGTTTTTTCTGATTAGGCTACAGCACAGGAGCTTGGGGATGTGGTTCACTGGTAGTAGAGACCTTGCCCTATCTGCACAAAGCCCTGGCTCTCCAGCACTACCACCAAAAACAAAACAAAAAAAAAAAGCTGGGTTTAGGCTACAGCCTGGAAGCAAATTTAGTAGAAAAGATGTATCTGTGCTACTGGCAACTATCTGTCTATATATCTATGTATCTATAAGTTATGTATCTATATCTATGTATCTGTCATGTTTCCTCAAAAATAAGAACTAGATATCAAAAATGCCAGCCCAAACCAACCTATCTTTGCCCCTCCTGCCATTTCAGAGTAGCCAGTGAGCAAGAGAATTGTATAATCTTTTGAATGACACTGACCATCACCATGGTAATGATTACAGCTGAAGTTTACTTTCCTTAGGTCTTATTTTCAGGGAAACAATACATATTTGTCTCTATTATCTATTATATCTAGATCTGTTCTGTATCTTAAATGTCACTCCTGGTCCCAGCTGGGGACACTTTTGGAAAGTAGTGAAAACTAAGAAGGCACACCCTAGTTGGAGGAAACGAGTGAGTCTTTAGGGGCGAGCCTGGTTGATGCCTTGTCTCTGCACAGGCCCTGAACAGACCCAGCCAATCATGCCTTAAAACCTCTGAAATCACGAGTCGAAATAAACCTTTCCCTCATTTAAGCTGTGGTGGATTAACTAAGGCTCAGAACAGCCAGCTGAACCGAGTCAGTGGGGCTTCGGGTGTGGAAGGCTCACCTGCGGACTGTTGCGGACTGTTGCGCAGAGCATCAAAGCGGAACTAGAAGGAAGCTGGCACCCTGCTGGAGAAGCTGGTCAGGCTGGTTGCTCTGATATGAACTCAGCTGTTCTCATTGTCAAAGAGCTCAAGTCAGATCTTCACTGTCACTGAGGATGGCTGCAGGTCTTTTTCAGGCACCTGTAGTCTCTACCTTGAGCGTTGCTTCTTGGCTCCAGTTCAGATCTCTCAGCCTGCTGGCACAGACTTTCTAGCTTCCACTGCTGACCTCTGGGCCTTCCCAGCACAGATCCTTGATATGACTTTCATGAGGCATTGCCATGAATTCTAGCTCTCCAGCTGGATTTGTGCAACATTTGCCATGGAATCCAGGCCCTCCGTGGGATTATCTGGGTCTCTAGCACATGGACAGATCTCTTGTACTCCCCTGCATTTGGTTTTTGGGATATTATAAAATAACCCTATAAACTATGCATCCTATATTAAATATCTTCCCTTGCAAACCCTGACTACAACATGGCATTTTATCAGACCAATAGAAAGCTAACACAGAAAGTTGGTACCAGGCTGGGATCACCACTGTGCCTAAAGCAACCATGTGACTGAAGCCTTTGCAACCAGTTTGCAGGAGTCTGAATGGAAAAGCAGGCTCAAGAAAGCTTAGGAAACTGTAAGCAGAGCTTAGGAAACCAGACTGCTGACAGGAAAAATAAGAAAGAGCAGAGACTAGCAAAGGCAGTGCTCATGAGGTATGGCATGGAATGACGACCGCTGGACTCAATTAGAGGCGATTCTAGTTATATTCCCACGAGTAAGTTTTCTATATTTTGCCCATTCATGGAGACTCTGCATGAGGCTCAATTTGAAGGTGACTGATTAGTTTAACTGACAGCACAGCATTAGGTATTAATGTCTGCTTTTACCCACTTTACAGGCAAAATCATAAGAAAAAATAGTAGAAAGATTTGAAAATCTTGCAGAATAGCTAGAAAAAAAAAAAAAAATACTTGTAAACTTGGAGCCAGTAAAGATGTATCTGTTAAGAGATGAAGACCATTAAAAAGCCAAATATAAGGGCCGGGGAGATAGCTCAGTAGAATAAGCACTTGCCTGGCAAGCGCAAGGTCCTGAGTTCACTCCCTGGTACTGCAAAAACAAAGAACAACAAAAGCCAAATATAGAAAAGTGCATCTTGGAGACTGGCAAGGCCCAACCTACCAGAGTTTCAAGGGTATAAAAGTGTGCACTCTTTTAGAAAATTCTGCCTGAAGAACAAAGCCTTAAGGCTGCCCTGCTTACACAGGGATGCCTAGCTAATGGATTCAGAGATCTGCTTCCTTAGTGTACCAGTTGAAACAGTGTGGCAACTTGAAGTTTAAAACAGGGTTTCTACTTTATAAACATGCTCATTCTGTGCAATAGAACATGAACATAGTGTAGTTCTACATCCCCTTCCTAGGGCGTGGTGGGCCCTCTCTAGAGTGACTCGGCACAAAAAGGATATAAAAGGGAGTTGAGTTGAGGAAGGATTCTGTGTGCCACTTCCTTGGAGGAGCTCTGGTCTGCAGTCAGCATGGAGAGACAAGAAGCCACAGCTGCATCTCCTCCCTTCACTGTTTTCCCCTGCCATAATCTGCTGTCCTCTGCAAAGTGCTACTCTGCCTTGGAGTCCACCAAGTATAGACTAAAGTACAGACTAAGACCTCCACTGTGAGCTAATTGAGCTAAATAAAACCTTTTCTTTCTTAATTCTGGGTGTCAGGTATTTCGTCCCAGCAACGCATAAAAAAGTAAAAGAGACACTTGCTATCCAGCCACTCAGAGGTCACTGCAACTGTGGTCCAACAGAACCTGGCTACCCAGCCTGCAGCTGACAGCAGACCTTGCAATTGGCCCCCTGGTGGTGGTTTTCCAGGCATGAAGAATTCAAGAGTTACGAGTCACAAAGACTTTCACCATGTTTCTAAGGAAGACCTGAGGGGACAGCTATCTGACTAATCTCTGTAAGCAGTCCCGGAGAGAGTAACATGATGTGAGAGTGGAACCAAAGCTATCATGGAGACCTCAGGCAATTAGAGATGCCTAATGGAGCCTCTACAGGCAGGGAGCAAAGTCAGCTCCTGCGTGAGAGATACTGTGTGAGCAGCAGTCAGCAAGGCCCCAAGGGAGAGCTGCCTAATCCTTTGGGCCGCACAACCACCCACCATGTGCCCTGGACTCCAGACTTGGAGTTATGAGATTTACTGTTTGCCCTGCTGGATTTCAATCTTGCTTTGGTCTGTTCCTTCCTTGATATGTACTCTAATCAAGTAACACTGCATTACTATATAAATAAAGGATACTTATATTTCAAATTATTAAGTGAACTAAGAAGAGTCTTGATATCTGAACACATGCACATGATTATTTGGCCCCACACAGAAGTTTGCTATTAGGATAATTCTATTAAAAATCAGAATAACCAAGTAGAAGAAATATCAATTCTCTTGAGGAATGCTAAAAAAAAGAATTTTTATGGTACTTCCATTATTATTGCACTTTGCAGATATACAGGAAAGGAAAGAAGCTGAGACAGAAGGTAGAAGGTACATTTATTTGGCACTCCACAGCACACCGATTCTGATTTCACTTTACAGCGAAAAAAGTAAACCCCACAGGCTGATAACCCAGGGAATGTACTGCTCCTATGTATTCTTTCATCAAAAAGCAGCTCACCTCATACAAGGCTAAATTGAAGATTCCATTACAGTGTCAGCTGGGAGACAATAACATTGTGAGGACAAAATACTGACCTATAAGATAAAATTCATCCTTCAAATCAAGCATCGATATGTGGCACTCATTTTTTCCATAGTCAACATACACAATCCTGGGAACAAAGGGATAGAAGTGAGAGTGGCCTCCCACAATATGTCCCCCCCAAACTCTGAAGACTAAAATGTGTACCAGGTACCTTAGAACTCTCTAGATAGTCAACTGAATAGTCCAATCAGGGACTTTCAGTCTTGAAAGAAGAGGTGAAAATGAAGGTGCAGGTGACTAATCGCAGCAGTCCCACCCATAACACCCCAAATTGGTGAGGACAGCAGCGCTGTTCACCGCAGAGCAGCACCCTAATGACCGTGTTCCTGCAGAGGGGTCTGGGCAGGGTTTCCCAGGGGCAGCCTTCCTTGGGTCCTGTTCCTTTCCCAAGTCCACTTTCTAGCCTTCTCCAGATTCTGGGAGTTTCAATAAATTTAATTTCTACTCTATTTAACATCAGTTTGTATTATTTTGTGACCATAATTTTGACAGAGTAAAAATGGTGAAAGGATTTCTAAATCTTCAAAACATTCTTATCCATTGTTGTTCTAAAAATCTGTGATATTCTTGGGCCAGCAAGACAGCTCAGGGGACTAAGAGCCTGCTTAGGCAAGCACAGGGACTTGGGTTTTATCCCCAATACCGCACGCTGTGTCCAGTGTGCTGAGCCAGCCACTGCGTCTGGCTGTGAGAATGCACACCTGTAACCCCAAGCACTGGGGAAGCTGAAAACAGGATCACTATGAGTCCCAGCTGGATAGTGAGACACTAATAAATACATAAATTAAAAGAAAAAAAAATGTCATGTTCAAGTTTTCTTTTGATTTAGCAAAAAAAGACAAGGGGCTGGGAGATGACTCAGTGGAATAAGCACTTCCCTGGCAAGCACAAGGGCCTAAGTTCAATCCCTAGTTCCAAAAAAAAAGAAAGAAAGAAAATCGTTTTAAAACCAAGAAAATTAAATATTTTACCTTAAATAATTAGGAAATCCACAAGTCTGTTGTGAAAATTAAAGTAGCAAATATTAACTATACAAAGAAGAATCATTTTTTTTCACCCACCTTTAACATCCTTCATCTGTTGCAATTATTTTAATCATTTTATACTGCTATGTCATCTTCTCATTTATTTTAGGGATGCATTACTGAAAAACTTGGAGATATGTTTATTCAAGGCTAACTGCACTTTCTAGACAGGAATTCTTAGCTAAGAGTACACCTTCATTTTGTAACTTCAAATTTTATATTGAAGTTTTTATTTTTCAAAGAAAGTCCACAGATACACCAATCAAATGTTTTCATTATCTTTATATTGTCCAAAATTTTTAGCTTTTTAAATTAAAAAAGAGGGCTGGCAAGATAGCTCAGCGGTCTAGAGCGCCTCCCAGGGACCGCGGTTCGAGCCCCAGCACCACATGCCATGCCAGCCCCTCCCCGCAGGGCCGGCTGAGCTCACGCCCCACCCCCGCGAAAAAAGAATCCGTGATGTGTAGCGAGACACTGTAATAAATAAAGGAATTTAAAAAAAAAAAATTAAAAAAGAAAAACTTTCAAGCAAACTGCTTAAAAGAACTGTACAATAGAATATTCTAAACCATTCTGAAGAAGTATCTGTTGGACATCTACATGGCTCCTATTCTATTTCCTATGATTTCCC
>PVKA01000081.1:0-25266 GCA_004027165.1 Ctenomys sociabilis
TTATATTTACAGGTTTTTATACAGCTGAATTATATCAAAGATTGAATAATTATTTACCTAGTGGATGACCATAGCACTAAAAGCCGACATAATATCCTTTCCAACCACCATTAGTGCAGATCTTGCCTCTCATAGAATTATGTAGAAGCACAGCGTTATCTATCCCAACTGTACTGTCTATACACACACATGATGATTTCTTCTTTCTACAACCCTTCCTTTGTCTACACCTGTCAAAAGTGGGCACTCTGTGAGCTCCAAATTTTATATACTAATTATTACATGATGATATCTGTACAGAAATATCAGAATTGTTTTATTTTTTATTTTTAGTATCTGTTACAGGCTCTCACTATGCAGCTTGGACTCATAGTGACCCTCTTGTTTTCAGCCTCCAGAGAGCTGGGGTTACAGACATGTGCCACCACTCCCAGGCTCAGTCCCCACCTCAGCCCACTCGGGTATAGGGGCTGGATGGCACGTGGAGCCGGGAATTGAATCCTGCTCCCTGTGTTTGCATAGCAGGTGCATAGTCTGCTGAGCTATCCCACCTCCTGCCCTAAGAATCTTTAATCTAACCCCAATAAATGTATATTGATGTCATAGTTGTTGCAAAAGATAGTTGAGGGTGTCAAGGGACACTTAGCTTATTTCAAAACACCTACTTATGGACCAATAACTACGACTCTATTCCTCAGTTATAACTGTTTGTTTCTTAAATAACTTGATATTCAGCAAGTGGAAATTGAGTTGAGAAAAGTACCAAGATTGACAAGACCTTGAGGAAAGATAAGAAGTCATGAAAAGAAGGATCAGGGAGATAGCTCAGTAGAATAAGCACTTCCCTGGCAAGTGCAAGGGCCTGAGTTCAATCCCGTTTCACCAAAAAAAAAAAAAAAAAAAAAAAAGTCCAAATGCGAAGAGCTACACAGCTGATCAGCCAATAATATTCAATAAAAGAACAAGTATTTTTGTTACCAGAAAAAGAAAAATGTCAGTCCACATTCTTACCTCTCAGTTATTAGTGGGATCTTGTGGGCTATTTGCACTTGATGGTAGGGCACAAGTATTTGACAGGCATGTGTGTTCAGTGTTTGTGTGTATGTGTGTGTGTGTGTGTGTGTGTGTGTAGGTGCTATGTAATCAAACTCAGAACATGTGAAGTTTCACAAGTACTAATATTGGTTATGAACAAGTGTCAGATGACAGGGAATCATTCTAAGGTACAAATTACCAATTTAGGTTTTGAGATCTTACACAACAGTAAGAAAAATAATCCACTAAATGATGGCACAATTATTTCTTTAAAAGGAATGTGCATTTTGCATTCTTGGTGGCAGGCCCAGTGGATGGCCTTTGCATTCTGCTGACGGCGCAGGCAGCCAGGGGCAGTGTGGTTATGCTGAGGTTAGTCAGTGGACAATGATATCTTAGGCTGCCAGATGCAAATGCAGGGAGTAATCAGATATAGAGACCGAGACCACAAATCAAGTGCCTCATTGACGCATTTATGAGCTCTGCAAAGGAAGAAAGTTCTTATCTGCTTGCTCCTCCTCCCACATTTTTTTTTTCAGAACCAAAGATTGAACTTAGGCCCTTGCACTTGCCAGGGAGGTGCTTATTCCACTGAACCATCTTCCACACCCCACTTTTTTTTCTGAGGGGTTTTTCTTTTCTTTTTGACCATTTTCCCCCCTCTGAGAGGGAAAGCAAGGGCTCAGGACTGGCAAAATAGCTCAGCAGATTAAAGTGCCTGCAAACAGGCACAGGGACAGGGGGTTCAATCTCTGCTCAGACAGCTACTGAAACTGGGCATGTTGGCACATGCCTGTAATCCCAGCTCTTGGGAGGCTATAAGCAGGAGGATCACTACAATCTAGTAGTGAGATTCTGTGTAGACCCTTCCCTAAAATAAATAAATAAATAAATAAATAAATAAATAAATAAATAAATAAATAGAATTCATTTTTCTCTTCTCCCTAGAGTAAAACAGTGGGGGTAGCTGACTCTCCATTACCCTTAAATGTTTCTCACCACAGTTAATAGAAACACATTGCAATTTAATCAACATTAAAACTGAAAATTCTACACAACTCATATGCATGAAGTAGAGCTGAAATATTTTTGACAGTGCCCAATCTATATGAGAATCTGAAATTAAAAATCACCTAAATGCTGAGGTGAATATTTGAAAGGTGTAAAAGCATAAAAGGGAATTCTTAAAAAATCCTAAAAGGAAATGGGGAAAGGACTGCTCTGCTCAATTTGCAAGTTGATAAGAAATTCATCCTTCTGAAACTGCCAACTCTCCTTCCTTCTTCTCTGTCCTCTCTCCCTGCCACACTCCCTCTCCTCCTCCATTCCCTCTTCCCTTTCTCTCCGTATTAATTAATCATCATCCAACATTTGTCTAATATGTTACTCATGAGTCACTTCGTAGTATCCTTCAGACAAATATATTAATAATAATCAAGTCTTAAATTTGAGGAGCTGAGTCTGAAAGGGTCATTTTTGCAAACATACATGACTATTTCAAACAGAAGGATGAACTAATTGAACTATGTTTAGATGCCATGACATCACTGCCTGTTTCTTTTGCTCGCCTGTGTTTTTATGCTTCTGATCAAACTGTTCAACAGAAAATTCTTTCATAGCCTTTTGCCTCTGGCTAATATAATCACTGTTGAGTCCAAGGAAGGGTCTGGAAATGCTCAATTATCTTACTGGACCAGAGATAAAGATGTTTGTCTGAGAAAACGAGAATGTGAGTGTGCCTGGTGTAGAAACATGAGATGATGCCTTCAGTTCTTGCTTGTCTCCTATGACAATGAATTCATCTCCAAGTAGCCAGGGTGTACATCTGCACAACACTTCTACACAGTGGCCAGCACTGTCTAGCAAAGGCACAACGGTGTCCAACCGAAGGCAGTGAGTCATAGTGACTCTGACACTTTATAGCTCTTTGTTTCCACAATATGCCAAATTGTTATGGTAATATGAATATGAATCTTGCATATTTATTTTTTGCAATTTTTTGTAGACAAATTTTTGTAAAATGATTAGGTCAGCAGCTGTCACATGAAATGCTTTTTTGTGTCTGTGTTAGTGTAAAGCAGGTCAAAGACCATTCTCCTGAATCCATTTGAAGCAGTCTGTAGTCTTTGTTGGACTGCATTTTGTCCTCACTGAAGGTGGGATACATTACGGACTCTGAAGGGCAAATGCTACCTGAGCTGCCTAGAAGGGCCAGCTGCGATGATCTCCACCACGTTGCATTGGGCAGGACCCATCAGGGAAGTGTGAGACTGCGCCACAGAGTCAGCATCTGGTCTGGCTGCCTGCGTGTCACAGGAAGCAGTCAGTATACTCCAGCCCTTAGAGGGAAACTGAGTGCACAGAGTGGGAGTGTGGCACAAGAAGAATATTTAGCAGTGAACATGGACTCTGTCCTTATTTTATCCATTTGAGAATAGCATTCATGAAGAACGATGATAAGCAGGAGGAGGAAGAAAAGGAAGAAGAGAAACAAAGAATGCCACATGCAACACATTATTTTAATTTATAGGGCCAGGGAGATGGCTCAGTGGAATAAGCGCTTCCCTGGCAAGCGCAAGGGCATGAGTTCAATCCCCGGTTCCGTCAAAAAAAAAAAAAAAAAGATATTTTATATTTATTTATTTATTTTATATTTTAAGGAAGGATCTACAGGGTGTTCAGAGTCTCACTACTATATCTGACTCATAGTGATCTGCCTGTTTACAGCCTCCCAAGAGCTGGAATTACAGACACACACCACCACGCCCAGTCTCAATTGACAGCTCAGTGTGCCCTGGGCTCAGGTCAGGCACAGCAGGCCCAGGGATCGAACCCCCAGGCTCTGTGCCTCATTGCAAGTGTTTTAATCCACCCAGCTATTTGGCTGGCCCGAGTCATTGTTGTTTTAAAGCTATATTTTGCCTCACTTACCTGAACTATTATTTTCCTATATCAATTGCCTCCGTTTATAGAGAAGTGATTTAGATACAGAAATAGTCACAAAGACACAAAATCTTTTTAAAATCTGAAAATAACAAATAAAAGTCATTGTAGACATCACATGAATTTTTTTTAAATCTTGGTTTATGAAGAAGATAATTTAATACTATAAATGTAGGACAAGGAACCCATATAGAATTCTTTGAAGAACTTACAGGGAATGAACCATCCCACAGGCTTTCAGTGAAGCAAATCTAATTGTTTATTGAAATGATAGAAAAATAATGAATACAGTCATAATTCAGAACAATGATAATAAAGTCATGGAAAATAAGCAGCCTGAGACAGTAGCTAATAAATAATATCATGCCAACTTCATAATAGTAGAAAAATTAACAAGATAATAAATACAGAATGAGCATAGTAAATAATACATGCAGTTTATCTATTTTAGGAAGTAATTTAAGGTTCCTCAGGCATACTTTTATTTTAATTTATTATTGGAGCAAGTGATTAGTTTCTATCTTATTGATTCCTAGTTTGTGTGAAACGTACTGAACTTGAATGAAAGAGAAAGGTGACAAGCTGATCCGCAATGCATTGGTGACCAGCATGTTGTCTTGGTGGATAGGGATCATGTTTTTATGGAACTTTTATGGATCTTGGTGTACAACAAGAACAAGAATTAGTTCGGCTCCTTCTTGGCATTTATGAGCTATGTTAAGGTGATGATGTAGTGTTTGAGAGGAGCTTCTACTGGCTTAACTTTGGGGTCCCTGCGGTGGGTTGTGGCCCTCACGTGTGGACGTGATCAGGTGGTCATGAAAGGTTGGCTTTGGATTTCTGTCTGCCCTCCTCTCCCCTCTGGTATTGGTCTCTGCCACTGAACGCTACACATTGTTCCACCACAACCTTCCACCATGGGGCTTCTTCCACAAACCCTCCAGTCCGTAAATACGAGGGGCTGTATCCTCAAAATTTTATGAATCTTTAATTTCTTTTACTAATTTTTTATAGTTTTCAGTATATAAACCCTGAACATCTTTTTATGGGGCTGTTACTAAATATATTACTACTTTCATTTTATTATAAATGGAATTGTTTTTCCATTTACATACAGCAATATTCATTTAGTATTGATATGCAGATATGAGTATAACTCATCTCACTGAAAGTGTATTAAGTAGAAATCCATATATAACTCTTAATATCACTTAATTTAAATAGTATAATTAACACACAGCCTTTACAATATGTCTGGCATTTCTCAGTATGTCACCTGTTTATAAGCAGGAGACACCATTTGACAAGGAGATTAATCATCTTTTTTATTTAAACAATAATGACTATAACACTATATTTTCCTGTAAATCTCAGGAGAGCAACTAGAGTTTAAAGCAAATTTGTTCTTTTACTCTCTGGATGGTCTTTCCTGTGAGGTCCATTTTCATGATAATTGTGCTGGCTCCTTTTCTCTTTGCTAGTTTGTGAGGCAAGGGTGTAAATCCGAACCTCTGGCTGTGTGTAGGGATTATTGACCTTCAGTAACTAGAGATCTGGGACCTTCCTCGGGAAGCCACCAACTCCATGCAATCAGACCCAGAGGAGGGTATATACGCTGACCACAGTGACAATAGGAATCTACCAGGGGAAAAGCACATGAGCTAATCTTAATAAATCATCCTTTTGGTGGGGCCCCATATCTTCAATATCTGCTTTGTTTGTATCCATAAATTCGAAATGTGTGGGTTAACGTTTTAGTAACGTTCTCCTTGGGAAAGGAGAACGATTGTAAGGGGAAGAGAATAAGATGGGACCTTTTCTATCCCTCAGTGCTATGGCCTGTGTAGCTCCCTCATGCGTCGAAGCCCTCATTCCAATCCTTCCATGCTGTCAGTGTCTCTATGCAGAAGCCTGAGTTTTCACCTCTTTGGGTAACCTGTCAGATTTCATGCACTCCATGTGTTTTTCGTACTTTTCACAATAACTTAGAGCCCCTATTCTCTTGCCTTTCATTCATTCCATCTTAGCAGTCTTTTTTTATTTCACAGTTCTTTAATTTATTTCTCCTCTTATGCTTGCATGATTATTAGCATATGTTCACGACACATAAAGTATAGACTTACTGATGAAAATCAATACACAAAGACATCTCATCTCAATTATCATATCTTAATCTTTGTACTTTCCCTTCTTTCCTTTTCCTGCCATCTACCCCTGGGATCAGTAGATCTTTATTGTCTCTCAGCTCAGTGATGCTGGAAAAGGACTTAGATATTAATTCATATAATCCATCCACCACAATGAAATTCAAGAACACCAGGTATTTAAACTAATTTATTTCATGAAAAAATCACTATGCATGGTATAGAATTAATATTTAATAAAATGTTATTGCATACAATCAAGGGGAATTATTTTTTAATTTGAAAAATAATCTAAAAACAATGAGAAGGTGCAGAATTTCAAAACAAGAAGATGGTAAATTAACAATGGTATTGTGTTGCATGCTGTTGTCTTCAAAGTACTTGTTCAGATTACCAGGGAGTCACGTAAAACTGATTACACAATATAATCACTCAGTATTTCTGGTCAATAAATCAATAGAAATGAGTAATAAAATTATCTTAATATCTATCTATCTATCTATCTATATACATATAATATAGATATAGATATTACTCAACAAGTAAGTATAGATAGATAGACAGATAGATAATACTCAACAATAAGTACATATATATGGACATATGTATATATATATATAGATAGATATGTATATCTATATTCATATCTATCTCTATCTCTCTTTCTCTCTCTCTCTCTTTCACCTTTCCCCTATCCCAGTTGCTCTTTCTTTTTGAACAGTTACTTTCCCTCCCACAATATCTATTATACCTTTTCGATCTCCTTTAGTCTTTCAGTTTCCTGTAGAAGGGAGACAATAGGATGTTTACAAATTCACCTGTATAGAGTGGAATTAAATTTGACATAGTTTAGAGAATGACAGCCAATATAACTAAGTACAATTAGGCACAATTTTTGCAAAATGACTTATAAAAAAATAGAAGTATATCTTTTCTAGTATTACTAAGTTAACGGCTAACTGGGGGGGGACCCCACTGGAAATAAAGAGCATCATCCCCGGGTCGACTCCCCTGATATGATGGCTCCATGCTTGCTATGGGCTGCTCACATTCCTTTTCGGAGGTAAATCTCCCTTTTACATGTTACAACCCAGACATTGAAATAATTTGAATGCTCCTCTTGTATTCCTTCAATGACACTGTAACTTTGAGAGAGTGACTCTGCATATGATGTAACTCATCTTAGTCCACATATGATATTTCCATCCACTCTTTGGACTAAACATCAATTCTAGAAAAGCCATAGGCTAAACACCATGAGCCCACAACACACTTAACTTCTGGATAACATCGTAAAGGACAATTGCCTCATCTCTATATCTTTCACCCATTAAATGCAATAAGAATAAGAAATTGACATCTATTATTACAATACCTTAGTACTTGAGGGTGTATTTGTTGCTAGTATTCCACTGGTTATCAAATATAAACAGATACGATGTCATTACTACGTTCCTAATAGGAAGTTAATAAGAACTTGTTTTAAGATGCGTTTGTATTAGATGTGATCCTGGGACCAGCCAGATAGCCCAGTGGACTAAAGTGCCTGCTTAGGCAAAGCACGGCATCACACTCCAATGCTGGGCACCACATACCACTGAACCAGCCAGAGTCCGGCGTGGTGGGGCACAGCTGTAATCCCGGTACTGGGGAGGCTGAAAGCAGGAGGACTGCCACAAGTCCAAGCTGCATGGTGAAACTGTGTGACAACCATATATATATAAATATAATATCATTTCTTTATCATTTTTAGTGGGGAAGCCTATAAAGGAAAAATTAATTAATTAATTAATTATTTTTTAAATTTGTTCGGTACATGGTCTCACTTCGCAGCTCAGACTCATAGTGTTCCTCCTGTCTCAGCCTCCCCAGCACTGGCATTACAACATGTGTCGTCATGCCCATGGGTTCCAAGGCCAGCATGGCATACGGTACTAAGAATCAAATCCAGGTCCTTGTGCTGGCCAGAAAGCACCGAGCTATCTCCCTAGGCCTAAAGGAAACCATTTTGATCAAAAGATTTAAAAGTGGGCTTTTCTGTTAATTTTCAGTCTCAGAACTATATAGAGGAAGCTTGTTCTTCAGCACTTGAATTTAGTAATTTTTACTCAGAATTGTGCAGTGCTTTGAGTCTGTGATTATCTTAGCTGAATGTCAGAGAAGTTAGAAGACAGGCTGTTATTACCGTAACTTTGTAGATCAGTTCTTATTAAAATAAGAAAACATATGTTAGTTGTATTTCATCCTATCTGTTTATTTTTTAAAACATGAAACAGTAATTGTGTTTCATCTTGAAAAGGATGGTAAATTTGAGCAATATAAACTGTTAACCATATGTTACCCAGCACGAGTCTAATAGGAAGAATATGTGCATCACAGATCAGACTTCCATGTTACGTGGAAGAAGTTGTCATCAACTTATACGCCATGTGACCACATTTCTAAGTAGTCTAAATAACTACTTCAGATGTGAATGTAGAGAGATTAATGCATGCTTCCATTTATTTAGTTTTCTAAATGGAAAGATACATAATTTTTTTCAATTCTTGACTGCTTAGAAAATGGAGAATTCTCTATTGTACTAGTTAGTATGTATTGAGTTTAAGTAACAAATAAACTTGAGTTCAAATATCTAAACAAAATGGGTGCTGGATTTATTTTTCTCACATAATGAGAAGTATGTATCTTATTTTTGCTAGAATTGTTTGGGTGCTCAAAATTACCCATGTTTACATTTGTAATTTTCCAATGACCAGCACAGTCAAGAGATGTTTGTTACAAATCCAGACCTCATGTCTCTGTTATTAGTGTAAGAAAAAGGAGAAGGTAGAAGGGAAGGAGGAGGAAGAGGAGGAGAAGGTGAATAAGGAGGAGGAGGAGAAGAAGAGAGATAAAATCAGTTGAAGCTATCTTTATTATGGGGAAATCCAAACCATCACCAAGAATTCATCGCTGTAATTCAATACATTTCTCTTTGCCTAGAAATACTTTTAACAGTCACTCTTAACTCAAAGAAAGCATGGGAATTAAAATTTATACAAGTGATGATAAAGAGGGAAAGACAAAAATTGAATGTTCAGTTAGGTGATCTCCTTGTAGATGTCCCAAAACTGATAAATAATGATAATTAAACACAGATGCTTTACTGAGAAAGAACTGATTTGAAGGTTCTGGATATGAACTTAGCCAGTTACATTTTTCTGGTTGATGGTCCCACTCGTGCTTCTGATTGGACCTTTGCTAAGGAATATGAATGGGACATCTGCTTTAGTGGTAACAGTCATATTCAAATTCTAAAGGGGCCTTGCCAGTTAGCTCAGTTGTTTAAGTTCCTACCTGGGCAAACCCAGTCAGGCTTGCAGGATCACCGTCTAATTCCCCAGCTCCATATGCCACACCATATCAGCACTTAAGGCAGCCTGACCTAGCCAAAAACAAAAAATCTTTCTTAATTAAAAAAATAAAAAGAGGTAGGCCAAATAGCTTACCAGATTAAAGGGCCAGGGTTCTATCCCTACCTTGCCGACCCCACACCTGGGGCATGCTGATGTGGCAATTGAGACTGGGCATGGTGGTGCATGCCTGTAATCCCCGCACTTAGGAGGCTATAAACAGGGGGATCACTATGAGTCTGATCAAGTAGTGAGACCCTGAACACCCTCTAGCTGTAGACCATATATATGCATATATATATATTATTATATATATATATATAATTCTAGTACTAAAAATCTGAGAAACTAATTTGAAGACAATAGTAGGCAA
Organism: Ctenomys sociabilis; assembly: GCA_004027165.1. Classification (NCBI taxonomy): domain Eukaryota; kingdom Metazoa; phylum Chordata; class Mammalia; order Rodentia; family Ctenomyidae; genus Ctenomys; species Ctenomys sociabilis. The sequence continues at coordinate 9,888 of PVKA01000081.1, forward strand.
TATAATAAGCACTGTTGAATTCCTATTATTTGATTTAGTGAAATTTTGCACTGTTTCTAATGCTTTTTATTTATTTATTTATTTATTTTTGCATGTTTTCTTTTTAAGTATCAGAATTGTAAGGGCAGGGCAAGATTTTGCAGCTCAGTGGCAAAAAGCTGCTTGCAGGCTCAAGGTCCTGAGTTTGAATTGGAACAACAACAACAAAAAAAATGTAATAGCAATGGCTGGAGCTCACTGCAGGTTGAAGGTGACCTGAGCCCCATCAGGCTATGACTGGCACCAGCAGCACCACACTGGCCTGTGACACGCTCGTGCTGTGGTCCTGGCTGCTGCTTACACTTCTTTTATTGCTGCCCATTGCCCCACGCTCAATTCTGTTGTCTTCTTAGAAAGTCTTTGAATCGCCATTGATGCAAATCCCTTTTCTGCTTCACATATCCAGAATACTGATATAGCCATTGACGTGTTGAGTGGGTGCATGCCAACATATTCAGAAAAAATAAAAACCAGATTCGTTAGTTGGAACTGTTAAAAATTAGAGACAATATTTGATGTCCACTGACTCTTAAGAAACAAGTGTCTGGTCAGTTCAGGGCATGCACCATGAAATGACAGACCAATGCTACTATTACAAGAGGTCACCCAGACAAAGCTGCCCATATAGCCAGGCTTGCCATACATAGTCAAAGCATGTGAGAAATAGACTTCAATTGGCAGGATGAATGTTATGACATGCCTTTAATCCTTCCATCAATTGGTTAAAAATAAAAGATGATAGAGCACAGTGATTTGTTTTAAGGGAAAGGACAATTTTTTTTTTTTTTTTTTTTTTTGTCTTTTTGAGACAGGGTCTCACTATGCTGTTCAGGCTGGCCTCGAGCTCACTTTGTAGCTCAGGCTGGTCTCGAACTCACAACAATCCTCCTGTCTCAGCCTCCCGAGTGCTCGGCTTATAGGTATGCGCCACCATGCCCGGCGGGAAAGGACAATTTAAATAAATAATTTCTGTGTGCAAATTTCTTTGTGGGTGATGCAATGTTGTTTAAAGGTACAGATAAAATGAGAAAAATCCCTATCGCCTTTCTAAAAGTGTCCTTATCTCCTGAAGTGCCTGGACTCATACTGTCAAACTCATAGATAGGATTTGTCTTATAGGATGTCAAATTATGCTGTTATCATGATTTTCTTTTAACCAGGAATGGACTTCAGAACCTTGGTCTTGCCAGGCAGGTGCCTGTGCTGCTGGGCTATATCCCTGGCCTTTATGTTGTTAATTAAATTTCCAGTCCCACGTAATAAACTTAGAGTGCTCATTAGGAAAGAATGGACTCTTGATCTTCATCTAATTTTCTAAATAAAGTCTTAGAGAACTGTGAATATGAACAGGCAATTCACTTTTAGAATTATCTCTTGGAAAATGTATTCTTCTTAATTTATTGAAGCTGTTCCTACCTCAGCTAAAAATCCTGAAAAACTGTAATAATATAATAAGATGAGAAATTTTTATTAAAAAAATTTAGGATAGTTGATGGTATAGAAATTTTTATTAAAAAAATTTAGGATAGTTGATGGTATGAGGTTTGGGGAAAACAAACATTAGGTAAAAGCATTTTCAGAATTGATCCAGAATTTAGGAAATGTTACAGCATAGTAATTTTTAAAATTGTTTCCATTTCAAAGCCGGTTCATAATAATTAGGGGATCAAAAGTCATTTAAAGTAATATCAAATTGTGTCCCCAGTAATCATGGCAATTTCTTAATAGAATCTTGAACAAATTAATCATGGCTATAAAAACATGCAGATGATGAAGGCTTAGACACCTGGAAACCCTTAGCAAACTCGTCCCTCTCCCAGGATCCCACTGACCGGGTGCTCTTTCCAGGTACAAAGCAAACCTGAGTCCCAATATCGTCATGCACTTCAAAGGGACAAATCACACACTGGCATTTGACCTTTGTGTCTCATGGTGAAGGAAACGATTTATCTTTCATAGAAGAGTCATGTTCTGGATTTTGTTTTGCTTATTGCAAGTGACTAGCAAACTGCAAGATTTGAAAACAAGAATATATTCCACAAAGATCTTAAAAATTCTACACCAATGAAAATGAAATTTTCAAATGCATAGAAAACAAAAAAGAAGAAATAAAGGCCATGTATCAATGCATGTTGGTGATGTGAATTATCTTTCCAATTATAAGACTTAGAAATAATTGTACATTTTGAACAGAATGGTTTCTAATGTACTGTTTAAGGCATGATTTTTTTTTTTAATATCACTTCATACTCTGAACCACAATTGATTCATGGCTCTGTTTTCTCCATAGTCAGACTCACAGATATAAGAATTTAGGGAAGGAAAGTGACCCTTTTCCTACTACATGCAATGATCTACTTATGATGTGTTGTTTTATCCATATGACTCTAGGGTTATATAGTTCAGAATATTTACTATATGAAAATGGAAACTATTACCCAGTGAGTACTACAGGGTCCAATTCAATTAAATTAGTAACTAAATTACCACTTGTCATTTGGGGTATTCGTGCCAATAGATAGTGTTGTAATTTGAGGTTTTACAAGGGAAACAATACAACAGAGGGGATGTATTTTATAATATTATTTTATAATAGTCACCCAAGGAATCATTTACAAAGTGAGTGGAGGAAATCTGACTACACATTAAAGGCCAAAGAATCCAGCTGAGGGCCTGGAGGGCCATGACAATGTTCTGCCTGAATCCAGTTGAGGACCTGGAGCCCATAATAACACCTCCCATGAGGACAGCTGGGGGCCCAGAGTCCATTACCATGTCTCTTGTAGGCCTGTTTCATGGGTCTGTGCTGGGAAGGCCCATAGATCAGCAGTGGAAGCCAGAACGCTTGTGCCAGCTGGATGAAGGATCTGTGCCAGCAGACTGAGGGATCTACCCTGAACCCTGGAAACGAGTTCCAAAGTAAGAACCAGAGCTGTCCCTAACCATAGCCATCCTCATCCTCCAAGGATGAGGAAAGCTGAGTTCCCATCAGGAAAGACACTGAGGCAAGCTTCTCCAGAAGAACGAACTGTGCACCATCTTCTTCTCTGGAGCAGGAAAGGGATGTTTAAAGTGAGTAGCAGAGCTCCTCCAAAAGTGAACCATTTTCAGGTACAAAGGGGTCCTGAGATCCTTTGACAATGAGAACAACTTTATCAGCAAAGTCAACATGACAGCTGGTCTTCCAACAGAATAGCTCCAAAGAACTAGTAGCTCGCTACAGCCTCCCTAACAGCTTCCCAGCAGCTTGTAAACTTCCTCTCCAGTTCTGCTTCTTACACTGCCCCTAATAATCCAGAAGAAGGCTCCTATAGCCAACAGCATGCTGGTTCAACGCAGCTGCATGTTACATGTTGGCCACCAGGTACCAATCCACCAAAGATGGATAGAACAAAAAAATTTAAAACCTATTGATGATTTACTTGATTCTGAGAAATCCAGCTGAGATAAGATTGCTGTGCTAAAATCCAGGAAGAAAAAATATAGAAGGAATATAGAGTTTATTTATGATGTTGCATAATTAGCTTATCAAGTGCTAAGTGTTCATAAAATTACATATTATCTTTAGACGTGTAAGGGTAATGAAAGGCCTAATACTTAACAAAGATCTAATCCTTAATATAAAAGTTTAGATTACCTTGTCCTAAGAAATGGCGGACTGATATCCCTGATGAAAAACGAATGAAATTTAAAAGTACTTGATAATTGAGGTGACAAATCATAAATTGTAAGTATGGGCACAACTGAACAAAAAAGGTCTAATGCAAAGTTTTATGAGGTGGACTATGTGTCTATGTTGGGTCATTTGATTTAAACTCAGTTTAATCACATAATCATTCAAGTATATTATCTAACGAATCTACACATTTCTGTGCCTACGTCTTTATCATTCTAAAGTAATACTGGATTTTGACATAAAATTGTGATATTATTGAATAACTATCAGTGGGGCATGCATCTGAAATGCTATTTCAGGTGCCTTAAAATATTTTCATTTAGTTTTCAGCATTTACATACCTTATTCCTTTGTGACCAACAGCCTAAAAATAGGAGTTGAGTAGGAATTCACTGAATTCCTCAACAAACCAATACTCTAGAGAGATGGATGAAATTAATGATTTCAGAAGGAAAACAGTTTGAAACAAATAAATGATCACAGGTAAGTATGGTAGTAGCAGAGTCTTATACTTTTGTGCTGTTTTCCAGCTTAAAAAGCTCTGTTGGATGGATTACCTTACTGTAATCTGCTCAAAACATAGGGACACATGCACACCTCTACATTTATTCTGCAAATGAGAAGATAGGGCCAGAGACAGTACTCCACATCAGAAAGTTTATTAATGGAGAAGCTTGAGCTGAAATGAAGTATAAGTAGAGTCCTATCAATTTCCTTCAACTTGAGCCTGGGTAGCTAGCTCAGCAGAGTAAATTCTTGCCTGGTAAGTCCAAGGGTCTGGGTTCAATCCTTGATTGTGAAAAGAAAAAAAAAAAAAAAGAGAGAAAAAATTGTTTAACTTGAAAACATAGCCCAGATGCAGTTACAGACTATGTGGAAGGGGCTGGGGAAATGGCTTAGTGGAAAAAGCACTTTCCTGGCAAGAGCAAGGGCCTAGGTTCAATTCCTAGTTCTGCCAAAAAAAAAAAAAAAAAGCACAGACAATGTGGAAAAGAGAAGGAATTGATCATTATAAACACACTAATGTCTTGCTACATCAAAATGTTAAAGTTCTTTTGAAAGTTAGTCATTATAACATGTGCAATTTAAGAAATAACAATGGTTAAATATAGTTGCAAATAATTTTCATACCTGCTACTGTATGAGATAACCATGAATAGCCAGAAGGGCAAAAAGATTTGCCTCTAGCTTTACTCCTTAAAAAAAATATTGATGATTTCTCATTTAAAATAATGCTTATGGCTTAGCAACTAGTGGAGAATTGTTTTTGATGGTGTCACTTAGCATCTGAGGATACACTGATACTTTTTCCAAGCACATTTGAGTCATGTTTGAGCACACCAGTTTTAACGCAAATTCTAGAATCCAACTATCACTCACTGACCTCCCATTACTTTTATTCTTTTGCATAAATAATCAGGGAACACAGAAATCCCAATTCAGCAGTATGTATTTCATTAAGCCATATGACCTATAGGGATAGACAGATAATGAAAAAAATAGTGAAATTAAGAGAAATGTATTTTATTTACACCGCTATATTTTACAATTTTGAAACATGAGTAGGATAAGGGTACACTAATAACATAAAGAAGAAACAAAATCAAAATTTGTGAGCAGTAATGTCTTTTATTTCTTTGTAGGAACAGTTTTATTTCCATTTAAATTGACAGAAATACAAAATGCGTTTCTCTAACAGAAGATCCATATTGATTTTCCTTATGATCCATGCATCTTCTCCGGGATTTCATCCCCTGCACTAAGACCACAGATAAGTCAAAATCCATCTGTTCTTTAGAGTAGTTTCTATTTTCATGATGGATCAACACAATTTGACCAAAATACCAACACTAATTCTCTTCTTTGTCTTTTTGACAAGTAATTGTATTAGCTCTATAAAAAACAACTCTCATTAATCCACATTGTTCTTTTCAAGACTTGAGGCTTAAGATTTTGTTAGACGTTAACTGACTATGCATCTCAAATACTCTTTTATTTTACTGAAAAGGTTCAGAGGATGCTAACCATAAATGAACTCCATAACTTGGAAAACAATATAGTTAAAATAAAATTTAAACAGCACAGAAACCTGATTGAGACCTCAATTAACCAGGCGTCTTGAGAGTGCTGAACATTTACATTTTTAGCACATCTAATTAACCTTGTAGGTATTATATCCCAGTCGATTCAGGGAGGCTTATAGATATGCAAGAAAAAAATCATTGCCGCAAAGAAATGGTTTTTCACACTTATACCCTTGCAGGCAAGTTTCCTTTTTCCAGGAATTAAAATATGCACTGAGCTGTATATCAGAATCCACTTGAGACATTTCAGATAGGTGATGCCTTTTCTAAGTCTCTTTATATTCAGTACTTGGGGAGAGTAAGAGATGAACTTGGTGAAGAATCAGGAAAGAAAAGTTCTGAACATGGTGGCAGCCACAACATGGGGAAAGGTTTCTTAGCAGCTTTGTGTTCATTAAAGACTCCCGTTTGTAGATCCACTCTTCCATTTTCCCTTTAGAAAGCAACATTCAATTTTCATTTTATTTTTATTTATTTTTTTTTTTGGTGGAACCGGGTATTGAACTCAATTTTCATTTTAATAAGGAAATTTTTATGGAAACAGCTTTATTAAACACTTATCTTGCTGCATGGAGTACAGAGGAGGTGAACAAAAGCCTACCGGCACCCTTGTTTATCCACTTCCCAAGTCCATTTCTCAAAACTTAAGTAATTATTTGAACAATTCCTTTTGTGGACACCTTCATGCTTTTAAATTCATCATTAATCTCAATTAATTTCAGGATACTAAAATTTTTATCTCCTAAAAGTATGTATAAATTTACTGAGTTCAATATTAAAATCATCCAGAATAAGTCTCTTTTCCTATTTTTTTTAATTTCTTGATTTCTTCGAGTAAAAATAAGTGATAAAAATATCATACATTAATGCTTTTGACATTGTTAAATAGAAAAATAAGAACAATTACTTGACTTCTTTTAGATATGTAAAATTTGTCTTTCAAATAGTCAAGAAAATTTAAACACAAAATACATCACTTATGTTGGTAAAGTTATTGCCTACACAGACTAAATAAAACAGGAGAGAATTTCATTCCTACAGAAAAGCCAAACTGATACATGTAGTTCTACCCAATTAGAGAACTTTTATTCAGGACTGATTTCCTTTCATAATGCTTGTGAGTTTTATTGGTGAAGCTACTTGGTTTTGCTTTTGTCCTGGTAGCATTGTTGCATTTAACTTTCAATAGGAGCTGAGAACACCTATAAATACTGTTACGGATTGTGTCTAGCTGTCCCCCAAAGCCTCAGGTGGCGGCTTCTGGAGTTGGTGACTGATTACTGTGGGTGTGGATGCTGGTGCACCTCCCCTGGGCAGGAAATCTGCATTACAGTGTAAGGTGGGCGGAGAAGTGAGCTGCTCGAGCTGGCTGCTGTGCTCCCTTCCTCTCTTGTGCTTTGCCTCTGCCCTGAAAGGCTGCCATGTGCCAGACTGCCATGGAGGCAGCTGAATATGGACTGAAACCTCCAGCAACTGTGAGCTAAATAAACCTTTCCTTCCTTCATTCTGAGTGTCAGGTATTCTCCCAGCAACCAGAGAAGAGTAAATAAGACAAACACCTATGTAAAAGATAACATCACTGATGTTTTTATTTTTTCTTCAATATTCACATAATCATATATGGGATTGAACATTTCTCAGAAACAGTGAATCCCATAAATGCTTTCTATTCTAGCAGAACCAGAAGGCACAGGAAAGGAGCAGCAGCAGCAGGAGGCTATGAAAGATTGAAAAAGGAAAAAGAATTTTCTCCCAATCACAATGTGGAAAAATACTTTATCTCTTGAAGTTTCAGGACATTTTTTTTTCTAAGCCTGAAACTGTGTCTCCTTAGTCATTTTGGCAACTGTTTTATTTTCTTCTTCCTTAGTTGCTTTCCCAAGATAGATCTCCTGTGCAATTCACAGAAGTAAGCACTACTTTATGGGGATGCAGTACCACACACACAGCAATTTGTATGATAATTTTTTCTTGATTGAAGCTTACTCTTTAAAAATGCAAATAGTGTAATTTTTCCCAGTAATGTTGTCCATGTGTAACAGCTAAAAGTGATGCTCAAAACTACCATGAATTTTTCAGAATACAGATTTACAAAAGGAGTGTATTATATTAATCAAGTTCAATATGGAAGACAAGCATAATAGTCCCAAAGATTGTTGAACTAGAAGCCTGTAGGTTGTCACTAACTATTTCTTTATACTTCAGTGCATCTTCTTCCATAACTCTTGAAGCAGATAGAATTTTTCTTTCTTTTCTTCCTAAAAGTCACTCAAATTATATCAATTAAGACAAAATTATATCAGAAAGATACAGTGACACTTCAAATCTGCAACTAACAACATGGACAGCAAGTACTCGAAAAGTTCAATCCACAATCATACCCAACTCTACAGATAACTGAAAATAGAGACATTACCAAATATATAAATGTTCCTACTACATACAGTCTCCATATATTTTTGAACAACTTTTAGGACCTAAATATTGTATGCCAATTAATTTCCCTCAAGTAGTTTGTTGTTACAGTGCTTAAATTACTAATGTAGGATTTAAACTGAAGACTTGCAATGTGCCAAGATCTGGGCTGGAAGAATTAGAAAGCATTATGCTATTAGATTTGTTTGCAGTTCTCAATGGGAAAGTACAAGGACCATCCAAATAATAGACAAAACTCACAAGGCAAAGCAGAGGATTGAACAGTGCTTGGCAAAGCCAGCCCTTAAACCCTGTCATGCACTCTCTGTACCTCACTGCTGTGCCCACTTTCTCCCCTAGGGGACGACCTTCTCCAGTTTTCAGATGTCATGGTTGGGCTCACAAACAAGGGAATTAATTCGTCTGCCTAAGTCACTGTCATTTGATAAGCAAAAAAAGCTAATTCTGTGAAGCATTGTATAAATGAAATTGATGTTGTATGTAAATATGAACCATACAAAACTTACAGATACTTGTTTTTTTTTTATTTGAAATGTTTTGACATATGAAGTTTAAAGGATTAACAATGTGTACAATGAATATCATCATTGTTGAAATAAAACAGAAAGTTAAAGGAACTAAATTGAGGAACCAGGGAGCTGGCTCAGTGGAATAAGCACTTCCCTGGCAAGTGCAAGGGCTTGAGTTCAATCCCCAGTTCTGCAAAAACAAGCAAATGAATAAATAAAAATAAATAAATAAAAGTAAAGTAACTAAATTGTGGATCCATTCTTCAATAGGTATGGGCACCACAGGAAGTGTCCCTAAAATTAATGAATTTTTTGTCCTCTATCACATGGATAATACTCATTTTATAGGATTACTAGGAAAGTAGAAATCATACATGAAAAATATTTTGACATGTAGAAAGAATGAAAATTATTTACATTATCATAAGCATTAATTAATTAGATGAGATCTTGGATGTATTATATTTTATGCAGCTTTCTAAAGTGAAATTATGTGAAAACCAGATTAAAAAGAATTCTAGGATTTATTAAGCAAGAAATGAATAAACATAATCTTGCTTTTCATCCCTATTATCAAATATAATACCTGGCTTACCCATCATAGAGAAAGCCATCCTGCCGATGGCAGATTTGTACCATGCCATAATGAACTTATATTGTTTGTCTAATTGTTAGTTAAAATGTGACTCACTTGCTGTTAGACTTACAAGAAGGGCCAAGCTAATCCGAGACCTAATATGGCGTATGCTGGCAGACCACTTAGTCGGAACTTACAATGAAGTTAGGGAAAAGGAGTTCTTTGATGATTGATGACCTTCACTTTTACCCCAACTTACAGTCTCAAGCCAATGACATATGATTAGAAATTCTGAGAAAAGAGAAGGGGATTTACAAAACAGTTCTTTGGAGGCAGATTTACTGTGGCTACTTCCTCTCTCAGCTACAGTAGTCGGCAATGCAACTGCACCTGAAGTCTAGTAAGAATGGCTTCAATGACGCAAAGGCCGTGGCATATAATGTTTGCACAATGGTCACAACTTACTGAGGTTCCACACACACATAATTAAAATAAGGCCAAGTGCTTTGCTTTGTGATATACATATTCAGCTTGAGTGGGGAGGGGGTTTCCTATGGATGGAATGTAGGACACATGCAGAAGAACAATCCAGGACACAGCTTAGAGTTTCTTCAATAACTCACTCTGTGGGTGAAGAAAAGCTTGTGCAACAACACAACAGTGTTCTGGCTTGTCCAGTGATGAAGCTGGCAGTAGAGCCAAGAGAGTGACCAAGGAGTAGAGTCTGACAAGCGACACCTGCTTCTAAAGGCTGTCTGAGGTCCGGCCCATTATAAACATAGAACAACAGATCTTTCATTTCCTATTAAGTAAAGTTCGGGCTGGCATGTTGCTTCTTATAGTCCAATGCATCATAATCACAACATTATCTTATATGTATGTCAGAAGGATAATGCATGGACATATATGTAATGTCATTAGACAAATATCATCAAACGTATGAACAAAAATTTAAGTTCTAGGGCTGACCAGGTAGCTCAGCAGACTGAAGTGCCTACTTACGCAGAGGGCAGAGGCCAGTGTTTGACCCCCTGATGGTCAAGCCAGCTCCATCTTCGGAACACACTGGAAAACCAATGGAGACTGGGCTTGGTGGCGCATACCTGTAATCCCAGTGCTCGGGAGGCTGAGAACAAGAGAATCATTATGAACTCGATCTCCATAGTGAGACCCTCTAGACCCTGTAGACTCTGTCCTAAATACATATAAGTAAATAAAGTTCTTGATGTAAAAGAGAATAGAAATAAAGAGCTATAAATAAGCAAAATACATTAAAAATATTAAACATATGTATTTTTATAATAAACATTAAAATGTTTGAAATACTATACAAAAAATGAGTTTTCAGGGGAAGGTATTTTGTTTTTCCGGTTTACTATACATTTAGAGACATCATTTGTGAGATAAATTGATCCCTCTCTTCTCCCTAGTAAGTTTTCTTAAATTTCAATTAAAGTTCAGTCCATCAAGGTTCAATCAGAGGAACAGAATTACTATAGAAAAAAGGAGAATTTACAGGGACATTGAATCTTAAAAATCCTGGGCAGCACCAGGGAGATGACTCAGTAGAATAAGCACTTCCCTGGCAAGCACAAAGGCTCAAGTTTAATCTCTGTTTCCAAAAAAAAAAAAAAGAAAAAAAATCCTTGGCAGCGGAGATTGCTCAACAGTCTAAGCACCTGCCTAGGCAAGCATAGGGACTCAGTTTCCACTTCAGGTACCTTGTGCTGGGGCAGCCCCACCCCAGGGGCACCAAGTGGGACACCAATAAACATATGTAATTCCAGGGCTGCTGAGGATGAAACAGGAGAATCACTAGGAGTCCAGGCTACACAGTGAGACCCTGTACCAAATACATACCATTGAAATAAGAGTAATAATAATAATGCAACTAGTAGACATGTCTAGCCGGCTGTTGCCACTGTAATAGGTGATAGGTCTGGTACTGCTCTGTATCACAGGAGAGAACTGAGAGAGGAGGATGGGACCTGAAATGATGAAGACAAAGCCAGTCCTGCATCTTCGCTGATAACGGAAGTGCACAAGGACAAATGGAAACCATTCTCCATTCTCTCTCTCTCTCTCTCTCTCCTTCTCTCCCTCTCTCCTTCTCTCCCTCTCTCCTTCTCTCCTTCTCTCCCTCTCTCCTTCTTTCCCTCTCTCCCTCTCTCCCTCTGTCCTTCTCTCTCGCCCTCCACACCCCCCACTGTGTTGATCTAGGCAACCATCAGCGTTGTCAGTGTCTTCTTCCACAGACCAGTACAGTCACTGGGCCAACACACAGTGACTTTAGAGGTGGCAGGAGGAGGCAGAGGTGCCAAAACCAGGTCACTGCCTCTCACCAACAGCTTGAGCTTGCACACCTAGTTACCATACCTCTCTAAAGCTGGCTTTCACCAAGCAAAAATGGCTCTTCGATTCATTTCCAACTCTGAAATCCCAGTAAAGGTTCTCTCTTATTCTTCCTTAATTCGGAGACACACTGGGGAAGCATAATGGATAATACCACTGTAATTTAGCTAAATTGGCAAGGTACAAAACCACTGGCTCCAATACTTTTTAAAAGGGATTACTTGATATAGATTTAAAATATGAGTTAAACTCATATAAATAAACAAACATGAAAGTTTTCCATATAAGGAGAGGGTCATTCCTACTGGCACTTGTATGCGACAGCTGGCAAAGCAGTCCCTCGTATGTGCCCCGTTCTATTTACTTCTAGCTCCATCATTTTATAAAGACCATCACGAAAACCGTATCAAGGATACTTTAACATTGCCATGGATTAAATGTCTGTGTTCCTCCAAATCCCAGATACTGAAGTCTTAATCCCCAATGTTATTGTTTTTCAAAGTGCAGCTTAGGGAAGGTAATGAGGTTTAGGTGAGGTCAGGAGGGTAGAGCTCCCACTGCAGAAAGTGGAAGAAAGAAAGTTAGGTAGAAAGGAGACAAGGAAACTCACTTCTCTGTCTCCCTTATTACCTTAAGACTTTTGGTCAGACTCTTGATCAGGACTGCAGAGAGCAATTTAATTTATTTAGCAAAAATTAGCAAAATGAGGTTCATTAGCTTCAAATTTAGAGTGAGGACACCAAGAATAGTTCTCAGGATGTACAGAACCTTCCAGACCACCTAACGATGGTAGAGCCTCCTCCCAAAATGAAATCATCTCATGGGAAAATAATTGCCCCTCAGTCCATCAGAATTCCTCCAGAGCCATGAAAACCAGAGCTGTGAAAATGCACAACTAACCCTGTCACACCTCACCTAATTGGAAGCTGGCTTTGTGCAGCTGTGAGCAGCACAGTGTGAATCTCTGAGGCAGGGAGAGCACTTCCAGGTGTTCTGCGTGTTGCTGTTTCCTTTGCCTGCTCACTTTTTAATTTTGTCTGATAAACCTATCTCCAACTCACACTGAGGCATCCTGGAATTCTCTTTTCATGATATGAATCAAGAATGAGCTCAGAGGACCTTGTAAAAATGTTCGGATGCTTAGAGGCTGGATCTCACTGCATCCCATTTGTTGACACCATGCTGAGACTGGTGCTTTTCCAGGAGGAGAGAGAAATAAAGATAATCCTGTCTTGCTGTATCTTTGCCTTTCCCTTCCTCTCTGTCTTTCTTCTTCCACATACAAGCTTTCTCTTTGTGTTAGGTAAGAAAAGAGCAAGAAGGAACCCAACTACAAAACATCAAGAAAGCCTTCATTGTAGACAAACATCCTGGCATCTTAATCTCAGAATTCCCCGCCTCTACAACAATGAGAAATAATTTTCTGTTCTTTAATTACTCGGGGTTTGGCATTTGTAATATCAACCAGAATTTTTTTCAGATAAACTTTTTTTATTAATTTTATTGAGAAACAAATAACAATGAGACAGTTTCAAAACTGATTAATAGGACAGTTCAATAATTAATACATTGCATATTGTTATCTTCTTAGTGTTTATTCATAGTACAAGATGCAGACATGATATTCTGTCCAAATACTATTAGTATAAACCTTTCTTCTCATTGAATTAAGAGAAAGTAGCTACCAGAATTGATTAAAAAAATCATCTGTTCTTGTGCTTTTCATCATTAAACCTGGACTTTGAAGAGCTTTGAGTTTTGGATTCCATATTCTAAAGAAGGGTTTAGACTGAATGCCTGAAATGGATGTGTTATTGACAGGTAAAATAGTAAGATATTTTTTAACTTATAAGTAGTATTAAGCCTAGTGAAGTTTGAGAGTGAAGGAGAATTTGGCCATATATGGTAGTATCAAGGTAATTGGGGAAAACCAGCTGTGTTGGTGCAGAGGAGTACTCTAAGAACTTGGAAGGCTGAGGCAGGAGAGTCACTACAGGTTTAAAGCTAGTCTGGGCTAGATAATGAGTTCAAGGCCACCTTGAACTATATAGCAAGATTCTGTCTCAAGAATCAAAACAAAACAAGTTTGAGCTATAGTCCTAAAGCTCTCAAATGCTGAGCTTATTGAAAGTTTGTAAAGAGGTGAGTGAAATGACCAGGTCCACGTAAAGGAAAATCTGTCTATTAATTGTCTAATAAAAAATTGAGATACAGAAATGACTGCTGTGATGTAGTATTTTTTTTTTTTACTTTATGAATAGTTTATTCATGAAAATCTTTTTGTGGTGGTTAGACTATTGTTCCTTTTAGCATTTAAACAAATCACAGAAAAATTGAAAATTTACTCTTTTTCATCGCTACAGTCAGGGGCTGGAAATACAAGTTTTCCATTGTATAAGGGGAATATGTTTAATCTGATATTAAAGTTATACACAAACTCCCCAGAAGGTTTGCATGCCAAGACTGTTCTGGAAATCATGCAACTACTGCTTGGGGACAGTGTGGCACTGGTGCTTTTTATCTTGGATGGAAGCCATAGAAGTAGGATTTTGTTCATTTTACTATAGAAGAGGCTCTTAAAGTGTGGTATTTGAAAGCAGTCATACTATTGACAGGGTTTCCAGTTGCTATACAAAGCAAGATGCCATATTGACAAATAATAAACATTACGTTCTACAACATGAAAGACATGATGCCACACTTTGACCAAAGAACTGTGAGGTCTCTGAGACATCCTCTATGTGATTTATTAGAAAGAAAAAAATATTTAAGGTACAGTGATTAGTGTTTAAGCCCACTTAGTTTATTCTTCAGGAAGTTTGTATTTATCTTAAATGCTAATTGGAATTGCTGGGGCTTTTTATCAGTAATTTCTAAATTATAATGCCCTAGGAGATATTACTGGACTGCTTATATTTCTAGTAATGAAATGACAATCAGAAATATATAGCAGCAAAAGAACTTTCAAAAATATCATTAAATTCTCAAATGAGTTCAGTATGTCCAACTTCTCAAAATAGAATTTGAGAATTAAATGAACAATAAAAAAGCATTAATCTATATATGTGTACCATGTTTATAGCAGCACAATCTGAAATAGCTAAAGCTTGGGAAACACTAACATGTCCATCAACTGAGGATGGACAAAAAGAGGTGGTCTTTTTATAGAATGCAATGTTACTCAGCTATAAAGAAAAATAAGCCCAAGGCATTTATAGGCAACTAAAGACCATACATGTAAGTAAAATAAATCACACCTGCCTTCCGATAAGTATTTAGGATGAATACAGAATTTCTCAAGAATAAACTGAGTGGGCTTACACAGTAATCACAGTATCTTAAATATTCTTTTCTTTATAATAAATCACATAGAGGATGTCTCAGAGATCTCACAGTTCTTTACTCAAGGTGTGGTATCATGCCTTTTATATCCTGGAACTTAAAGTTTATTTTTTGTCAACATGGCATCTTTCTGTGTGTAACAACTGGATACCCTGTCCATCATATTACTTCTTTCAAATACCAGTCTTTAAGAGCCTCTTCTATAGTAAAATGAACAAAATCCTACTTCTGTGGTTATCAGCCAAGATAGACTGTCTTCCTAGTAAAATAAATTGGAAGAGTAAAGAAGATCCAAAAGTTGTGATAGATGTTGTGAAAGGGAAAGTAACTATTCGAGAAACAAACAAACAACAACAACAACAGG